>JARQOC010000001.1:377118041-377560541 GCA_033576535.1 Allobates femoralis
GCCGTTAATAGAGATTGCTATGTGGAGCCAGATGACAGAACAGAGAAGCTTGTGTAGAAGAGTTTACATCCTCACATTG
The DNA here is from genome assembly GCA_033576535.1 of Allobates femoralis. Classification (NCBI taxonomy): domain Eukaryota; kingdom Metazoa; phylum Chordata; class Amphibia; order Anura; family Aromobatidae; genus Allobates; species Allobates femoralis. The sequence goes on from JARQOC010000001.1 coordinate 377,118,121, forward strand.
CTCGGCTCCGTGCTGTAATCTGATATAATGTTTGCCCATGAGCTGCAGGCACACAGTGTAGGCCACGCCCCCTCCATTATCTGATTACATGTCCGTGTTCACTGTGAAGACGGCCCTGGCACAGAATCAGCTTCACACACAGTGCAATCGGGACACCTTGTGGAAAATTTATTAATGGTAACCAGACAGATTTTTCTAATGAATTATATTACAAAATCTATAATATAAAGCCCAAAGCCACATCCGGCCAAACCCCAAGCCACTTCCGTAGTTTTGTGGTCGGATATTCGGGCAGCTCCACCCGCACAGGGTGGACCAAGATGGCCGCCCTATGCAGGAGGATAGCGGCGAGCCAGCCGGGAGACGATCGGCGTTAGCCGGGTGGCGAGTCGTTGCAGCCGCGGTAACTCCGGCACGCAGGTCCACGGTGAGCCCGCCGGGAGAAGACCGGCTAACTAGCTATCTGGCGACTCGCTGCCCAGAGCTCAGCCGCGCCGCGACCCAGTACGGAGCTCCGAGGCGAGCCCGCCAGGAGACGACCGGCGTTAGCAAGCGATCCGCTCCCCGAAGCTCCGCCACCGTAGGGGCCCATGTTAACTTGCATTTGGCGGCGTGCGCGAGCCACCCCTCTGATTGGTCACTCGCCGCTGACGCCGACCAATCAGATGAGCGCCGCGAGACACGCCCCGACATTTAAAATATGAAGCCTTCCCGCTGGATTTTACATATGGCGCCGTCTTTCGCAGCGGTCTTTGGATTGGTCGCTGCCAGGCGTGAGCGACCAATCAGAAGAGCGGGGCGTGTCACGGCGCCATTTTATTTTCATATTTGGCGCCATAGCGAGCGGCGCTATTCTGATTGGTCGCCGCCACACGAATAGAATAGCGCCGCTCAGCACGTATTATGATTGGTCGGCGCTCGCGGCAGCCGCCGACCAATCAGAATACCGCCGCTTGCTATGGCGCCAAATATGAAAATAAAATAACCCCATCACACGCCCCGCTGTCCTGATTGGTCGCTCGCGGCTGGCGGCAACCAATCAGAAAAGCGGGGCGTGTCACGGCGCCATGTCATTTTTATATTTGGCGCCATACCGAGCAGCGCTATTCTTATTGGTCGGCGCCGCTCAGCACGTACTGTGATTGGTCGGCGCTCGCGGCAGGCGCCGACCAATCAGAATAGCGCCGCTCACTATGGCACCAAATATGAAAATAAAATGGCGCCATGACACGCCCCGCTCTTCTGATTGGTCTCTCCCGGATGGTGGCGACCAATCAGAATAGTGCCGCTCGCTATGGCGCTAAATATGAAAATGAAATGGCGGCATGACACGTCCCGCTCTCCTGATTGGTCGCCGCCAGCGACCAATCAGAAGAGCGAGGCGTGTCACCGCTCCATTTTTTTTTCATATTTGCCGCCATAGCGAGCGGCGCTATTCTGATTGGTCGGCGCCTGCCACGAGCGTCGACCAATCACAATACGTGCTGTGCGGCGCTTGCTATGGCGCCAAATATGAAAATGACATGGCGCCGTGACACGCCCCGCTCTTCTGATTGGTCGCTCGCGCCTGGCGGTGACCAATCAGGACAGCGGGGCGTGTCAAGGCGCCATTTTATTTTCATATTTGGCTCCATAGCGAGCGGCGCTATTCTGATTGGTCGGCGCCTGCCGCGAGCGCCGACCAATCATAATACGTGCTGAGCGGCGCTATTCTGATTGGCCGGCGTTCGTGTGGCGCCGACCAATCAGAATAGCGCCACTCTTTATAGCGCCAAATATGAAAATGAAATGGCGCCGTGACACGCCGCCGCGAAACATGGCGCCATATTTACACATTTAAGTCTCCGCTGGATTTTGCCGTGGTGCTAGGTGCTCTCCTGATTGGTCGCTTGCGGCAGTACGCGGCTGCCAGCGACCAATCAGGTTCATGCCTCACGCCACGCCGCCAACTATGAAAAACAAATGGCGCCGTGACACGCCCCGCTATTTTGATTGCTCGCTCGCGGCTTGCGGTGACCAATCAACATAGCGCCGCGCGGAATGGCGCCATGTTTAAAATCTAAATTTGGACTTCAGGTTTACACATTTCGCGCCTTGCCACGCGCCGCGATGCTGATTGATCACTGCCTGCCCCGAGCGACCAATCAGCATCGCGGTGCACTGCGACACGTCCCGCCACCATTTTGAGGCGCAATTTTTGAATTTTTCACCTCAGAGCAAATTTCTACTGCGTGGAGGCGGTGCCAGTGACGTCGCACTCCAAGCTCCCCCTGAATTTCTCCTCAAAAGAGATAAGACCCTTTATCAAAACTAAATTTATTTAGTTTTGAAGTGCTTGTGTTACATTTTGACATTTATATTAACGTCGTATGTGGTTATTTAGCTGTATACTGGCAATTAATTACTGACTATTGTACTGAGAGACTCTGCCTGCTATTAACCCTTCATTTGCCACCTCATTACTCATTCACTATTGCACTCTAATATTTTGCCTGCTATTAACCCTTCCTTTGCCAGCTCATTACTCATTCACTATTACACAGAAACACTCTATTAACCCCTTATTTGCCAGCTGCCTTTACACTGAGTATTGCTCTGAGAGACTCTGTCTGCTATTAACCCCTCATTTGCCAGCTGATTACTGACTGAGTATTGCACTGAGAGACTCTGCCTGTTAATAACCCCTCAATTGCCAGCTGATTACTCACTGGCAATTGCACTCAGATACTCTGCCTGTTATTAACCCCTCATTTGCCACCAACAAAGCTATAGCTGTTTATGATAAACAACATGAGCTCTGAAAACACGTCTACTTATGACACTGGCCGAACAGCTGCCAATGCTGCACGTAAGATTAGGAGAGATACCAAGTATACTAATGACACTGAACGCAAAGCTGCCAAAGCCGCATATATGCGTCAACACCGTGCTAACGAGACTCAAGAAGAGAGATGCCAGCGCCTGGACAAAAACAGCGAAAATAGGAAAAAACACATTACTAATGAGTCTGCTGAGCAAAAAGCACTTCGGTTAAGTAATCAGGCTGCTGCTGCTCGCCGTCAACGTTCCAAAAATATTAATGCCATCTCTCCAGTCTTTGATTCTAAGCACAATATACCTTCTATGTCTACTGCCATACAATGTCCTGACCCTGAGCCTACTGTATTTGTGTCTAATTCTGAACGTAAGCGGAAACAGTGTGCTACGCACAATTTTGAACACAAACGTCGTCGCCTCAACACCGTGCAGTCTGCTGTCACAAAATCCTTCACACATGAGTCTTATATGCCAATAATTAATCCAGTAATAAATGCTGCTGGTGCATGCCGTGAAGAGCGCAACAATACTCCTTTGACCTCTGCACTCATAGACTCTGTTGACGATACACCTTCCACCTCTTCCGTCATTGCATCTGTGGACAGTGAAGATCCTCTACCAGGTCCACGCTTTATATATCTTGGCTTCCAGCGCCAGTCTAATCGTCCATTACCACAATCTTTAGCTATACTTCCTAAAGGTTTCACTGATGATGACAGTTCCGTTGTACAACACTCCTGTGGTCCTATGAACTATGTTTGTGAAGATTGTCAAGCATTGCATTTTAATGCTGAGATACCATCAGATAAAAAGTTCACTCTATGTTGTCACAAGGGTAAGGTCCATGTACCTATACCCCAATATCCTCACCTCTTCACACGTTTGTTCACAGGACAAAGTGAGTTCAGTAAAAATCTGATGGAAAACATCCGTAGCATCAACAGTTCCTTTGCGTTTGCCTCCATGGGTGTCAATATTTCTCCACCTCCTGGATATGGCCCATATTGCTTCCGGATACATGGGCAAATATATAATCGTACTGGAACCTTACATCCATCTCATGAAGAAGTTCCAGTGTATGCCCAGCTTTACATCTTAGATACCCAGACTGCTAATCAACAATGTTTGCAATGTCAACACAATCAAAATTGTCATCCTACTTTGATGAGTATGATTGCTCTTCAATTAGATAACATCAATCCATTTGTAGCGGCGTACAAAATGTTAAGGGATGTAGAACAGGAGGAACATCTTAAAGCTCTTGCAAATGGTACTGTCATGCCTAATATAATCATGGCCCTAAAACAGGATCGCACACAAGACCTTCGACGCTACAATAACCCTACTGTCAATGAGGTTGCCGTTGTTTATGAAAATGACAATGGCGAGCCACCATTCAATCGTGATATCTTAATTCACCTAAAACCTGACCCAAACAACCCTTTGGCACCAAAAACCAAACCTATCAGCATTCTACACAATAACTTAGATGCCCTCCTGTATCCATTGTTTTTTCCGTACGGAGAACAAGGTTGGCATGATGACATGAAACAACAATCTCCAAGTACGCGCAGAATAACACAACTGCAATATTATTGCTACATGCTATCTGTAAGAGATTACTTTAATCCGGTACTGAATGGTGGCAAACTCACCCAACAGTACATTGTTGACGCGTATGTGAAAATTGAGGTCAATCACCTACATTTTATCCGCAAACGTCAAAAGGATTTGAAAGTAGAGGACTACTGTGTATTGCAAGAGCATTTATTACAAAACTCCATCCAAAAAGGCATCCCCATTGGCAAGACCGTAATTTTACCTTCCTCCTTTGAGGGTAGTCCAAGGAACATGCAGCAACGGTATCAGGATGCTATGGCTATTGTCACCAAGTATGGTCGCCCTGATTTGTTCATCACTATGACCTGCAATCCTAAATGGAGCGAGATTACAACTAATTTGCAGCCATGGCAGTGTGTGGAACACAGACCTGATTTAGTAGCACGTCTGTTCAAAATCAAGTTAGAAGCTCTATTACAAGACATTAGAAAAGGATTGTTTGGAAAAGTTTGTGCTATGGTGCGTGTAATGGAATTTCAAAAACGTGGTTTACCACACGCACAAATTTTGATCATTTTGGATACCAACTCTAAATTAAGAACTAAGGAGGATGTTGATAACATTGTCTGGGCCGAAATTCCTGATGCTAACTCCTACCCTCTACTTAATGGCATTGTTGTGCAACATATGATTCATGGGCCCTGTGGAGAACACAACCCCAATTCGCCCTGTATGGATCTCGGCAAATGTACAAAAGGTTTCCCTAAAGATTTTCAAACCTCTACCAATATAGCTAAAGATGCCTATCCCATTTATCGTAGAAGCTCTGGCCCTTCTATTCAACACCACTCTAAAACAATTGACAATTCTTGGGTAGTCCCGTACAATCCATTCCTACTGTTGAAATACAGGTGCCATATCAATGTGGAAGTTTGTGGTTCAATACAAAGTGTCAAATATTTGTTTAAATATGTCTACAAAGGCCATGACAAAGCCAACCTTGACATTTGCCAAACTCACATTGACCATGATGAAACACATCAATTTATGGATTCCAGATATGTCAGTGCACCAGAGGCAGCTTGGCGCATTTTTGCTTATCCTATGCATAAGCAATCACATAGCATCATTCGCCTTGCCGTACATCTGCCTCATTCTCAGTCACTTTATTTTCATGAGGATGACTCCATTGCTAACATCCAACAAAAACTTCATCGGAATTCTACTCTTATGGCCTACTTTGAGCTTAATATAAATGACCAACATGCTCATAACTTTTTATACCGGCAAATTCCAGAGTACTATTTTTGGCAGGAAGGCTCTTGAGAACTTAGAAAGCGAGGAGGTGGCTCTGTTATTGGAAGGATGTACACTGTCAGTGTCAAAGATCAAGAACGCTACTACTTGCGATTGTTGATATTACACGTCAAAGGTGCAACAAGTATTGACAGTATTAAAACGGTCAACGTAGTAACGTATGAAACCTTCAAAGAGGCAGCATTAGCCCTTGGCTTACTATTTGATGATAGTCTATGGAAAAATACGCTACAAGATGCCTGTATTCTTAACATGCCAGCACAGCTTCGGGACATGTTTGCCTATATCTGCATTTTTCGACCTCCAGCTAATCCTCTGCAGTTATGGGATGAATTCAAGGAACACTTTGTACAGGACTATTGCCATGCATACCACTCCAATACTGAGGCCTGTATAAATTGTGAAGGCTATGCTATGACTGAAGTTCAAGATGTTCTAAAAAGTCATGGCAAAAGTTATATGGATTTTTATTTACCACGACCTGTAAACAAACCACATCTTCTCCCACTGTATGATAAGGATGTTGAGCTACAAATAGCTGCGGACATGAAAGCTACTCTAAATGACGAACAACTCTTGGCCTATAATACTATCAGTCAAGCTTTACAAGACTCTACTGATAGCACAAAGTGCTTTTTCATTGACGGTCCTGGTGGTAGTGGTAAGACCTACTTATATCATCTACTGCTACATCAGCTAAGGGGAGAAGGACACATTGTGTCAGCAGCTGCCACAACAGGAATCGCAGCTAACTTACTCGAAGGAGGACGCACAATCCATTCTCTTTATGGCATTCCAATTCCTGTCAATGAAACTTCGGTTTCAAGGATTAAAACTGATACAGAGCCAGCCAAACAGTTGAAGAATACTAAACTATGTATCATTGATAAGTGCAAAATGCTCTCTAAATATGCATTGCATGTCATTGATAGACTTTTACAGGATGTCATGACAACACATGTCTCTAAGAAACAGCAAACACCGTTTGGAAGTAAAGTTATTGTTCTGGAAGGAGACTTTAGACAATGCCTTCCTGTCATCGCTCACGGAACCAGAACTGATATTGTAGAGAGCTGTATTAAGTATTCCAAACACTAGCAAAATTTCGTTAGACATGCTTTCCACTGGCTGCTTAATACGTGATATCTTTGGAGACAACATTTCTATTGATATTAACAACAATGAGAGCATCAATATTGCTGCATCACATGCAATTCTATGCCCTAAAAATGAGGATGTGGATAATGTTAACTCCAATATCATGGATCGTCTGAATGGTGACTACACAGAATATATCAGTCATGATTCCATAGATGCTGATGAATGTGATGACCCTGACCAATATCCAGTAGAATTCTTACATTCGCTTACACCAACTGGAATGCCTTCACATCGGCTAAAACTGAAAAGTGGTACTATTATCATGCTGTTACGCAACCTCAATACCAAAAAAGGTCTGTGCAACGGTACTCGCTTTATTGTTACTGCTTTGCTTCCTAACATCATAAAAGCCAAAGTAATTACTGGGTCAGCTGCTGGAAATGTTGTTTTTATTCCACGTATTGACTTATGTCCATCTGACACAGGATTACCTTTTAAATTGAGACGTCGCCAGTTTCCTGTGAAGCCAGCATTTGCCATGACCATTAACAAATCGCAAGGCCAAACACTTCATCGAGTTGGTATTTTTCTACCTGAACCAGCATTTGGCCATGGTCAACTCTACTTGGCTTTTTCTAGAGTGAGGCAACGCTGTAATGTGAAAGTTCAAGTCGTTGCAGTTCAAGGGAAAATAGTGTAAAATTGTGACAAAGTTTTCACTAAAAATATAGTGTATAAAAATATTTTACTTTAAATTCTTTAGTTACATATTAGATTTAGATACATAGTTACTTTCTAATTAAACACAAATATTACAATAAATTAGTTTAGCCATAGATGTCTAGGAATAAAAAAAAAAATACAAAAAATTAGTTTAGCCATATATGTATAGGAATATAAAAAAACAAAAATACCAAAAAAATTAGTTTAGTTATAGATAAAGACATTATAATTAGTTATTAGATATAAAATAGTAATTTAAGATATATAGTCGTTAGTTTTTTTAGCTTAGAAACTTTATTTTTATATTTCATAGTATATGTATATGAACACACATTTTGTAGTAGATTGTAGATGTGTATCATCTAAATGCTTGCATTTAGAGATAAGAACCTGAAGCTCCAGCAGTATAGCTGCTGAGAGATTTCATTTACTTTTTACACAGGGTGAGGTTTTTGTGAACAGCTAAGAGACGGGTGGGACGGCTGTTCACACACATCTCTATCTCGAAGTGTGTTCTGTACATACAAATACATACATACATATAGATACATATTTACACACATAGGTACATATTTAGACACATAAGGAAAGAATAGACATTTTGATTTTAAATCTGAATTCTTCTGCTATTTGTGGAATTTATAGTGGAAAAAAGACAATTTTAGCACTTGCTGCCTAATGCTGACCTACAGCACTCTTGCTGTAAGTTGCATGAAATGTATATGGAATTTGTGGTTTACTTGCGGCAGTTGCGGCACATGTGGTTTCGGCAGTTTCAACCGCCAAAATCGCAGTTACCTCTGATTTTTAGTGGTTGCATTTAGTGAACCTGTCGAAGCTGTGCTTGCCGTATTTAGTGCAAGCTAACTGCAAGTTCCATATACATTACATGTTACTTGCTGAAAGTGAGCTGTAGGTAGGCCCTTTGGTGCCAAGTGCAGAAATTGTATTTTGTTATTCCACACCTTCTGCAAATAGCCGAAAAATATCTGATTTAAAAGGAGTCTAACTATTAATAATTAGGGATAGAGTAGAGTAGGTCCCACCAGCTGTAAGGCTACCTTCCCGTGGTTGGTGGGGAAACATGTACTGGCTAAATCATACATTTTTAACATTCATATATAAATTGAATATACGTAATCTGTACAAAACATTGGTGCCAGTATCTGTACGAAAAGCCTTGCCTTAGAATCATGACATGTACTACACTGACATATACCATACAAACATTGGTAGTTGATAGATAGATATCATGTCTTATGTGCATTATTGTCAAATTTGAATGAATAATGTATATATGCATGCTAGACTCCCGATTCTTTAGAATCGGGCCGCCATCTAGTGTATTATAATCACTTGCTCTACTGTATTATTAAATAAAAGTTTAAACGGCGGTTACGCTTTAAATACTTTGTGGGGTGCAATTTTAAAAATTATGTCACTTTAGGGTATTTTTGGTCATAAAGCCCAGTAAAAGTCATTTCAAATGTGAGGTGGTCCCTGAAATTATGGTTTTGTAAATGTTTAAAGAAAAATGGGAAATTGCTGATAAAATTTCAACTTTTCTAATAATAAAATGTCAAAAATGGTGCTGATGTAAAGTAGACATGTGGCCAAAGTTTTTATTTTCTACTTTCTGTGTTATAACTTTCTGGTTTAAGTGAATAAAAACAAAAATGTAGAAAATTGTAAAAGTTAATTTTCTTTGTAAATTTTTTGATTTTTTCATAAATAACTTCAAATGATATCGCTCAAAATTTACCACAAAAGTGAAATACAATATGTAAAAAAAAATATTCTCAGAATCACTGCACTGTATTGAAGCATTGCAGAATTATAACCTCATAAAGTGACATTGGTCAGAATTAAAATTAAATTGGCTTTGCCAGGAAGCTGAAAAAAGACTTGGGGATCAAGGGGAACAAAGCGCAAACATTTTTCTTCTATGTATGTGACTTTTGCAATTACGGATCTTAAGCTCCCGTCACACACATAAGCGGATCTTAAGCTCCCGTCGCACCAGCGATCCTGATGGCGATAAAGATCCTGTAGGGATCGTTGATGCGTTGTTACCTGGTCACTGGGGAGCTGTCAAACAGGCAGATCTCCCAAGCGACCAGGGACCAGGGAGCCACTTCCACATCGCTGGTAACTATGATAAACAGCGGGTATCTAGGCAGCGCGTGCTGCCTAGATACCCGCTGTTTCCCATGGTTACCAGCCTGTGAGGTCACTGATCGTTGGTCTCTCACTGTCACACACAGCAATGCATGCTGACCAGTGGGAGACCAACGACCTAAAAATGAACCAGAGCACTTTGTAATGATCAGCGACCTCACAGCAGGGGCCTGATCGCTGCTTAGTGTCACACTTGGCGAGATCGTTAGCGAGATCGCTGTTACGTCACAAAACCTGTGACGTTACAATGATCTCGCTAATGATCTCGTTATGTGTGATGGGGGCTTTAGTAACAACAGTATAAAAAAAGGATTTGTATATGCAAACTAACAGGATCACCTAGGTTAAATTACAGTTCTTTATCACATCCAACAATCATTTTGTTGTTTAGAGCATTTTAATAAAATCACATCATCACATTGTTTTTCCATTCTATTGCAGGAAAAACAATGTGAATATCTTATATAGACATGGGGGAAGGGTGGAATACACTGTAAAGCTTCACTGGCTGTGCCTGAGGCTTTTCTGAGGCAAGTATAAGAAAAGCAAAGGGAAATACACAGATAAGTACTGTCTTATAATAATGATTTACTGAAGTCAAATAAAGGCAAGAAATTATGCGTATAAAAGAATTGTTTATTATGGCCTTTGGGAAAACGTTTAAATCTCACTTTACCTATACTGAAGTGTTCAATATTAAAACTTGCTGTAAACTATGAAATGTATTAATCGAATATTGCACACTCAAAGAGTAAACACATAAAGATATAAAGATATAGTCTCATAAAAAAAACAGAACTGGTAAAAATAACATTGAGGCTTAAGTAAAAAAAAAATCCCACTGGAGAGATTCTTTGAAAATAAAACTTTAAGACTGTGATCTATTTTCGAGAATGTGCTCTTCACATTCAGCAAAGCAACCTTCTTTTGAAAGATGAAATAGAAAAGCTGCAAAAAATAGTATGCCAGTGGAATTTATTTCTGAGTTGTGAGCCTGCATGAAAACTGTTTAACTTACAGAGATTGCTAGGTGAAATGCAAAAATAGTCACCAGCAACAGCTAGATTAAGTAATAAAACAGAAAATGAATACCAAAAGAAATAATACAAAAATGTATATGTATGTTAGAAAAATATCTACATTTATTGTTCATTTTTGCTATGGATTTCATTATGGATAAGGTAAATAAAAATCTTAATTACAAAATAATAGCTAGATGGTATAAAACCCCAGACCTTCTACATACAATTGATAGCTCCTTGACACCTTGATAGCACTTTGTTGGAGATGTAATCTGGAAAAAGGCACCCCCTCTCATATATGGCTCAAGTGTCCAAAAATTATCCAATTCTGGAACACTATTAAACAACACATATAAAGAGTATTACAAATAAAAATCCCTTCAACACCCATTCATCTTACTTAACTTAGTGAGTATTTTGTTAGGCATCAATCTTGTGTGTCTAATTCCTCATTTACTTAACCCAATGAAAATTTAAATTGCAAGATACTGAAAGAACATAACCACTCCCATATTCTGGGAATGGATAAATGAAACCAACCTTATCGGTACACATGAAAATTTACGATTAGACCATTGTAAGAATCAAAAAACAGTAGACGTCTGGCACAAATGGTCAACCATCAAAATAGTTGATATCGGAACAAACAAATATACAAGCCAAGGAAATAGTCTTTGCACATAGACACTTCAATTAGATAACATGGCTTATACTGTTATGAAACTGTATAATAACTGCCTGTACACAGTTACCTAGACTGCTAGAGCAGGCCCCTTTTGACCTACCTTCCCCTCTACAACCCTCCCTTAGGCTAGGCTCACACTTGAGCCTTGGATCCATTAAAACCATCAGTTTTTCCAAGTTGAAAATGTTGGAAAAACTGATCCATTAACGGAATCATAGGCTCCAGTGCAAAAAATGCAGTGTCAAAGTGCACTGCTAAAAACGCTATGCGTTTTTGCATCAGCATCCAAAAACGCTGCTAGCAGCGTTTTTGGGTGCTGCAGCAAAAACGCATGCTTTTTTTAACATGGGACCCTATGGTAAATGCATCCGTTAACGCATGGTACATATAGGTACCATCCCTTAACGGTAGCGTTAAAATTATGAAAAAATGGCAACTTTAAAAAACAGAATCAGGTAAAAAATAACCAAAATTTACTGCATGCCAAGTGTGACCTCAGCCTTACAGTATTTAACCCTGCCCTTGATCGAACCACCCCCTACCCTAGTTAGCTATCCCTTATGTTATTGAAATATTGAATGTTTATAACACCACTGGATATTACCTTACCGTGTATTGTTTTGAAACATTCTAAATAAAGAGTATATAAAAAATAACTCATATCACTGGACTCATGGTAGCAGTTATTCTTAGTCTAGTTTCCCACTACCAGTTTTTTTAATCTGGGGAAATGCAGGTAAACCAGCATTCCCCAGATTCCCCCAAAATTGTAAAACTTAATGCAACTGCATGCACCCTCATGGATATTCTTACTGATCCATCTCATGGATCAGTGATAATACTGGTGCGTGAGCATTCCATTGCATCAGGTTTTGATTTTTTTTTGCTGTATCTGGTGGAAAATAATATATCCCCCAGTGGGTGTGTCATTTATAACTGGGTTCTGGGCATGTTCGGTCAAAGAACCTGGATCCAGCCAGATCTGGATTCCACTGGATCTGGGTTCAATAGAGCACATTAGAATTTAACGATTCCCCCTTATCCAGGTGTTCTTGGTTTCTAAACTGTCAGCAAACTGCTACAAATGGATTTGTGAGTTCAGTGTAAAAACCGTGGACACCCAGTTCAGGGGGAACCGTAAACAACTGGATACACCTGCAAGTTCCTGCGGCACCATTTAATGTCAATGGGGCCGAAAACTGATGGAGGTTCATCCAGTTTCAGCTGGATACACTGGAATTTAAAAAAAAAACGATCGTGTGAAACCAGCCTTGAAGCGGTTTTCCCATGAATAAAGTTCAATTTAATCAATAGATCTTGAAATAATAATAATTTCCACAATTTGATGTGTTTAAAAAAAATGTTCCTGTGCCGAGATAATCTTATACGTGTCCCTGCTATGTACAGTTTCATTTCTATTTCTGACCGTTCACAGAACACGGACTGATCATACCACATCTCCTGGGCTGGGCAGGAAGGAAGGAGAATATACAGATATTACAGCATGGGATCACAGATTATTCTTTTTTATGAGGTAAAACATTTCTCTGCCTATTTGTAAAAAATGTTTTACCGCAATGAAAGAATGATTTGTAATCCCATGCTGTAATGTCTGTATATTCTATTTTGTCCTCCCCTGCCCAGGATTAAACCAATGCTCCATGCATGGTCACAAACAAAAATGAAACTGTACATAGTAGGAGCACATTTATAAGATTTTCTCAGCACAGGAATTTTTTTTAAAGAGGACCTGTCACCAGACCAGGCATGGTGATCTAATTACAGCACTGGATGCAGCATGTCTGCAGCATGCAGACAAGGGGTCACCCAGCACTTGAGCAGTCCTGTACCCCGAGATAATACAGATAGAAAACTTACATGCTCCAGCCACTAAGGAGGTGGCTAGGGGCTGCAGCCAAGGGCAGATTCACACCCCTTGCATGTTTAATCTGCCCACCGCTGTCAATCATTCTCTCCCTCTTCAGCAGCATTTAAACAGAGGACTGTATTTTTGAATTCCCGCCATTACAAAGCGCGCGTCGCGTGGGAAGAAAAGGGGAAGTGTGATTATGGGCGGCACTCTGCAAAACGCTCTGATGTCATCCGGAGGGGTAAGAGAATCCCTGACCCACCGCGGAATCTGTAGTAGACATCCGGACGGAAACGGAAGACCAGGAGGGTCGACATTAACTAAGGGGGCACAAGATGTCACAACCAGGAGATGCTGTGGTACTGGACAACAGAGGAGCACCCGGTGGTGCTGCGGTGCAAGGAGCAGCACCCATCATGCCGCTTCTGATGCCATATACTCTGGGAGCAATGAGGCTACCACAATACTCAGGTGAGCCCAATACCCTTAATGACTTTATTACCAAAATCAAAGCGTACTATGTTATTTACCTCCTAACCAAAGCCCAGCGTGTCGGTATGATTATTGGACAGTTAACCGGCAATGCACAGCGGGAAGTTACGTCCTGGCCGGACACAGACAAAGACACTGTAGAGTATCTTGTGGCTGGACTGAAAGCAGCATTTGAGTCCAGTCCTGACACACGGGCTAAAATGAGGTTCTTTGGATGCCAACAAAAGCCTAAGGAGAGTGCAAGAGACTATGCCTTACACTTGCAGGAAGCACTCAAAGCTCTTAGACTAGCAGAACCTGCTTTAGCCCAGGCAGCTGACAAAATGCTGATAGATCAGTTCATAGAAGGCCTACTATCCCCTTCTCACAGAGGACAGTTGAGCATGTTGACCATACAGGATCCCAGAATAACTTTTGCCCAGCTAAACGATAGGGCCATCCGTCTCCAGCAGATAGAGGAGCCCCGGGCTATAAACTCTATTCAAAACCCTACAGCAGCACTCCAGCATCCAGGAGCGTCAGCGACATCTGCAGAACACAGAGAGCCTATCTCTAATGAGGCCCTCAACCAAAAGCTAGATGCCCTGACGGACACTGTTGTTTCCATGGCTAAAGTCAGCAAGCAGCTGCGTGGATCCAAGCCTGCACCCAAGATCGAGTTGGCAACCAGCAAGCAGGATGTTTTATGGATGAGCCCCAGAAAGTACAAAGCGACGAGAGGACGACCCAGCGACCGCTATCAGCCGGATGGACAGCTCATTTGCCGCAGTTGCAAAGATCCACGTCACTTTGCCCGGGAATGTGATTAAACGAGGATCCCCTGGGAAGGCGGGCCACTCCTCAGGAACAAATTCTCAAGGTCCTTCAGCCTGGTATGACAAGTTCGTGGGAGGACATCCAGTCATCGCTATCATGTTGAATATGCAAATGGAGTACGTGGAGCCTCGATTAAGAGTCTCAAACACGGGACTAGCCAGATATATCTCCAGGGAAGGACCTAGCCCTGGGGTGGAATCCTTCCGGAGACCACCATAACCACTATATTAAGTGGCCCTTTTAGTCAGTATCCCACTCAGTTACGAATTAAGAACATGACAAGGGAATTAACAGAGCCAGGTATCCATCCACAGACAGCGGTTTCGGGGTACTGCTTTGTATCAGTGTGGAGTAGGATTCTGGCTAGGTGGAAGCAATGCTTGGTAGACCAACATCACAAAGCATTCACTGATCTCAGGGAGACCAGCCAAGGAAAACACTGCGGGCAGCCAGCTAAAGCTCTCAAACACAGTGAAATCCATAATGCATTGCCCCTGGGAATTTGAATATGCAAATGAAGTCCGTGGAGCCTCGATTAAGAGTCTCAAACATGGAACTAGCCAGATATCTCTCCAGGAAAGGACCTAGCCCTGGGGTGGAATCCTTGCGGAGACCACCATAACCACTATATTAAGTGGCCCTTTTAGTCAGTATCCCACTCAGTTATGAGTTAATAATATGACAAGGGAATTAACAGAGCCAGGTATCCATCCACAGACAGCTGTTTCGGGTATTGCCCCTCATCAGTGTGGAGTAGGATTCTGGCTACGTGGGAGCAATGCCTTGTAGAACAACATTACAAAGCATTCACTGATCTAAGGGAGACCAGCCAAGGAAAACACTGTGGGCAGCCAGCTAAAGCGCTCAGACTCTTAATCGAGGCACCACGGACTCCATTTGCATATTCAAATTCCCAGGGGGCAATGCATCATGGATTTCACTGTGTTTGAGCACTTTAGCTGGCTGCCCGCAGTGTTTTCCTTGGCTGGTCTCCCTGAGATCAGTGAATGCTTTGTGATGTTGGTCTATTGTGTTGGATGGCATTCCCTTCAGCACCTTGTTGGATACTGGGTCCCAGATAACATCAATTCCACATGTTCTCTACAGAAGGTACTGGGCTGATTCAGACATTAGTAGTGGTCCACATAACGTTGCATTGAACGTTTTGGCTAGCAATGATGAAATAATACCATAAATTGGGTTCAGAGAAATGACCATTCAGATTGTGAAGGTAGAATTGAAGAATCTGGGTATTATTATTGTAGATGTAGATCGGCGAGAACGTGAACCAGTAATGTTGCTAGGAATGAATGTAATTGAAAATTGTTTTTCCGAGATAATTACTGTCTTACAGCAGATCACCGGGACTGCCAGAATTGAGCAACAGAGACTCCTGCAAAAAGAAATAAAAGCCTTGATGTTGAAACAGGTAGAAATATCAGGAGGTGAAATTGGCTGTGTAAGGGTAAGTGACCCGATACCCATTGTAATACCTCCCAAAATGAAATGCTGGTCTGGTCTAGAGCCGCAATAGGCATTAAAGGGTGAGACTATCAAGCCCTGGTAGAACCCGTGTACTGAGACAGTAGGTTCACTATACTGACGGCCAGAGGAGTAGTTAAGGTACACCGGGGAAGAGTGCCAATACGCCTTCTAAATTGCGGGGAAGATGATGTCACCGTACCGAAGTGTGCTACCATGGCTAAATTATTCACGATTGATAACAAAGCCATCACAGCCGTCGAGCCCTTAAACCCGTCAAGTCAGGCGGATGACAATGGCTCAGGGGAAAAGCTGGAGGATTGGTGCCAAAAGCTACACGTGGGTACCAGTTCTACACCTCCCCATCAAAAGCATGGAGTGTACCAGGTAGTAAAGGAATATGAGCAGATATTCAACAAACACCCATTAGACAATAAAAGGGGTAGAACACACTATACCCACAGGTGACCATCAACCTATAAAAGAGAGGTATACAGTTTTGGCCAAAAGTATTGACACCCCTGCAATTCTGTCAGATAATACTCTGTTTCTTCCTGAAAATGATTGCAGTCACAAATTCTTGGGTATTATTATCTTCATTTAATTTGTCTTAAATGAAAAAACACAAAAGAGAATGAAGCAAAAAGCTAAACATTGATCATTTCACGCAAAACTCCAAAAATGGGCCGGATAAAAGTATTGGCACCCTCAGCCTAATATTTGGTTGCACAACCTTTAGCCAAAATAACTGCGATCAACCGCTTCCGGTAACCATCAATGAGTTTCTTACAATGCTCTGCTGGAATTTTAGACCATTCTTCTTTGGCAAACTGCTCCAGATCCCTGATATTTGAAGGGTGTCTTCTCCAAACTGCCATTTTTAGGTCTCTCCACAGGTGTTCTAGGGGATTTAGGTCTGGACTCGTTGCTGGCCACCTTAGAAGTCTCCAGTGCTTTCTCTCAAACCATTTTCTAGTGCTTTTTGAAGTGTGTTTTGGGTCATTGTCCTGCTGGAAGACCCATGACCTCTGAGGGAGACCCAGCTTTCTGACACTGGGCCCTACATTATGCTGCTAAATTTGTTGGTAGTCTTCAGACTTCATAATGCCATGAACACGGTCAAGCAGTCCAGTGCCAGAGGCAGCAAAGCAACCCCAAAACATCAGGGAACCTCCGCCATGTTTGACTGTAGGGACCGTGTTCTTTTCTTGGAATGCCTCTTTATTTCTCCTGTAAACTCTATGTTAATGCCATTGCCCAAAAAGAGAGAACATTCTTCCATATACCACAGGTGGCATCACGGACTTTGTCCACTGTAAATACCCCCCTTTACTTGTGGGCTCGGGACACGGTCCGGACCAAGACCGCCGTGGTAACCCCTGTGATACCCCGGTCCGGTACCGAGTACACCGTGCCGAAATTTTGGGAAAAAAAGGAGACTCTTCTTGTAGTCCTCTAAATGTAACACAATACTCATAGACAATACTCATCGTCTGCACGATGCCTTACATATAGTGAGGAAAAACATCACAAAATACTCATCGTCTGAACATGGCGTTACAAATACTGAAGTAAAAATCAAGAAATACTCATCGTCTGAACGTGTCCTTACAGATACTAAAGTAAAAATCAAGCAATACTCATTGTCTGAACGTGGCCTTACAGAAACCAAAGTAAAAATCAAGCAATACTCATCGTCTGCATGATGCCTTACAAATACTGGAGTAAAAACGGATTTTCGAAGGGCATGACATGCTTATATCTGTGTCTTCTCGTTTTACTCGTCCATCTCTTTTCTTTTCGTGTTTTTATATGTGCTTGTCATTTTTCCATGTGTTTGTTGTATCTTCTGAGAAGTTTGTCACCTTTTGGACACCTTAGAAGTTGTTTTCTGTGTGTTTTCTATGTGTTTATATATGTTTCTTTTTTCCTGCAATTGTTTTCGATGATATTCGATGGTTATTGACGAACATGTCGACAAAAATTCGACAAACACACCCCCAATTCGACAAACCGAATCGAATTCGAACACTAGAGTGATGGATCATCTCTAATATTCAGTGACAGGTTCGCTTTGACTTTATCCGGCCTACTAGGCACAAACAGGTCTCTGATGTATCTCTCTGTTTTTTCTATAGTATTTCACAAAACTAATTGTGGTCCCACCTGTGTGTGGCGGGGCATGACTTTTATGGGAACGCTTGCACAAGCTTTGACTTTATCCGGCCTACTAGGCACAAACACAGGTCTCAAACCTACCTCTCTCTGAATTCATGTAGTACTCCACAAAACTAATGGTGGTCCCACCTGTGTGTGGCGGGGCATGACTTTATGAGAAAGCTTGCACGAGCTTTGACTTCATGTGGCCTTCTAGGTCTAACAGGTCTCTGACGTATCTCTCTGTTTTCTCTATAGTACTCCACAAAACTAATTGTGGTCCCACCTTTGTGTGGCTTGGCATGACTTTTATGGGAACGCTTGCATGAGCTTTGACTTCATGTGGCCTTCTAAGCCTAAACAGGCCTCTGACGTATCTCTCTGTTTTTTCTATAGTACTTCACAAAACTAATGGTGGTCCCACCTGTGTGTCTCGGGGCATGACTTTATGGGAACGCTTGTACGAGCTTTGACTTCATGTGGCCTTCTAGGCCTAAACAGGTCTCTGACCTACCTCTCTGTGAATTCATGTAGTACTCCACAAAACTAATGGTGGTCCCACCTGTGTGTGGCGGGGCATAACATTGAAAGGAGCGCTTGCATGAGCTTCGAAGGGACCTGGTCCACTAGGCCTATTCAGGTCACTGACCTACCTCTGTAGTTTTTACTGTAATGCTCCACAAAGCATTTAGCTGCTGAGCAAGGTTTAACCTTGAAATGCTAGGCCAGGTCCTGTCCCAGACCCTGTGCCATGCATGCAAGCTGGGCCATTCAGCAATTTTGGGTCTGGGAGATTTGATGTCATTTTGCTGTAGGTGTGTCCCTTTGAAAGGAGAAAGGATTCTTGTTGGAGTCCCCTTGCTATGTTTTACATGATTTAAGAAGGGTGTGACATGCCCATACCTGTGTCTCATGCTCCTTTTACTCTTCCACCTCTTTTTACTTAATGTATAAAACTTAAGCCACTTAGCCTTTGATTATTTGTACTGTATTTGAATTGTTGTCACATTTTGTGGTGTTTGCTGTCCATTCTGAGTAGTTTGACAGCTTTTGGAGCCCTTTGAAGGTGCATTCTATGTGTTTTCTGTAGCCTGCCATTGATTTCAATGGGGTTCGCATTGTTCGCCGAACATTCGACGAAAAAAATCTCAAATTCGACAAATAGAATCATTTTCGAACATTAGGGTGGTGGCTCATCTCTAGTGATGGCCTCTACCTTCCCTTGTGAAGGTTTTAACAGGTCTCCCCCACCCTGTGTTTGAGGTATTGTACTTCCAGCATGACTATCTGACACTAATGGCTATATAATTTATAATCAAGATAAGCAATGGCAAAACCATTGAATCCTACTAATAGGTGATTAACCAACCTCTGGAAGGTGGCAAGGGCATTTTCATACCAAATGGCATTACCAGAAACTTAAACAACCCATATGGTGTTATAAAAGCAGACTTCTCCTTAGCTTCTTGGGTCATGGGTATTTGCCAATAACCACTACTTAAAGCCGTAATAGTTATAGCAGCTGGCTATTGCATCATATCTATCAGCTCTTCTATCCTTGGCATGGGGTGGATACATTTAATTTTCCATAGTCTACATTAAACTAAGTAGTATGGTCCTTATTCTGGGTAAAAACTACAGATGAGGCCCAGGCAATCTGGGATTTCTGTATTACACCATCTCCCCTATCTGCCCCTTAAATTTTCCTTTTACCTTTGCTGCCACCCATTATGCAGACTGCCTCACTGGGGTATTAGTCATAGTGTCCACACAGTGACTTGCTAAGTGAGTCCTCCCAGTGTTAGTTACGAGCTAGCTGTCGCGGGTCTTTTCTGTGTGCTCTCAATCTTTCCCCCTAGCCCTCATTTGACTGGCTTTCCTTCACTGCACTGGAAGGTGAGTTCTAGGCATAGAGTCTCTTCACCCCACTGGTTAATCTGTGGTTGGGGCATACAGCCCCAGGCCACTTCAACAGGGCCAGCACCCTCGCATTGGCCTGGTCCCCCGGTGTCCCCATTTGCCTTGGTACACTGTGGACCTCTTCTTGCTTTCCTTGGTACGCAGCCTGGGACTCATACTAGCCATACGGTGGCACATGCCGTCTGGTCCAGGTTCTTCCTCTCTGGTATTACAGTCTGCTAGGCTTGTTGGGCATTACGGCTTAGGAGTTCTGTTCCTTCTCCCATCACAGCTCGCCAGGAACTCGAACCTAAACTCTCTAGTCGAGCTCTCCTTACTTAATGTTCCTGCGTTTTACTCCAGTTCCTCCACCCCATTCCAGGGCTGTTCCTCACTCTCCACCTTCCACTTGGTCCTTCCCGGTACCCATTGCCTGACATAAAGTAACTAGGCCTAGGGATCAAGGGTTGTGTTGGGTGTTTGTGCGGAGTGACCACTTACCAGTCCCAGCTGTTGTTCCACTATGTGGTGACCGGTCCGCAAGGGTGCCCCACTCTCCCTGAGCAAAGCTTAGCACGTAATCGTGCTATGACCCGGTACGGGTGACACACAAGCTCAACATTTTCTTTATGCATGTAAACAACATCAACCTAATAACAAGTTACAAGTGTTTATTTTCTTCTCGTGGCTTTAACGTTACTTTAACAAAATCATTCATTATTAAAGCTATGGGGTAGAGGGTATGAAAATAGAAAAAAGTAGAAAAGTTCAAAACAGTTCCGCGATTGTCTCTCTGCTGCGGTCTCTTTAATTTTTGGGAACCCACCACAAGAAAAACCCGTTTCAAGCCCTGGACGCGGCGACAGGGACTAAACTAACCGATTCTTAGGCGGTGCCAGTCACAAGTGCTCAATGTTCATGCACAGTTCGGATACACATTATTATGTACACTTCAAATTAGCTTTAAAACCAATTGGGTGCACACCGAGGTGAACAAACTATTTATACCTGGATTATGCACTGTCCATAATCACCAAAGTCTTTTTAGTCATGGGGGAAACAAACACATGCATACAGGGAATAAATGGGGAAACAAAGGAAATTGCTGATAACTCACTCACACAGAGTCTGTTGCCTGTCCAGACTTTAGTGCTGCTGCCTTAGTAGTGCAGCACACTTCTCTCTGGTCACAGATGAGCTCCAACACCGCATCTCCTTTCCGTGGGCTTCATGGCTCGGTGGTTCTGGGGTGAGGGGCTCGGCAAGGCCTGGAACAGGGTCCATGTCATCCTTCCAGGCCGGGCTGGTGTTTCCCAGACCGGGGCCAAGGGGAATGTGCAAGACTATGGGCACGAGGGTACGTGCTCTGGTACAATCCTCCGTTTTATCCCCTTCGACCCGCATGTGGGCTTGCTCCATCTGGCAGCTCAGCTCCACCATTCGATGCTCTTGGTTGGTCTCCGGGGAACCAGGGTGGGTCCACGTTCCATGCCCTGTACTCTGCCATTGCCGGGCCTTCGTGCATCTCCTTTTGGCAACTCCTCGTTGGGTAGTCCTCACTGTCTTCTTCCCTTCGTGGGTGTTGCCGATCTCAGTCGTCGTTGGCCATCCCGCCCACGAGTGAAGTTATACAGTCTCTGGAGCCGAACTCCCACTGATGGAAGAATGGAAGGGGTGTGGTCTCGGTTTCCCACTCTGTGCTGGCCTGGCTCACGAAGAAGGGCCATGGCATGCCCCTCTGCCAGCACATGGCTTTAGTCCATTTGGGCTGCCATTACTGAGCTACAATGTGCCCACAACTTGTGAATAAATGGTAAACGGGATATTTTTATCTCTTCTTTATTTAGTCATCTATACAAGTGATTATGCAGGAAAAACTGTTTCTTAACATTTTTCCATGTAAAATCCAATTTAGGTTTGGTCTTGTGAATCCTTAACTGTGGCGTAATAATCTGACATCATTATTTCTACAAATCATATGTAAGTGAGAAATGCATGCAGACCTATTCTCAGTGGTGTTGTTCCCAATCAGTGTCATCACTTTCCCATCCATTTCAACTTTTTTCTCATGCCTCTAGCGCTCTTTGTTGGGTGCAGCAGAAAATGACTTGCGTTTCCCATTATATGAAAATAAAAAAGAAAACGGCACAATGTGAAGACACTTCGTGATGGGTTGATTAAAAGTAAAGGGGCCAAGGAGCCACTCACCTAGTATAGTAGGGTTGTGCACCCCTGGACAACACAAGTTATGAAACATTAGTGGGCACTTATCGCTGGGGTGGCCTTTCCTAGTCCACTGGTTCCTGCAGTCACCGCTCCCCTATGCTTCTGGTTCGGATCACGTGACCGACACCCACTGGAACTTCGTCACCGCAGGTCCTCAAGCGTAATCCCAAATAGGTCACAAATGTCCCGTACGGCCAATATTGGATAATACTTAAAAATTGTACAAGAGACTCGGATTTCATGGCAGAGTTGAAAGTATTAAAGAAGTGCTTTCTTGAGAAAGGATATCCTAAAAAACTATTGCAAGAATAAAATCGATCTGTCTCACTCTAGACTCTTGCATTGAGAAAATAGGAGCTAAAAAGATGACCCAAAGAAAATATCGGATTTAACTAAGTGGAGTATGGTCACCACTTTATGTCAATCAAGGACATTGATCCAAAACCTAATAATCAGGTTTTGGTTTATCCTAAGAGTTGATCCTGTACTCTCAAAACATATCCCAGTTAAACCCAACATCCTATACAAAAAAAATAAATGTTATACAGTATGATTGTACCCAGTAATACATCCCTAAAAGCTAAAATTAACATGGCTACTGGCAACAGCAACTGGGGATATGTAATTAATGCAATATACCCAAAATGCTTATGTTGCCATACAATATCAAATGGTGTAAAGATATTTACATCTCTGATCACGTATAAAACATTCCCTTATCAAGCATAGGTTCTCTTGTCAGACCGCATATGTAATATATCTTTGGAATGCCCGTGTGGACTTCAGTATGTGGGCAGCACTGTGCAAACTATGCATGCCTGTCTGAATAAGCACAGGTACAAAATCAGGAAAGGCTACCAGTCACATAGTGTATCAAGACATTATAACACATTCCACCAGACAGACCCTAGCAAGATGAAATTGATTGTTATTGATCATGGAGAATGACCACCTTAGTAACCTAATAAAAAAAGAAAGTTATTGGATATATAAACTGGGTACCCTAGCTCCAGAAGGACATAATATTATGATTTAAAATGTCTAAACTTTAAGTGCGGATCTGCATAATATGGGACACCTTGAATACAGATTATTAATAGCATCAGTGCATGGATAGTCAAAGTGCTGTGGGTTCTGCAATTGATACTATGGATTTTACATATATTATCTCATTTTTACATAATTTTATGCAATTTTATATATGAAGTCGGTGTTATCCTTTTTAGAGCAAAAAAATTGTTTTTTATTGTTACTTTTATGATTTTAAGGTAATGATATTTAATGCTTGTTATTTTATATTGAGATCAAGTGGCAACTTTAGGGTTAATGTTGTCATTATAACTAACCAATCAGTGTACACCAATTCCCTATATATGTCACTGACTCATTTAACCCCTCTCTACTACCTGATGAAGACAGTGATTACTGTTCAAACACATTGTGAATGTACAGAGGGCAATAAAGGTTTGTTGAACACACTAAAACCTTGTTTAATACTTCATCTCTCACCCCAGAGTTCCACCAGACCACTACTACAAATATCTTACAGCGTTTCCCATTGACTTTCATTGGACTCATTATTCAGTATGAATACACAAGTATTTAATGAGGACCTGTCACCCCCCTGCTGCATGGCACTCCAAATGCAGTACTGAATGCAGCATGTCTGCTGCATTCAGGAAAGGGGTCCCCCATATGTGTGTGTGCTGTGTACCCTGAGATATAGCCTTAGGAAAACTCACTGTTAGAAGCCATGAAGGCATTCCCTGTGGCTGGAGTGAGCTCGATTGATGGGGGACTATTCCCTCCCCCTGCCTCTCTGTGCCACCTCCTGCTGTGCTGTTTATGCTTTCCTCCTCTTTTCCTCTCTGTCATTCATCCTGCTGCACACAGCTTATTAACAGCGCATGTGATCATTTGTCCTGATGTCAGCTCCAGATTCCTGCCCTGGTGTCTGAACAAAGCATAAACAGAACAGCAGGAGGCGGCACAGAGAGGCAGAGGGGGAGGGAATGGCCCCCATCAATTGAGCGCACTCCAGCCACAGGGAATGCTCTCATTGCTTCTAACAGTGAGTTTTCCTAAGACTATATCTCAGGGTACACAGCACACAGATGAGGCGCCCCCAGGCCGTGGGGTTGTGACTCATCCCTTTTTCAACTGCCGCCAAGGCCACAGGACTATCTATAAGGAGGTTGTCGTGGTATGTGGTCAGTGGGGACCACCGCTGCTGCAGAACCTTCGGGGATAATGGATAGCAGCTGGGAAGGGACGGCTGTCCACGAGTAAAGCCAATCCCCGGGGCAGTGTGGGAAGTCTATGTACAGGATGCAGGGCAACGGTTGCAAGTAACAGGCAGACTCACTGTTTTGTAGTTCTCTCAGTCCTTTACTGGAGCAGATGGTAAATGCTGTCCACGGAGTCTTGAGAGCAACCAGGGGTTATTCTCACCTGGTCGGGTCTTTTAGCTCCCTTACTGCGCTTGTACTTTGGCTCCTGAAGTTGCATAATATAGGCTGCCGGCCCTGT
Organism: Allobates femoralis; assembly: GCA_033576535.1. Taxonomy (NCBI): domain Eukaryota; kingdom Metazoa; phylum Chordata; class Amphibia; order Anura; family Aromobatidae; genus Allobates; species Allobates femoralis. The sequence continues at coordinate 377,142,995 of JARQOC010000001.1, forward strand.
CTCTTCCTGCGTGGTACCCATGTGACAGGCAACTCCAGTCCTTCACTTTCTCTACCCTGTTCCTGGGTGTCAGTGTTGCTGGAATCTATATGTTGCAGTGTCTCTGGTACAGTGTAGCTTGAGAATTTGGAATCCCCACTTTGTGGTGTTAACTCCCAGGATGTGTGACGCTGCACAGTCTTGGACTCCGGTGTCTGTTCTTTGCTCCTTTCCTCCAGGGAGAGCACGGAGTTGCTCAGCCTCCCAGGTATATTCCATCCTCCTTTCCTCAGACCCTAGCCTTAGGCCTGGTGTTAGTCAGTGGACCTTGGGACGAGCTTAGCACAGCTCATTTACACAAAAGTCTTCTTCACAGTCCTCCCTGGAACTGAACTGTTCACAGTCCTCTCTGGAAATGCACTAACTTGCTTCTCTCCAGACTACAATATATAGGGGAGCTCACCCTGAACCCGAGCTTGGTTTTCCGCTTCTGGCCTGGAGGTGTTGGTGTTGTGTGTGTGTTGCCTGATGAGAATACCCGTTTGTTGCTCTCTGGTGACACCACTAACCAGGGGGTACACAGACACATGGGGGACCCCTCCCCTAAATGCAGCAGACATGCTGCATTCAGTGCTGCATTGCTGGTCCCCTTTAAAACTACTTGTTTTGATTTTCTTAAATCCGAGTATTTCCCTATTCTCTAATCTCTACTAGTCATAACTCCAATGTAAGTTTAAGTCCAGACTTAAGTCCCAAAGTTGGCTAGCCTAGGAAAAATGTATGAAATAAGTTGATGCTATTGGTTTGGAAATGCTCAAATCATAGGTAAGATGATTAATTTGGGCATATTAAAAAACAAGTTTGAAAGGAGCTTGTATGCCTCTCTAAGGGCTTCAAAGGAGGAAAGAGGAGTTAGAGTTGTCCTGTATTCCTACTGTAATGCAACGATGAATATTGAGACTTGGGAGGAATTATTTTTCAACAATAGAGTAAATATTTTCAAAAGTAAATCTATATCTGGGCACAAGCTTATTATTTCCCAGATTTTCAATGAGTTGGTCAACATTGTAATTTAGTAATAAGAAATGCATGAGAAGAGGGGAAAAGTACTGCTCACCAAACATTCACTGGTGGGTTCCTAGGCATCCGGCTACGTTGCAGGCTTCCACTAAAACAAATATAGAAAAAGAGAATCTGGTGCCACTGTCTTCATTAAAAAAGATAATATTCTTTATTGATGATCCATGATACAAATTTGCAAATTGTCACTTGAACCATTTTAGCTTCAGACCACCACTATCGGCGTTCAAGTTACGCATCCCTCTTTCATTTTCCGTGGTATGGTAATATTTTCTCTATCATGTACAGTAGGTCAATAAGATTATTGTAACTGTATTAAAGACAATCTGCCAAAACGTATTAAGTGATAAAAAAATACAATGATACATAAGAAACATCCGGGCTTATCCCCATCCGGCTTATTTTTTATTGTCAAGATGGAATTTATTTGGAGAAATAGCTATTCAAATATCAATGTGATTAAATTCAAATAATAATTTCTGGTTAATACATGAATTAATTCATTGTTTAGATATATAGAATCTGAGTAACACTGGAATAAAATAATATTCTTTTTACAAGTATATCTAGAATAAATGTAATGTCTTTTGTAGCTTGCATTTCTAAGATAGAACACACGACAATGATAATTGAGTGACGTGTGTTGCTGTTTATACTGTATGCTGCATCACTTGCTATCTGAAAATAGCTATAATTGTGCATGAGCCATGAGTCACTATCTATTAATAAAGTAAAAAGCAACAAAACAGTTGAATGACTAACATACACTTGGTTCTTTTTAGCTACTGTTTTTTTTCTTTTAATAAGTTTTTTTAGCTGTATACACTTTGACAAGCTGAAAGTATACTGTTCCTCAGGGCTTTATATTGCTAATGTAACTAGGTCACATTTGAATCATCTTCTGAAAAGCTTAAACTCTGCAACAACAAAAAAATGGTTATCAAATAGTGTTACTCAAACATACTGAAAGGTGTACATAAATGCATTACAGAAAGAATATAAGCGACTGCACCTAAAAAGGATTACAATAGATTATAGATTATAAACTTTGTAAACCAATCAGGAGGAATTGGAATGCTTTTATTCTTACATTAATTATAGAAAATAGAATCAGAAACATTAAAGAGGCCGCATCTCAGATGTCTTAATCTTAATTTAATTCAAATGCGGCTGTTAGAAAACCACTAGTCTATTAAAATAACTGAAGGCTCAGAATTACAGTTTAGTTGATCGATTCATATGGAGTGAGGTCAATCAGCCAGGTCAGTAGTCTTTGGCTGCTAAACGTGAGGTTCATTAATTTTTTACCTTCCGGAGTTGTCAGCATAGGTTTTAATTAGCCGGGATGGTACAACATCATCTGTACATAACACCACAATAATGACATCACGTTTTCCTCGCTAAGGTATAGTCTATAAAATTGTGCTATTTAGCACATAGTTGGTAAAGTATGGGGGCCTATCTTTAAAATGACAAGATGACCTCTCGTACAGTATATGGGAATCTATGTTAGCAGACTTATATCACCTGCTGCTGTGCCCAAGTCTACAAACTTAAAAGGCAGATGAGATCCAGCTCTAATTAAAAAGACCCTAGAATTGACTGGAGGAATGCTCAGGCAAAATGGAGTTTGTCATTCTCACAGAAATGTGTACTTTATAAAATAGAACTGACAAGCATCTGGACAGGTGCAGCTTACTGACTCACACAAGAAAGGACAGCGCCACCGACACGGATGGTGCAGATAAATTTCTGGTCTTTATTCCAGGATCATAACAGGCGACGTTTCGATCACAGCGTGATCTTTATCAAGCTCAAGATGTAATACACATGACCTCTTCATATAGTGCTATACTCCACCCCCATACAGTGCTAACCAATCACAATAAACAAAAACAAATTAATACAATTTATATCAAAACATCCCTTAAAAAACATTAAAAACCAAATCAGGTGTTTTAAAAGGTCATCCCCATGAGCCCATATACATCATATTCATTTTTAGAGTCCTTATCCACATAAAGATTGCATTAATACAATAGGAAATGGTGCACAACTAGTTAACCATAGTGACCAGTCAAAGTTAAGCTATCTCCGTTGCCATACCAGCAAACTTTATTGCTCTGCCAGGCAAGCACAACACCAAGCAAGATGATTGAGAGCATGCACGTCAACATAATAATGTCACACTCACCAGCTGCTGTGTCACGTGTTGCATCTCAGGATGGAGCCGTGAGCTTCTGGAGGTCCAGAGAGTCTGGCACCAACCTCCTCAGTCTCCCACCGTGTGTCTAGTCCTGGCCGCTGGAGGACAGAGGAGGAGGAGAGCAGGGGACACAGGAGAATGGGGGACAGAGGAGGAGGAGAGCGGGAGACACAGGAGAACGGGGGACAGAGGAGGAAGAGAGCAGGAAACACACAGGAGGAGGAGAGTAGGGACAGAGGAGAATGGAGGGGCAGAGAAGGAGGAGAGCGGGGGACACAGGAGGATGGGGAATAGAGGAGGAGGAGAACGGGGGACACAGGAGAACGGGGACGGAGGAGGAGAGCGAGGGACACAGGAGAGCGGGGACACAGGAGGAAGAGAGTGGGGATCACAGGAGAACTGGGGACAGAGGAGGAGGAGAGTGGGGGACACAGGAAAATGGAGGACACAGGAGGAGGAGAGTGGGGGACAGAGGAGGAGGAGAGCAGGAGACACAGGAGAACAGGGGACAGAGGAGGAGGAGAGCAGGAGACACAGGAGAATGGGGGACAGAGGAAAAGGAGAGCAGGGGATAGAGGAGAACGGGGGGCAGAGGAGGAGGAGAGCAGGGGACACACGAGGAGAGCGAAGGACACAGGAGAGCAGGGGACACAGGAGAGCGGGGACACAGGAGGAAGAGAGTGGGGATCACAGGAGAACTGGAGACATAGGAGAAGGAGAGTGGGGAACACAGGAGAATGGAGGACAGAGGAGGAGGAGAACGGGGACACAGGAGAAGGAGAGCGGGGGACACAGGAGGAGGAGAGCAGGGGACACAGGAGAACGGGGGACAGAGGAGGAAGAGAGTGTGGGACACAGGAGAATGGGTGACAGAGGAAAAAGAGAGCAGGGGACAGAGGAGAACGGGGGGCAGAGGAGGAGGAGAGCAGGGGACACAGGAGGAGAGTGAAGGACACAGGAGAGCAGGGGACACAGGAGAGCGGGAACACAGGAGGAAGAGAGCAGGGGACACAGGGGAACATGGGACAGAGGAGGAGGAGAGCAGGAGACACAGGAGAATGGGGGACAGAGGAAAAGGAGAGCAGGGACAGAGAACGGGGGCAGAGGAGGAGGAGAGCAGGGGACACAGGAGGAGAGTGAAGGACACAGGAGAGCAGGGGAGGAGGAAAATGGAGGACACAGGAGGAGGAGAGTGGGGGACAGAGGAGGAGGAGAGCAGGAGACACAGGAGAATGGGTGACAGAGGAGGAGGAGAGCAGAGGACACAGGAGGAAGAGAGTGGGATCACAGGAGAACTGGAGACATAGGAGAAGGAGAGTGGGGGACACAGGAGAATGGAGGACAGAGGAGGAGGAGAACGAGGGACACAGGAGAAGGAGAGCGGGGGACACAGGAGGAGGAGAGCAGGGACACAGGAGAACGGGGGACAGAGGAGGAAGAGAGCGTGGGACACAGGAGAATGGGTGACAGAGGAGGAGGAGAGCGGAGGACGCAAGAGGAGGTGGAGAGTGGGGCACAGAGGTGAAGAGCGGGGAACAGAGGAGGAGAGCAGAAGACTCCACTATTGGAATAGGCTAACATGTGGGGTGACACTGGGTTTTGGAGTGAGTCTACTGTTTTGTGCAGTTGTCACTAATCCTATTTTTCAGATCTCGGTGGGGCTGCATATATAAGGCTGCATATATAACACACTATGTAGAGAGATATAAGGCTGAACTAATGCAGAGCTATGAGGCTGCATATATAAGGCTGTACTATAGGGGCTGCACTACATGGAGAACTGAGCCTGCATTATAATATATGGAGGGCTGTCAGGCGGCATTATACTATATGAAGTGACTATGAGGCTGTATTATACTATATAGAGGTCTATGAGTGTACTACATGTAGGATAGTAGGGGTGCATTATAATAATTGGATGACTATTGGGGCTACCTTATGAATGGGGGACTATTGGATGCATTATAATACATGGAGGACTATGGGGATATATTGTAAAATATGGAGCAATATGGGATGCGTTATAATAATAATTGGACACCTATCATGGCGCGAGGAGGAAGACCATATATACCAGAAAGGGGAACATATATACCACGATAAGGGCCATATTCCAGGAGGTGGACCATATATAGCAGAATGAGGGACATTAATATATAGAGGGGTCAATTTGTGAGTCTTTATAGAACTTTGAACGTTACACGGTGACCAAACATCCGACCAACGTGTGCCCGCCCTGAGGTGTGGGGGGCCCAGGTTTAAATTTCGCACCGGGGCCCACCAGACTCTAGTTACGCCACTGGGCTAAACTAATGTAAACTAATGTAACATGCAACAATGACCAATAGATTGCAGCAAAGGAGAGCAGATGCAAAAAAGAAAATGAAATAAAGAGCATGATAATTGAAGAGGATCTGTGAGTGCTGCCTTTGAGTCATTGAACCGGAAGTTCTCCTTAGCAGCTGGGAAGTGCACCGGAGGATCCCTGTGTCGGTGTGTGACTGCCATGTGCAGGCGGTAACATCACTCGTGCGGAGGTCCCATAAGATTGAATGCAGCTGCGGAGCACCGATTAGTGAGTAACGCTATCCGCCATTGTTTATATAGAGATCGTGATCACATCCCTCAGACACATCTCCCACATATATCGGTGGTAGAATAGTAACAAGAGACCTAAGCCTTCAGTGTCTGTATGCATATTGTGAGGTAGCACGCGGGGAACTCGCTTGCATAAAGACAAAACACGTGTTTATAATTTATCTAATGTCTACCCGTTTATTTTTCACATATAAATAACATAACCCGGGTAGCATGTGTGGCACATTGTACATCTAATATATAAAAGCCGAAGCCACTTCCGTCTTCAAGGGACAAAAATGACGTCATACGACGGAAGTGGCTTGGGCACTACACCCGCTCAGGGCGATCCCAGATGGCGGCGAGCGGTGGCGCTTTAGCGCCCACCGCGAGCCGCTGTCAAAACGGCGACCAGCCCGTCGTGACATAAGCAAAGGAAATGAAAGTGAAGGAAAAGAAGATGGCCACCGGAGGAGTTGGACATTCCTGAGCTGCCCCTTATCAAATCCCACCGAGTGCTGGGACCCCATCCGCTGCCTCTCTGAACCGTCATACCCATCTGTGCACACGCGGGCCTGGGGGCAAACGCACCGGAGCTCCCGGAAGCGGACCTTCCCTACTGCCAGGAAGGAGCCATCTGAGGACCGCTCAGGGAGCCAGGGAGCCAGCTTACCTCCCCCACAACCGGGACTGGAGCAGGGAGAAATACTGCAGGGACGCCCATCTGCCCCCCTGCTCAAAGGGGGACAACCGCCGAGGCTGAAGGAGACATCACCGCTGCGTGCCCAGAGCTCGCCTGGAGACCCAGAGAGTCAGGAGCGCAGGTCCTTCTCTTAACTACTCTGGAGGAGCGACCACAGTGTGAGCAGGCAGAGGCGCGGGCTGCACCAAGTGACAGAGCCCTGCTGCGGGAAGGAGAAACACAGCAGAGGCTGCACAGTGTTAACCCCTCAGCCTGCCTCCACTGTTACCTCCACCTGCCTCCACTGTTAACCCCCTCAGCCTGCCTCCACTGTTAACCCCCTCAGCCTGCCCTCCACTGTTAACCCCCTCCGCCTGCCCTCCACCGTTAACTCCCTCCGCCTGCCCTCCAATGTTAACCCCCTCAGCCTGCCTCCACTGTTAACCCCCTCAGCCTGCCCTCCACTGTTAACCCCCTCAGTCTGCCCTCCACTGTTAAACCCATCCACCTGCCTCCACACACTGTTAACTCCCTCCGCCTGCTTCCACACACTGTTAACCCCCTCAGCCTGCCTCCACTGTTAACCCCTCAGCCTGTCCTCCACTGTTAACCCCCTCAACCTGCCCTCCACTGTTAACCCCCTCTGCCTGCCTCCACACACTGTTAACCCCCTCAACCTGCCTCCACTGTTAACCCCCTCAGCCTCCCTCCACCGTTAACCTCCTCTGCCTGCCCTCCACCGTTAACCCCCTCCGCCTGCCCTCCACCGTTAACCCCCTCCGCCTGCCCTCCAATGTTAACCCCCTCCGCCTGCCCTCCAGTGTTAACCCCTCCGCCTGCCCTCCAGTATTAACCCCCTCCGCCTGCCCTCCAGTGTTAACCCCCTCCGCCTGCCCTCCAGTGTTAACCCCCTCCACCTCCATATACAGTGTTAACCCCCTCCGCCTCCATATACAGTGCTAACCACTGAGCCACCATATACAGTGCTAACCACTGAGCCACCATATACAGTGCTAACCACTGAGCCACCATATACAGTGCTAACCACTGAGCCACCATACAGTGCTAACCACTGAGCCACCATATACAGTGCCAACCACTGAGCCACCGTACTGTGCTAACCACTGAGCCACATTACTGTGCTAAACACTAAGCCACTGCACAGTGCTAACCACTCAGCTATCATACTGTGCTAACCAGTGAGCCACCCTACAGTGCAAAATACTGAGCCACCATATACTGTCCTAACCACTGAGCCACCATATACAGTGCTAACCACTGAGCCACCATACTGTGCTAACCACTGAGCCACCATACTGTGCTAACCACTGAGCCACCACGCAGTGCCAACCACTGAGCCACCATACAGTGCTAACCACTGAACCACCATACTGTGCTAACCATTGAGCCACTGCACAGTGCTAACCACTCAGCTATCATACTGTGCTAACCACTGAGCCACCCTACAGTGCAAAATACTGAGCCACCATATACTGTCCTAACCACTGAGCCACCATATACTGTGCTAACCACTGAGCCACCATACTGTGCTAACCACTGAGCCACCACGCAGTGCCAACCACTGAGCCACCATACAGTGCTAACCACTCAACCACCATACTGTGCTAACCATTGAGCCACCATAGAGCACAGACTATGCAAATAGGCGCGAGAATTCAAAGTTCGAATTTCGCGCCTATTTGCAGCCACGTATGCACGGTGGCCGCAGCGGCGGCTCTCATCACAGCCCCCCCGCTCCTCCTGCCCCCGCTCCCCCGCGCACCCCCACTCTTCCTGCCTCTCCTGCCCCCCTCCGCTCATCACGGCACCCGCCCCGCGGCCTTCCTCTGCCCCCCACTCCCTGCAGCCCCCCTGCTCCTCCTGCCCCCCCCCGTTCCTTATGCGCCCCTCCTGCCCTGCTCGCTCCATCCTGCCACCGCCACCATCCTGCTCCGCTTGCTCCATCCTGTCCCGCTCGCCACCATCCTGCCCTCCCCCCAGCCACCATCCTGCTCCTCTGCCTTCATCCTGCTCCTCCGGCTCCATCCTGCCCCGCTTGCTCCATCCTGCCCCGCTCGCTCCATCCTGCCCCGCCGGCTCCATCCTGCCCCGCTGGCTCCATCCTGCCCCGCCGCCACCATGCTGCCCCGCTCACTACCATCCTGCCACCATCCTGCTCCTCCGGCTCCATCCTGCCCTCCTGCCACCATCCTGCCCTCCCCCCAGCCACCATCCTGCTCCTCTGCCTTCATCCTGCTCCTTCGGCTCCATCCTGCCCCACTCGCTCCATCCTGCCCCGCCGGCTCCATCCTGCCCTGCCGGCTCCATCCTGCCCCCCCCCACCACCATCCTGCCTCACTTGCTCCATCCATCCTGCCCTGCTCCCACCATCCTGCCCCCCTGCCACCATCCTGCTCCTCTGGCTCCATCCTGCCCCACTCACTCCATCCTGCCCCACTCGCTACCATCCTGCCCCGCTCACCACCATCCGGCCCTGATCGCTCCATCCTGCCCCGTTCGCCATCATCCTGCACCTCCGCCTCCATCCTGCCCCGCCGGCTCCATCCTGCCCCCCTACCACCATCCTGCCCCCCCGTCACCATCCTGCCCCGCTCGCCACCATCCTGCCCCGCTCGCCACCATCCTGTACCGGCATATACTATAGTGCTGCTATACATGTACTGTAATGTACCGCCATATACTATAGTGCTGCTATACATGTACTGTAATGTACCGCCATATACCATAGCGCTGCTATACATGTACTGTAATGGACCGCCATATACTATAGCGCTGCTATACATGTAATGTAATGTACCGCCATATACCATAGTGCTGCTATACATGTACTGTAATGTACCGCCATATACCATAGCGCTGCTATACATGTACTGTAATCTACCGCCATATACTATAGTGCTGCTATACACGTACTGTAATGTACCGCCATAAACCATAGCGCTGCTATATATACATATATATATATGTAGTTCACTCACGTTGACTGAACAAGTTCTGTCAGTCACAGCATGTCAACTACATACATATTCTAGAATACCCGATGCGTCAGAATCGGGCCACCATCTAGTTGATTATAAACACCATACATAAATACACCATACATTTACATAGAACATTACATAACACTTACAGTTGTGGCCAAAAGTATTGACACCCCTGCAACTCTGTCAGATAATACTCAGTTTCTTCCTGAAAATGATTGCAATCACAAATTCTTTGGTATTATTATCTTCATTTAATTTGTCTTCAATGAAAAAACACAAAAGAGAATGAAGCAGAAAGCAAAACATTGATCATTTCACACACAACTCCAAAAATGGGCCTGACAAAAGTATTGGCACCCTCAGCCTAATACTTGGTTGCACAACCTTTAGCCAAAATAACTGCGATTAACCACTACCGGTAACCATCAATGTGTTTCTTACAATGCTCTGCTGGAATTTTAGACCATTCTTCTTTGGAGAATGCACCCTTCAAATATCAGGGACCTGGAGCAGTTTGCCAAACTGCCATTTTTAGATCTCTCCACAGGTGTTCTATGGGATTCAGGTCTGGACTTATTGCTGGCCACCTTAGAAGTCTCCAGTGCTTTCTCTCAAACCATTTTCTAGTGATTTTTGAAGTGTGTTTTGGGTCATTGTCCTGCTGGAAGACCCATGACCTCTGAGGGAGACCCAGCTTTCTCACACTGGGCCCTACATTATGCAGCAAAATTTGTTGGTAGTCTTCAGACTTCATAATGCCATGCACACGGTCAAGCAGTCCAGTGCCAGAGGCAGCAAAGTAACCCCAAAACATCAGGGAACCTCCGCCATGTTTGACTGTAGGGACCGTGTTCTTTTCTTTGAATGACACTTTTTTTCTCCTGTAAACTCTATGTTGATGCCTTTGCCCAAAAAGCTCTACTTATGTCTCATCTGACCTGAGAACATTCTTCCAAAACGTTTTAGGCTTTCTCAGGTAAGTTTTGGCAAACTCCAGCCTGGCTTTTTTATGTCTCGCGGTAAGAAGTGGGGTCTTCCTGGGTATCCTACCATACAGTCCCTTTTCATTCAGGCGCCGACGGATAGTACAGGTTTACACTGTTGTACCCTCAGACTGCAGGGCAGCTTAAACTTGTTTGAATGTTAGTCGAGGTTCTTTATCCACCATCCGCACAATCGTGCGGTGAAATCTCTTGTCAATTTTTCTTTTCCGTCCACATCTAGGGAGGTTAGCCACAGTGCCATGGGCTTTACACTTCTTGATTACACTGCGCACGGTAGACATAGAAACATTCAGGTCTTTGGAGAAGGACTTGTAGCCTTGAGATTGCTCATGCTTCCTCACAATTTGGTTTCTCAAGTCCTCAGACAGTTCTTTGGTCTTCTTTCTTTTCTCCATGCTCAATGTAGTACACACAAGGACACAGGACAGAGGTTGAGTCAACTTTAAACCATGTCAACTGGCTGCAAGTGTGATTTAGTTATTGCCAACACCTGTTAGGTGCCACAGATAAGTTACAGGTGCTGTTAATTACACAAATTAGAGAAGCATTACATGATTTTTCTAACAGTGTCAATACTTTTGTCCACCCCCTTTTTTATGTTTGGTGTGGAATTATATCCAATTTGGCTTTAGGACAATTCTTTTAGTGTTTTTTCATTGAAGACAAATTAAATGAAGATAATAATACCAAAGAATTTGTGATTGCAATCATTTTCAGGAAGAAACTGCGTATTATCTGACAGAATTGCAGGGGTGTCAATACTTTTGGCCACAACTGTATCTGATGTAATGTTTGATGTTAGCTAGAAACGTTTTTTTTTTTTAAATAAACCATGTGCGTACCCATCGCTGTACCCTCGCGTTGCAAATACCAACTATTCAGGAAGCTGAAAGCGTTATGTTCCAAAATAAACCTTAATGACTCACATATGAACTCTGCAATCAAAGGTGTAACTGCCATATTTTTAAGAATTTTAGCAATGGTTTTTACAGCCAGGCGTTGTGGTATTCTAGTATACAGGCTTTCTATATCAATAGAAGCCAGCCTGTAGTTCTCGTGCCATTGTACTTTGTCAACCATTTGAATGAAATCATTTGTATTGCGGACATACAATGGAATTTTTAATAGGATATTCTATAATAATATTATCTCTTTTTCACATTACTTGATGGTGATGGTAAAATAGATGCTAGTTACAATAAATGTGTCTTTGATCCCCATGTGTTATTGCACAACTATTTGCATATGAACATACTTGCAGAAATGTAAGTTCCCCTTTGCTGTTATCATGTTGTGAGATGGGGTCGCACTGGTACAATGAGTACCTACCCGACCCATTATTCAATTAGTTCAGCGTGTTAGGAGCAGCTGCTCTTTGCCTCTTGCACTTGCCGTCATTACCGCATCGGTAACCTAGGGGATGAACCAAGCTACTAAGCCGGTACAGAATTATCGCTAATATGATACATGAATGGTTATATTTGACATTATCTGCTTTGCCTATTTTATTATTATACTTGTATATATTGATGAGTTGCTTCAACACTTTGTTGTATTAACATTACACTTATTTTAATTACCGGCAGTGACGCGATGGATTCCTCCTATCTGAGGAGGGACAAAGCACCATTGTTTTGCACTGGACCCGTTGAAGCGCAAAAGCGCAAAACGATTGACCATAGTACGACCTTGCACACCCTCCCTCCCTGCACCTCGTAACCCTTGAATTGGAATAAAATTCCGAACTAAGTACCCGAAGATCCGGTGAGTGCCGCTTTTTCTTGATGTATTAAATATAATTATTATCATATTATTATATTATTAAATAAGTGTGACCAATTGAAGTGTGATTATATTAAAAAAAGGCCATAATTCTAACACACTCAGCTTCCTCCAGCAAGTTCTTAAGAATTTTCATAAAACACTGTGATCTTTTATGGATGGATAGTGACACTTTTTAATTAGCTTCCACAAGGGAATACAGCATGACTTCATAAAGTGAACACCTTTATTTATTTTGCCAGGTGTTCAGACCCTCATCGACCTTAAAGAGAACCTGTCACTCCCCTGGTGCTTTCAAAAGTGACAGCATCACTGAATGGATGATAGAAATCCAGCACCAGACGTATCTCCTTATTTTCAAGCCTTTATTTCATGTTTCAGGTGAGTATAAAATCAAACATATGGAATGGGAACGCAGTCCCCGCTGGACATGTTTCGGACAATGTCCTTCTTCCGCAGCATAAAACACAATATTGACCACATTCATTAAATACATGTTAATAACACCATCCACCTAACACATGTGGTAATTAATTAAACACAGAGGCTGTTTTGTTGCCAATGTCACATTGGCCAATGATCACATCAGCTGAGAAGTTGGCTGTTTGATGTTAGCTCCGCGCCGGAGCTCACATGAAACCCCCCTTATCGGCCCATGACGTTGTACAACGTCATAGGTCGGGAAGGGGTTAATATAGGGTGTAAATAGTTCCGAAGCTGTTTCTTTTTTTTTTTACACATAGAATCTTCTTGGTTCAGTAGCTTGGTCAAACAATTTTTTGCCAGTCTGCACTGCAGGCCAGCAGCTGAATCCGTCCCCCTAATCCCTGTACAGGACTTGAATGGTGAAAGCTTGGTAACCCCTTGGATCTGGTAATGTGAGTAACTTGTGCTAAGGCGGTGCTTGGAAACTGTTTTAGAGCTGTCAGGCGACCACTATCAAACTCACATAAGAACATAGGGGTAGGTGATGTTTGGTGTGTTCTATTATGTCTTGAAGACCTAGTAAAAAATAAATACATTTTAGTATTTTTTTGGCTTAGTTCTATTAATGCCATAAAAGTTATTCTCATTCTTGACTTTTGAGACAGTTAGAAATGCACTAGTAAGGGGCGTGGCCTAGCGTGCTATGTGAGCGGTCGCACGGCTGAAGAGCTCCGGCGGCCCCGCTCTTTATAATCCTCTTGCCTGAGGAATAATTCGGCTCTGACCCGCCTAATCGCTGGGGCTGACCTCCAGGAACGCAGTGAGCACTGTGGGACCCGCAGGCTTTACAATGTCGCGGCGGGATGGACCGCTGCGGTCGGCGGCTGGGGAGCGCCGCATGGTGCGCAAGATGGTGCCGAGGGAGGCTTCCAGGAAGGAGAGACCCCGCGACATAGGGAGCCGCGACATAGGGAGAGACGGCTGGAAGCGGCGGCCAAACTGCAGCAATTTGCTAGGAAGCAGCAACCGGGCGCCTCACAGACCTCAGGTGAAAATGCTTCAATATATAACCCAGGGACAATGGGTGTTTGTGAGGGGAGCCCCTGCAGGAACAAGGGAGAAAACTCTGCAGTAATGGGGAGGCAGCCCAGGATGATGATGATAATGTGGAGCCTGAGGGCTCAGGGACTGTCAGCACGCATGATGAAGCTGAGGATGAGGGTGAACCCACACTTAGAGATGTCCTTAAAGCGAACCTGTCACCCCCCCCGGGCATCAAAAGCTCTAATAGCCACCTTCTGCAGCACTAAGGCTGCATTCTGAGAAGGTGCCTATAGGCTTTTGATGCCCTTTCTAGTATGAAATATTAAGTTAGGTAAATGCTCACTCTTCAGAAGATCGAAGACCGGGAGGCGGGGTTTCACGCTCCTCCGGCCCGCCCCCTCTTGTCAATCATTGTGCGCGCCTGCTGCTGTCTCCCCTCAGTGTGGAAAATGAACGCGCGTCTCTGTTCTCCTGCACGGAGCCGCGCATGCGCTGTGCGCCCGGTGTCGACTTCCTGGACACCGGGCGCACAGAGCATGCGCGGCTCCATACAGGAGAATGGAGACGCGCGTTCATTTTCCACACTGAGGGGAGACAGCAGCAGGCGCGCACAATGATTGACAAGAGGGGGCGGGCCGGAGGAGCGTGAAACCCCGCCTCCCGGTCTTCGATCTTCTGAAGAGTGAGCATTTACCTAACTTAATATTTCATACTAGAAAGGGCATCAAAAGCCTATAGGCACCTTCTCAGAATGCAGCCTTAGTGCTGCAGAAGGTGGCTATTAGAGCTTTTGATGCCCGGGGGGGGGTGACAGGTTCGCTTTAAAGCTATTGCTAAAGGAAATGCTGAGCTTGCTGGCCACATTGGATCCCTAAAGATGGAGATATCCACCATTCGCCATGATATGCTGAAAGTGAGAGAACGTATGTCTGCGGCTGAAGGGAGAGTGGGTGAACTGGAGGACACTGTGGCTCCCTTGGTCAAAAGGTTCAAAGCTGCTGGTGACTCTATTACATACTTGCACAATAAAACAGACGATATAGAAAACCGCCTACGTAGAAATAATGTGCGTATTGTAGGAGTTCCAGAGAGGGCGGAAGGCAGAGATGCAGTGGAATATTTTGAAGCATGGCTGCTGAAAACTTTTGGCCAGGATAAGTTCTCTAGAATGTTCGCTATTGAGAGAGCTCACAGAGTGCCTGCCCGATCCTGATTAAAATGCTGCACTTTAGAGACCGGGACAAAATCTTATATCTGGCACGGACGGCCGAAGATCTCCGTATAGAGGGGGCAAGAGTGTCTCTATATCCGGACTTCTCGTGGAGGTCCGTAGAAAACGCGCTCAATTTCAGGAGGTTAAACGTCACTTGAGAGCGCTGAAAGTGCAATACTCTATGCTGTTTCCGGCCCGGCTGCGAGTGGAGGCGCTTGGTGGAACTCACTTCTTTGATTTGGCCAAGGAAGCGTTTAAATGGCTGGACTTAAAAGAGAGACAAATCCGCAATGGATGACTGTTTGTGGTTTTTCCAACAATGGTTGATAAAGATTAGACCTACTGGCTTTGAGATTAAGTGGGTCCGATGTACAATGTTGGATTTTATAAGTATATCTTATCCTGGACTGTATTTAGCATGAGACATGTTTATCTCTCTCTCTTATATATATATCTCGGGCAAGCCAATATAGTTTTTTGGGTTGACTGTATGGA
Source organism: Allobates femoralis (assembly GCA_033576535.1). Taxonomy (NCBI): domain Eukaryota; kingdom Metazoa; phylum Chordata; class Amphibia; order Anura; family Aromobatidae; genus Allobates; species Allobates femoralis. Next base: position 377,158,488 of record JARQOC010000001.1, read on the forward strand.
GCGGGGGCTGTCACGGGGCTAACTGTGAGCTACTTAAATTTTATCCCCCTTGCAGTGTGCGAGACTTTGTTCTCCCATCTGTCTATCTCTTTTTATTCTTTCAGTTGTCTGTTATCTGTCTTTCTCTGGCTTCTATTTTTTCCCTCTTTCTTACTCGCTGTGGGCATAATTCTTTTGTTAAAGGCCCACACGAGAGTTAAATTAAGATATATGGGAGTAGTGATGAACAACGCTATGAGATTGTTATTAGTTTGGGGAGGGGAGGGGTTTGTTATGAGTGTTATGGGAGAACCTTTTCACGTATCGGAGGACGTTAAACTCAAAGACGGTGGGCGGTACTCAAAATATCCGGTTTTGTCTGTAAAATGGTATATTTCTGAATATGGCTAGACAACTTAATATTATGTCTTGGAATGTCAGGGGCATGGGCGATCCTAAAAAGAGATTTGCAATACTTAAATATTTAAAAACGCATCAAAATCTTGTGGCGTGTTTACAGGAAACACACTGTAATGCGGAGGCGGCTGCCTCTCTTACTAAATTGTGGAAGGGGCCTGCATTTCATTCCACACACAGCACATACTCTAGGGGTGTGAGTATCTTGGTACACCCATCTCTCATTGACGGGTACACCCATCTGATCATTGACGGGGAGGGTAGATATGTATGTCTGGTATGTAGATTGGCTGGGTTGCGAATGTGCATGATTGCTCTATATATTCCCCCGCCATTTGCTGTGAGTAAATTACAACTTATAATTCCCATTATTACGGAATATGCTAACATACCCTTGTTGGCAATTGGGATTTTAAAATGTACCTGAATGCCGGCTTGGATAAGTATCGGGGTGAGCTGGGAGGGGGCAATATACAAGAGACGTCTCTGGCGAGAGTTTTGCAAGAGATACAATTAATGGATGTGTGGCGTATGCGGTTCCCGGATGTTAGGCAATATTCCTGCTACTCTGCATCTCATTCCTCGTTATCTAGGATAGATTTGGCCTTAAGGAATAGTGCAATGGTGCCATTGATAATTGGGACTGAATATTGTACCAGATTGATTTCAGACCACTCCCCTCTTAAGGTGGTTATAAACGTGGACCGGGTTGCTATATGTCGTAGGGGTGGGTGGAGGTTCAATCCATTCTGGCTGGCAGTGTTTGACAACAATATCTCCATTCCATCTGTTCTGGAGGAGTTCTTTTGTAACAATGTGGGATCGGTCTCCCTGTCTGTGGTTTGGGATGCCATGAAGGCGGTATTGCGTGGAGTCCTAATAAAAGAAATATCTAGGATTAAATCTAAAACTAGAGGTCATATGCAATATTTACAGACTGAGGTGGATACTCTGGAACACGCCTTTGTGTGGTCACCAACTACCGACAACAAGCTAAAATGGGTAAATGCACAATCTAAACTAAACCAATTTGTGCTTCAACAGGCTGAAAATAAACGTTTTTTCTTAAAGCAGCAATTTTATGCTGAGGGTGAGGGTGCTGGACTTCTGTTGGCTACGGTTGCTAAAGCCCAAACTGGGGCTCCGCTGATCTCAGCTGTCCGGGACTGTAATGGATTATTGGTTACGGACACTGGGGAGATTGCAAAGGTGTTTTTTCACTTTTATCAGCGGCTGTACTCCTCCAGGCTTGCAAAATCTTCTGCGGAGCTAGAGCGGTATATCCGTGACATGCGGCTGCCTAGGCTGACGGATGTCCAGAGACTTCAATTGGAGGCTCCTATTACAGAAGAGGAAATGTGGATTACGGCAAAAGACTTTCAGAATAATAAGGCTCCTGGGTCTGATGGTGTCCCAATTGAAATTTATAAGGAATATGGGGATGTGTTAATACCTAGATTGAAGGAGCTGTTTGAGGGGGCTTTGGGTGAGGGGGTTCTACCTGAATCGATGAGGGAGGCGATGGTGGTCCTCTTACCTAAACCATGGAATGATCTTCTACAGCCGGGGTCGTACAGGCCTATTTCTTTGCTATCTACTGATGTAAAGATTTTGGCGAAAGTCTTGGCTACTAGGCTGATGACAGTGATTAATCAGGTAGTGGGAGAGGATCAAACGGGATTTATGGCCAATAAATCTACGGCCATTAACCTGCGTAGGATATTTCTTAACATACAGTTGGCGTGTCGGAGTGGCGGAGAGAGGCCAGTGCTCTCGCTTGAAGCTGCGAAGGCTTTCGATAGCGTTGAGTGGGAGTACTTATGGGTGTTACTACGGGAAATGGGATTTGGAGGCCAGTTTATAAAATGGGTGAGACTGCTATATTCTGATCCTGTGGCTAGGATTCGCCTCAATGGTGCCCTATCGGATGTTCTGAAGTTGGAGAGGGGTACTAGGCAGGGCTGTCCGCTGTCTCCTCTCCTGTTTGCGCTCGCCATTGAACCATTGGCTGTTAAATTGCGTAATAGCCCTGATATTCTGGGTTTCCGATATGGGGACTTGGAGGAGAGAGTGGCACTATATGCTGATGATCTCCTGCTGTTCTTGGGGGACACATCAGGTTCCTTAACCGCAGCTATGGGGCTTATCCAGGAATTTGGAGAGTATTCGGGTTTAAAAATAAATTGGGATAAGTCGGTAATTATGCTATCGGCTGATACGAGGGTGGGAGATACCTGTCTTAAAGTGGTGCGAGAGTTCAAATATCTTGGTATAGTGGTGTCTCCTACAATCTCTAACTATATCGCTTTAAATTTATTTGATATGTAGGGTAAATTTCAACGGAAAATTAATATTTGGTGCAAGCTTCCCTTGTCGGTGGTTGGTCGAACCAATCTGGTTAAAATGATATTAATGCCGCAGCTGTTATACGTAATTCATAATTCGCCAATATGGATTCCAACAGCTTGCACTGGTTAGTGGAAATTTGGAAAAATTGTCGCATGTCATTACGGGGGGAATCTCCATCACCTCCTTTTTGGAGGTTGGGCTCTTGGAGCGGGAACGCAAAGAGTGTCTGCCAACAGTGAGGCTCATGAGGAAAATATGGCAAAAAAACAAATCTATTCTAAACGTGACAGGACATACTCCATTTACCCCACTTTGGGACAATCCCGCATTAACGGAGATTTACAAGTTGGAGGGAGGGGGTTTGTGGAGGGGATTGGGTATCACACTAGTGGCACAAATTTTGGATGGAGATGTTCTTAAATCTTTTCAGCAGCTGTCTGACGAATACTCTATCCCACGTAATACTTTCTATTTCTACCTACAGCTGCGTCACGCCTGGATGAGCCAATCTGGACAGTTGCGGAATAAGATACAGCATCATCTCCTATTCAATACATTGCTTAGCCATAATGGAGGCAAGGGTCTTATCTCCAGGAGTTATGGTATTTTGATGCAGCAATTCCAATGGGAGAGACCGTTGCTAATTAAGGACAGGTGGGAGCGGGATGTGGGTCCTATTGACAATGAATCCTGGGAAGATATACTGGATAGTGTCCCACTTCTGTCTACCTGTGAGGCACAGCGGTTATCCCAATTATACTTGTTACACAGGGTGTATAGGACACCCAAATTTCTGTGCCAAACCGGTATTAGAATAGATGATAAATGTCCAAAATGTGGGGAGGAGGGGGCGGATTTGATACACATGTTTTGGACATGTAGGCAAGTGGCGGTCTTTTGGAATGCATGTATCGAATATATAAATGTGTTTGAATCTGCTGTACCACTTGCCCCGTTGGTGTGTGTGTTGGGATGTGTGGGCCCTGGACAATACGATTGTGGCGCCCCTGCGTCCAGGAGGCCACAAAGGGAACTGCAGCCAGGCAGGTAGGACAATGTTGCACACTAACACCCTCACAGCCCACACAACCCACGTGTCAGAAGAGGTTACATCCAGTCCTGAGATTAGAGACTCTATGAAATCGAGGGGTGGTGGATTCAGAGGAGTGGGTTGGGCACACCAGATGTCAGGTGACTGACAGTATATAGTGAGGGGGAGGAGTGAAGGAAGTTAGTAGGCCGATGTGAGCTGAGTTGTAAAGACTGAAGGACAAACACACTTCTGTGAGTGCAAGGCTAGGAGCACAGAATCCGTACTGAGCCAGTGCGAGCCAGAGGGGAGAGAAAGCCCGTCCAATGCTGATGCCACTAGGAGTGTGACAGGACAGAGAGGGACGGTGGAACCCGTGCCCTAGACAGCAGCTAAAGCCACTGACTGCAGGCAGAGAAGTCCCTCCTATGATACTGGAAAGAAACAGAGAGAAGGAGCCTGGCAGAGCCTCGTGCTGAGGACTGCTGGAGGCTGGGCTGAGTAGAGTGCCGGCTCTAAAGGGGACCGCAGTTTACCCGGAATCCCCAAACAACACGATGGGGGACCACAGCTCCACGTTAGGGTCCCCAACCCAAAGGACAGGCAGCTCAGTGACAATCAGGAGGGCCCACCAGGGGTCCGAGTCACCGCCATACTGTCCAGTGTCACACAACACAGAGTAAAGAGAAAGTAATAGCCTGGAAAGGACACTACAGACTGTGTGAGGGGTCACAGAGAGAGAGGCCTGGCTGCAGAGCAAGAGGGAACCCGGAGAGGGAGAATGTACCCGTGTACCGTAACTTGTAAGAACTGCAAATGACTTGTAAAGTGACTGAAATAACTTGAAGTAAAAGACACGGAAAACCCTGAATTGGCCTCTCTTGTCAGTCCCTATCTGCAGACTATTCCTCCCATACAGGTTGCAGCAGATTCCAACCCACAGAGCTGCAAGCTTGTCAGCACCAGCATGGAGGAGAGATCCGGCAGCGTCTGCACAGTAAGTGTCCTGGACAATTCCACAATCCTTAACTCTTACTGCCCCGGGGGATACAGTTCTTCCCACTGGAACTACACCATCTCCGCTGCCACTCCATCACCCCCGGAGGTTCTGCAGCAGCGGCGGCCCCATCACTGGCCGCATCAAGTGGGTGGCGTCACATGTGACATTTCCTCTGTAAATATTCCCCTTTATTTGCCGAGCCAGGGACACGGTCCGGACCAAGCCACCCGTGACTTCCCCGGCACCGTCCGGTCCGGTACCGAGTACCCCTGTCCCGTGGGGCTCGACACGATGACTGTGAAGAATTGGCTTTAAAACGAACCCTGTACCAGATACGAAAAGTAATTACTACACATTGGCTAGACCCTCAAGCATTAAGGTTACAGGAGTTTGTGGATAAAATGCGGAATTTGATCAGATTGGAGGAGGGGGTGTATAAAAAAAGAAAGGCAATCCACAAATTTGATAAAATATGGAGTAAGTGGAGACACTTTCATGGAGATCAATTTATAGCCTTGTTAAATATGATGCTATCTGAGGTGGTATAATTGTTTAACCTGATTAGACATTTCTTGCTAGTCATACCTCATAGATGTCTTGATCCAATAATACAGCATAACCATTATTTGACTCTATGATTGATCCTTATCCGGATTGAAGGGTCTGTGCCCAACCCTGATGTGTTATGGTTCATGGGGAAAAGGCGGGGGGGAGGGGGACGTACTTGTATGTGGGCGCATAAGTCAGTGTTAAATGTTCCCTTGGTTCTGTTTTCTTTGTATGTGATGTATTCTACTGTATTGGAAAATTCTTATCTCAATAAAAATAATCTGATTTAAAAATTAAGAAATGCACTAGTAAGCACTTCAAAATGCATTGGAAAAAGTACAAGTGAATCCTTTATTCACTCATATGTTACATTTAATCCCTACTCAATGCCGTTTTCCAGAAAGGTTCAGTTATACAGCACAGAAATATAGCATGTGGATAAATGAAGGATTGTCTTTTCCTTTCTCACTAAGTTTTGGAGTGCTGCCTCATTATTTATTGTCATATTTTGATAGGGCACTGAGCCAGTAGCCTCTGGAAAGAACTGAATTTATGTATTTATGCTGATATTTTTGCATTTTAATACGTATTTAAGGGATAGCTAAGTTAAGGAGCACCTGTCATCAAGTCAAAAGTGCCTTGTTTTTTGCTCTTATCTTATTCCTGCTGTTTGCATAAGTAATTCAATTTTTAAATCTGCCGTACAGTTCCAGTTATGATCTTTTTTGTTTCGTAATAATTTTATGGTCTCTTACAGGGGTATTCCCTGGTAAAATGCCTTTGGCTGCTTTGCATTATTAATAGTGGTGAGCGAGCGTACTTGGTACTGCTCGTTTCTAGGGATAAGCGAACCTGAACAGTAATGTTTATGGTTGGTATTGTACTCCAAGCGTCCGGTGTGGAACCCCACACAGGGACGTCTAACTGTACATCTGTGTTACTGTTCAGGTTCAACACCCAAATAAAGCTTTTTGAAAGGCTGTCTGCCTTCCAAAAATGGAAGATAAAACAGCAGTCAGACTCTTTTCTGGCCCGCTCATTAAACTACATGAATATTCCCTGCTTCCCCTGCCCACCCTTTGTGCCGCAATCTCTTTATTAATAACCATATTGGATGAGTAAAGTAGCAGTATTTTCTGACAACACCAAACTATGTAGGCTATTAAAAACTGACCTTGACAATACAATATTACAAAACGATCTGGATTAGTTATCTGAATCGGCAAATACTTGGCAAATGAGGTTTAATGCTGATAAATATAAGTAATGCACCCAGAATGGAGTTATCCTATTGCTGCATATACATTAAATGGAAGTAAACTTGGCGATATAGAATATGAGAGGCGACTTTGAGTACTGCTGCTCAGAAAGCAGATCACCCATGTCAAGCAGCAAACAAGATTTTAGGATGTCTAAAAAGAGAGGTAAAATCCCGGGAACACAATGTATTGTTCACCCCTTTAAATCACTTGTAAGTAGGGATTTGCGAACAGCTTTTTTTCCCACATGTTCAGGTCCAGGAATGCTGCGCCAAAGGAAAGACAGGGTTAATCTCATCTTCAATTAGTATACCTGCCGGGTCGGCATTATCTCCCCCAGGTGTGCCGCTGTGCTGTGCCAAGCTTTTGGGGTCAATCATCATGTAACCAGCTGCAATAGATAATCACATTCAGCGATAAGCTAAAGGGCGGCTTGGAAGAGACGCAGCGATGCATCACACCAGGAAGAGAAATCTTCCTGGTGTGACACATCGCTGTGTCACTTCCCAGCCACCTCTTAGCTTATCGAAGAATGTGATTGGCTATTGCAGGCGGTAACATGACGATGGACCCCGGAACCCCGGCGGGGCGCAGCGACACATCTGGGAGAGATGATGCAGACCAGGCAAGTATACAAATTGAAGACGAGATTAACCCTACCCTTCCTTTGGTGTAGCAATCCCAGTCCTGAACACGGGGGAAAAAATCTGATCGCCCACCTACTTGTAAGGCCATCTCTAGAATATGGGATATAGTTTTGGGCTCCACATTTTGAAAAGGATTTTTGGACTTTAGAGTAAGTTCAAAAGTGGATAAAGATTATTACGAGGAATGGAAGGCCTCCAATTTGACAAGAGGTTAGAAAAGTTGGGCTTGTTTAGCTTAGAAAACAACTTCTCTGAGAATATTTCAATTATTTGTAAAAATACGAGTGTGGTCAATACAACGGACAGGTAAACCACTTATTCCTTCCAAAGAAAATACTAAGGACAAGGTGCTACACCTACACCCTGCCCTGTAAATCAAAAGAAATAAACACAAAATTACAGCTGCTATCAGGCTTTGGGTGTGTAATGAATAAGTAACGATGTACATCAAAAGAAATAAGTGTAAGGGATAGACGAACATTTTGAGATGTAGAATTCATGAGAATGGGGGATGCTCGGGCAAAATCTTGAAGGCGGTTAGATGAGTAACGTACAAGTGTGAAGGAAAAAAGGAGGTCTTGGGAGGATCAAAGATTACGAGTTGGCTTTCAGGAGATTAGTTCAGAGATATATTGGGGAGACAGATTGTAGATGGTAAGTCAATGTTAGTAGTTTGAATTGGATACGCTGGGGAATTGGGAGCCAGTGGAGGGATTTGCAGAGGGGAGAAGTGGAGGAGCAGCAAAGAGAGAGGTTTATTAGTCAGGCATCAGACTTAAGGACAGAATGGAGAGATGCAAAAGTGTTAGCAGGGAGGCCACAGAGGAGGAGGTTGCGGTAGTAGAGACAAGAGATGATGAGGCCATGCACTAGTAGTTTAGTAGATTGATGGTTGAGGAAGGGACGGATTCTGGAAACATTTTTGAGTTAGAGGTGGCAGAAGGTGGTGAGAGCTTGGATGTGTGGTTTGAAGGACAAGGCAGAGTCAAAGGTGACTCCGAGGCAGCGGAATTCAGGTACAGGGCAAAGTGTGATGTCATTTATTGTGATAGACATCTCAAGTAATCGAGGTGCACGAGATGGGGGAAAGATGATGAGTTCAGTGTTTAGTTTAAGAAAGTGAGAGAAGAAGGAGGAAGATATGGCTGATAGACATTCTAGGATTCTGGACAGCAAAGAAGTCTGGGCCAGAGAGGTACATATTAGTGTCATCAGCGTACAGGTGGTACTGGAATCCATGTGCTGTTATGAGTTGTCATAGGCCAAGGATATAGATGGAAAGAAGAAGGGGTCCCAGGACAGAGCCTTGAGGGACGCCAACAGAGAGGGGATTTGGTGAGGAGGAGATCCATGAGAGGGCAAGGTCAGTGATACCAATGGAAGAAAGGATCTGCATTAGGAGGCAGTGGTCGACTGTGTCAAATGCAGAGGATAGGTCAAGAAGGAGGAGGATGGAGAAGTGTCTGTTAGCTTTGGCAGTAAGTAGGTCATTAGTTATTTTGGTTAACGCAGTTTCGGTGGCGTGGTGGGGGCAAAAGCCAGATTGAAGGTTGTCAAAGAGAGCGTTAGATGAGAGGTGGAGGAAAGTACAGTGTTGACATGCTTTTCAAGACGTTAAGAGGAGAACAGGAGCAGTGATATTGGGCGGTAGCTGGATGTGGAGGTCGAGTCAAGGGATGGCTTTTTTACAATGGGTTTAATTGTTGCTTGTTTGAAAGCAGAAAGAAAGGTACCAGAGGTTAATGATTAGAGATGAGCCACCACCCTAATGTTCTAATTCAATTTGGTTCGCCGAATTGGGCGTTTGTTCGTCGAATGTTCATCGAACACTGTTGAATCCCATTGAAAGCAATGGCAGCCAGGCATGAACACATACAAACACATAGAAAACACATAGAAAACACCTTCTAAAATGTCCAAAAGGTGACAAACTACTCATAAGATACAACAAACATGTGGAAAAGTGAAAACTACATATACAAATGCAAAAAGAAAAGAGATAGATGAGTAAAAGGGGAGGACACACAGATATAGGCATGTCATGTCCTTCCAAAATCAGTTTTTACTGCAGTAGTTGTAAGGCATCATGCACACAATGAGTAGTTGTTGAGTTTTACTTCAGTATCTGTAAGGTCACATCAAGAAAATGAGTATTTGGTGCGTTTTACTTCAGTATCTGGGAGGCCATGTTCAGATGATGATTATTTGGTGCGTTTCACTTCAGTATATGTAAGTCCATGTGAAGATGATGATTATTTGGTGCGTTTCACTTCAATATATGTAAGTCCATGTGAAGATGATGATTATTTGGTGCGTTTCACTTCAATATATGTAAGTCCATGTGCAGATGATGATTATATGGTGTGTTTTACTTCAGTTTCTGTAAGGCCATGTGCAGATGATATTTATTTGGTGCTTTCTAGGGATGAGCATGTATGCTTGTGATTACTCAGTACTCGCACGAATATCTCGGTACTCGGGGTAGTTGGCGTTACCGAGTAATCCCGCAATACTCTTGCTATGCTCGGGGTCCACCTTCCTGCATGGGGGGGCTCTTTACAGAGCCAGCCCACATGCAGGGATTGGCTGACAGACACTGTAATGCCACAGCCATGTTGATTGTGGCATTACAGTGATTGGCTGGCCGCACAGCGTGATCAAGTCTTTATAAATCCTGACCGCGCTGTGCTTGTCACTCTGGTCTCTGGTCCACAGACAGGCAGTGTAAGGAGAGGTGCTGCTGATTGAGGGACAGATTTGTGGCCTTTCAGCTAGTGTAGGTGTAGGGCTGCTAATCTAATACCACAACAGTCCTTCTGAGGACTAATACAGCTGTATACAGGCAGGCAGGGAGGCAGGGTATATAGCAAACTTCTTGTGCTAGTATACAAGCCTGCATCACATCTGGGGCTGGTGGACAGGCTGGAAATCTCCAAAATAGTCTTTTTAAGGCTTAATTTAGCTCTCAAAAGGCAGTAAGGGGTTAGCTCCAATTAATATACGCCAAAACACTGTATACTCGTCAGCATTTGTGACTGACCGTTCCAGCTGCCGGGATTAAACCGCTTTAATCTGTAATCTCGGTGTCCAGCTAAAAACGAACTCTTGTCTGCATTCATTTATCATCTTAGTGTGGCAGGAATGGCTTGTAGCTCCAAGTAGTATACGCCAAAACACTGTATACGCATCAGCGTTTGTGACTGACCATTCCAGCTGCTGGGATTAAACCGCTCTAATCTGTAATCTCAGTGTGCAGCTAAAAACCAACTCTTGTCTAAATTCATTTACCATCTTAGTGCGGCAGGAGTGGCTTGTAGCTCTAAATAGTATACGCCAAAACACTCTATACGTGTCAGCGTTTGCGTCTGACCGTTCCAACTGCTGGGATTAAACCACTCTAATCTGTAATCTCAGCGTGCAGCTAAAAACCAACTCTTGTCCAAATTCATTTACCATTTTAGTGCGGCAGGAGTGGCTTGTAGCTCCAAGTAGTATACGCCAAAACACCGTATACGCATCAGCGTTTGTGTCTGACCGTTCCAGCTGCCGGGATTAAACCGCTCTAATCTGTAATCTCAGTGTGCATCTAAAAACCAAATCTTGTCTGCATTCATTTACCATTTTAGTGTGGCAGGAGTGGCTTGTAGCTCCAAGTAGTATACGCCAAAACACCGTATACACGTCAGCGTTTGTGTCTTGTTGTTCCAGCTGCCGGGATTAAACCGCTCTAATCTGTAATCTCAGCGTGCAGATAAAAAACATCTTTTGGACGCCTTCATTTAGCTGTATACAGGCAGTACAACATTGAAAATGCGCAAGGTCGGTGGCAAGGGACAAGGAACTGGACGTGATGGTGGTTCAGGCAGAGGCCGAGGTCGTGTGCAAGCTCGAATTGCGCCACGACAAACGCCCACATCATCTCGCTCGACCTTCCTGTCCCAATTTCCAGGGGACCGCAGCAGTACACCACTATTAAACCAAGACCAGTGTCAACAGGTTGTTAGTTGGATAGCAGATAATGCTTCCAGTCAGTTTGGCACCACCATAAATACCCTGTCTTGCACACAGTCAAGTGTCAGTAGCCGTGAGACTGGACCGCACATTCCACACCCTGATCCTCCTTCCTCCCACCATGCCAAGTGCCCAGCCCCGGACATAACTGATCCCACACATGGACACTCTGAAGAGCTGTTCACTTATCCTTTCGTAGATTCTGGCCTCTTGCCAGCTCCAGTTGAAGTGGGTCATAAGGAGATCATATGTACCGATGCGCAAATATTTGAGCAGCCAACGTGTCTCAACAAGAGGTGGACGATGATGAGATACAATTGCCAGAAAGTCAGGAGGAGGACCAGGGTGCGGAAGTGGAAGACGACGTGGTGGATGATCAAGTAACTGACCCAACCTGGCAGGAGGACATGCAGAGCGAGGAAAGAAGTGCACAGGGCAAGTTAGGCGTAGCATCACAACAGGCCGGAAGAAGCAGGGTGGTGGCCGCAGGCAGAAGGCAGGCAACCGTTCCCCAGAACAACAACATGATAGAAGTTGCCAGTACAACTGTTATGTCTTCCCGAGACTGGCTGTTTTTTAAGGTGTCTGCAGATAATTCCAAAAAGGCCATTTGCAACACCTGCCATGCCAGCATCAGCAGGGGTAGCAAAATTAGCAGCCTGACCACCAGTAGCATGATCAGGCACATGTCAGCAAAGCACCCGACTTTGTGGGATGTACACCAGAGTCCAGGAGCAGTGTCTCCGGGTGACACTGCTGCATGTTCCACTGTTGTGCGTGCAAGACAATCCCCTGTCCATACTGCATGCGATGCCTCCTGTCCTTCACCTGTAGTTGCACAAGCAGAAATAGCACCATCATCAACCAAGTCCTTGTCCCAGCGCAGCATTCAATTATCCATACACCAATCTTTGGAATGCAGGCGCGAATACGCTGCCAACACCCCACATGCCACAGTTCTAAATGCACACATTTCGCGACTGCTTGCGCTGGAAATGTTGCCTTTTAGGCTAGTGGAGATGGAAGCATTCCGCGACCTGATGGTGGCAGCTGTCCCACGTTACTCGGTCCCCAGCTGCCACTATTTCTCCCGGTGTGCCGTCCCCTCATTACATAAGCACGTGTCACAAAACATCAGACCTGCCCTTAACAAAGCAGTTTCAGGCAAAGTCCACCTAACCACGGACATGTGGACAAGTGCTTGTGGGCAGGGCCGGTACATCTCGCTGACGGCACACTGGGTTAATATTCACAGTGTACAGCTCCGGAACGTCATGCTCCTCAGGCTCCTCCTCCTCCTCTACTTCACCCTCCACACCAGTCCCAAGGTGGAAGTGTGGTGCCCCTGTGACCAGGGTGGCCACATAGGGAACTGCAGCCAGGTAGAAGGTTAGACGGTTTATGCATTAAACACCCTCACAGAACACCACACACCACTAGAGGCAGCACCCAACCCGGAGCCCGGAACTCTACGCTGGCAAGGAATGGTGGATTTAGAGGAAAGTGGGTGGGAACACATGTAGGTCAGGTGACAGAAGGTGCAAATAGAGGAAAAAGAGGAGGAAGGAGTTAGTAGGCCAAGGGTGCCGACCAGTAAAGACCAAGTAGGCCACAGTAGGCTGAGAAGCAAAGACCAAGTAGGCCTAGGGTGCTGAACAGAAAAGACCCAGAGTAGGCCACAGTAGGCTGAGAGGAAAAGACACAGTGAGCTGAGCAGACAAGAACAGAAAGACAGAGACACGCATCCCGGTGGGGTTAGGCTACATGGAGATGTAGAATCCACAGAGTCAAAGAAACCATGGAGAGAAAGCTCGTCCATAGCCGGCATCCCAGGGGAGTGTGAGGACAGAGACCGGACCAGCAGTACTTGGTCCGAGGAACACGGCAGCACTGACTAACTGGTGGAGAAGTTTTCCCTATCTGTGCTGGAGTCACACGGGCTAGAAGGTGTCTGGTAACGCCTTGCAGGAAAGGGTTACTGGAGACTAGACTAGATTAACTCCAGCTTGGAGTTCCCACAACAAGGGTAGGAAGCACAGCAGCAACCATGAGGATCCACAAGGATCCGAGCTGCTGCTATACTACCCGGACACACTTAAAGAGAGAGTGACTACAGCCTGGAAGGACTTAGAGAGAGTGAGGGGTCTCAGAGCGACAGCCTGGCTGACAAGTAAACCCGGTAAACCCTGCCTGTGTGTCCGTGTTTGACTCTAGGTACCCTGAACTGTTTAAAATACCTTTTATCCTGTCAGGTGCAGCCTGATCTGCAGCGGGCTCATCCATCTGGCTGCAGCCCATCCATCCATCCTCCTGGCAGAGCAGCACTGCAGCGGTGGTCCCATCATTGACCACAACCCATGGGTGGCGTCACGACATACTTTATCCCCTGTATATATCCCCTTTTACTTGTGAGAACCCAGGGCACGGTCTGGACTAGGACCTCCATGACATCCCCAGCAGTACCTCTGTACGGTACCGAGTACCCCGTCCCAGTGGGCTCCACAGAAGCACTGCAGCACTGCCTCGGCTAAGCGGCAACAGGCTGTGCTGAAGCTAATATGCGTAGGTGACAAACCCCACAATGCTGAAGAGTTGTGGACAGCTCTGAAACAGCAGGCAGATCACTGGCTCACACCGCTGAACCTACAGCCAGGCATGGTCGTGTGTGACAATGGCCGAAACCTGGTGGCGGCTCTGAGGTGAGGCGAGCTGACATATGTTCCATGCGTGGCCCATGTGCTCAACCTCATGGTTCAGCGGTTTCTTAAATCCTACCCGGAGCTGTCGGAGTACGCCGCCTGTGTGCCCATTTTAGAAAGTCACCTACTGCTTCTGCCGCCCTTGCCAGCTTTCAGCGGCGTTTGCAGCTTCTGGCTCACAGACTGGTGTGTGATGTCCCCACGTGTTGGAATTCCACACTGCAGATGTTGGTCAGGATTTGTGAGCAAAAGAGGGCAGTTGTGAGTACCAGCATCAACTAGGCCGTCGGTATACGGTTCAAACTCCACACATAAGGAGTGGACATGGATGTCCGACATATGTACTGTCCTTCAAAACTTTAAGGACTCCATCAAGATGGTGAGCGGCGATGACGTCATCATTAGCATCACGATCCCGCTTCTCTGCCTTCTAAAATGCTCTCTGCTCAAAATCAAAGACAATGCATTGCAGGCGGAGCACGATGAGTTGGAGCAAGAAACTATACTGGGTGATTACACACAGCCCATCCTCATCTCATCCCAATGTGCATTTTAGGACTATGACTAGGAGAAGGAAGATGAAGAAATAGAGCTACTTTCATGTGGAATTGACGGTAATATATGCACAACCGTCAGACCGTCGGTTCAGCGTGGATGGCCAGAGGACAGGGGAGAGAAGGAGGAGGAAGATGATGAGGCCAGCATGGCCAGTAATGCTGTTGGTGAGGACCCTGAAGTCTTGCCTGTTAACAGTCTGGCGCACATTGCTGACTTTATGTTACGCTGCCTGTCTCGTGACCCTTGCGTTATCAACATCTTGGCGGACACTCATTGCTGGTTGGTGACACTTTTAGACCCACAAGGAGAACTTTATTTCTCTTATTCCCGAGGTGGAGGGGTCTACAAAAATCCTGCAGTACCAGAAGGCCATAGTCGTGGAATTAGTTCAAAAATTCCCTTTTGAAAACGCTAGTGGCAGAGGTCGCGATTTGGTGGACAACCAAGGCGTCTGTCCGAGAGAGGCACAAGTCCAATCCAGTAGAGGTAGGGGAACACTCTCAAAGATCTGGAACAGTTTTCTTAGCACCTCCTGTAGCACAGGCTGTAAGGTGCGGGGTAGTGTCACAAGGACTGCAAAGTTTGCGAAGATGCTGAAGGAGTACCTTGCCGATCGTACAAAAGTGCTCCTAGACTCCTCTGTGCCTTATAATTGGGTATCCAAGCTGGACACGTGGCAGGAATTGGCTCTCTACGCCTTGGAAGTCCTGGCCTGCCCTGCCGCTAGCATTTTGTCAGAGTGTGTTTTTAGTGCCGCAGGTGGAATCATTACTGATAAACGCACCTGTCTGTCAACTGAAAATGCTGAGAGGCCGACTCTGATCAAGATGAACAAGGGTTGGATTGGACCTAACTTCACCACACCACCACCAAATGATAGAGAAATGAAAATTTTTTGCCGGTAAATTGCCATGCATCTCCGCACACCCACACATGGGTACACACTTCATGACTTTGGCTACTTGCTGTACTGCTCTTCCTTTTCCTCATCCGCCACCATCATATGATCAGTGCGACCATGGTTCATGATGCCACAAAAACATAATTTATTTACATCATATTTATGATGATGATGACCCTAACCGTTCAAAAGTTAGGCAGTAGTTTCATGTATACCCCCCAGGGTTAAATGTTTTAGTCCATGCTTACAGAATGGGCATTATAAGTACAGGAGACCTGCTCCTTTGTAATGGGAACAAAATTTAGAGGCTCTCCTTCATGTTTCTTTCCAGGGGCATTGGGTGCCTCCCAATTTTTGGCTGTCCTGCCAAAGGGCAATACTAGAAAAGACCCACTTCCTTAAAAAGGGCACAATATTTAAAGAGGCCCTCATGCACGTCTCTTTCTAGGGGCATTGGGGTGCCTCCCAATTTTTGGTTGCCCTGCCTAGGGCAATACTACAAAAGACCCACTTCCTTAAAATGGGCACAATATTTAAAGAGGCCTTCATGTACGTCTCTTCCCAGGGGCATCGGAGTGCCACACAATTTTTTTTTTTAAATCTTTCATGTAATCCAAAAAACTAAAATACACCAACTCTGTCTCACAAGTGGGTATGAGCCCTTAATATTTTCTCCAGGAAAATCCATTTTGGTTTCATTTTGTAACGTTTTCTTGAAAGTCCGTAAAAGTGGCGTAATACTCTGACAATATTGTTCACAGCAGTGACATTGGAGTCTGAAATGCTTACAGGGGTCTTCCCCATGCTCTTCCAATGTCATTTGAGCACTGTTCTGATACTTTTGTGAGGGTTTATCAATGCTGCCGGGGGTCATGCCAGAAAAATACTCAGGTCTCCCATAGGATAACATTGGGCTCGGTGCTCGGGCCAAACTACATGTGTATTTTGGGATGCTCGTGTGGCACCCTGTACCAGGTCACCACAGACTTCCTTGGGACACTGAAGGATGTCTCACAGCGAGTAGCCCCACTTACACACAACACCTTCCACTCCAGGCCTGTAGGGGGAGCTCAACTGGTTGCCTTAAGCCAGTTCCCCCTATAAATACAGGTTCTGGAGGGAAAAGAGCAGAGTGTAGAGTCAGTAGAGAACTGTGAAGAACTTAGTGAGCTGAGCTGGTACTGGAGCCGTGCTAAGCTTATACCAGTAACCACCTGAGACAGTGGTAGACCCGCAGAGTAGAGGTCGAAGGCAGAGGAGAGAAACGTGCTACAGAAAAAGGGGGCAGAGGAGTCATACTGATTCACCCCATCAGATTTCCGGTCACTGGGTCTAAGTCTGCAGGGACAGAAAGGATAGGCCCAGCAGAGAATCCAGCAGCACAAGGAGGTTTAGCTTCCCGGACACCCACAGCACCAACAATTGAGAGCCAGCGACCGTGGTGCGCATATGGGGATCCCAAGAGAGATCCCTCAGTGCAGCAACTCAGGTGTGGAGAAAGAGAGACAGAGAGAAATCAAGGTCTGGTTAGGTTCCAAGCCTGCCAGACTCCAAACAGAGAAGCTGAAACAAAGAGGCCTACAACCCTACTCGCTGTGGAGATCCCAAAGTGTTTCCCTCAACTCTGGATGAGTGTGCTCGTGCAGAACACCAGTAAAGGTACCAAAAGACTTTCATGTGTGTGTGTCCCTCCTTCCATCTGCACCACACCGACTGCGCTCCCTTACTCCAACCTTGCACAGAAACGACTGTGCTGCCCTATTACTCCATTGTAACCTACAGCCTCGGGGACCCCGCTCGTCCTGTAGAGAGCGATTCCATCTTGCTGCCGCCCATCACCCCGGAGGCCCAAGCAGTGCCGGTGCCATCACCGGAACCTACAGGTGGTGTCACGACTTGACAATTTTATTATTTTCTTTCCCCACTTTTCATCTGCAATCCCCCGGGCCCACGGCCTCAGGCACCACTACCCGTGACTTTCCCCCTCCAGACCGCGCCTGAGAGATCCGAGTACCCCCAGGGCCTGGGCAGGACAGATTTTGGCGTCACGAACAGGATCCTGTGCCCGGTGTAACCAGGTACTGTGTGCCATTTATTGACTGTGATTGTGAACTGTAAATCTGAGCCGCCATAGCTGCGCCACAGAGCGGGAAGGAAGGAGGCGTTACAGTGCAAGGGTGCGAAGATAGGCCCCGCCCCACGCTCTGACGAGAACCGCCGGATGCAGCAGTCGGATCCAGAAATTCCCGAGGTGCTCCACTCCCCACCCACCGAGCCAACTACTTCCTTCGATTTAAAAAGAGACTGGCAGCGATTAACTAGGGGGGAGCGAGGATGAGCGCTCCGGATCCCAGCAACGCAGCAGTCCCGATTGTGAACCCGCCTGCTGCCGCAGCAGGAACCGCGAACGGACAGCTCGTAGTCGCCATTCCACCCGGCGGCACCATGCCGCCACCGACACCTGCACCAGTAGCTCCGATAATGCCGATCTCCCTGCCGTACGTCCCCAATGCAGCCTGGTTTCCCAAGTATGACGGCAAGCTGGGCGCCCTGGATGCCTTCCAGTGGAAGATATGTACCGTGCTGGACATGTACGCGATTACCGGTAAGCAGAGAGCTTCAGTAGTAATGGGACAGTTAACAGGTGCAGCAGAGCTGGAAACCCGAAACTTGTCTGAGGAAGATCAGGGGTCTGTTGTGCAGATATTTGAAAAGCTAAAGAGAGTTTTTGATCATCATACTGAATCTTAATTAAGACTGTTGTTTTACCATTGCAAGCAAGGGGCACAGGAAAGTGTCCTAGATTATTCCCTACGTCTACAAGAGGCTCTGAGACTCCTTAAGCAGGCTGATCCTGATGGTATCCGTGATGAAAATAAAATGCTTATTGAACAGTTTGTAATAGGCCTCAAGTTATCCGATGACAGGAAACAAGCACGCTGGTGGGCTCTCCAAAACCCTGACGCAGAGTTTGCTACTCTAAAAGAGTTAACCGTTAAAGGACAGCAGCTCTCGGCAGTGCCAGACTTAACCCCACAGCCGCGATGGACTAAAACCCCTTCCTTGCTGGAAGCACCTTCCTCATCCCCAACAGTAGAAACCAGCATGCAGGCTGTGACCCCTGATCAGTTTGACAGTCTGTGTTCCGAAGTGCGCCAGCTGACCAAAGAGGTAACTAAGCTTCAAGGTGCTAGGCAATCCAAGACAGAAGCAAGAGCATCAGACAAGATCCAGCTTGCTGACAGCCCCGACGACGTCCCATGGATGAAGAGGAGGACACCACCACTTCGAGGGAGGACCACAGATCGCTACAGCGCCGATGGACAACCCATCTGTCGCTAGTGCAACAAAGAAGGACACATCTACCGGTTCTGCCCTTTAAACGAGCAGCCCCTGGGGCCGAAGGGCCAACCCCAGGAGTAGACTGTCCAGGCCCGTCCAGCTGGGAGCGCCGGTACGTGGGAGATCGTCCATACCTGTCCATCATCATCGATGGCACCGCTACCACTGCATTGGTAGATACGGGATCCCAGGTGACCACCATCCCGAGTAACCTTTACAAATGGTTCTGGTCTGAAATAAAACTGGAATCCCCAAACGCTGACTTGAACATTGTAGCAAGCAATTGGTTGCCTGTTACCATAGAAGGGCAATGGGAGGCAACAGTAATGGTGGGGAGGGTACAGTTAAAGAACCAGGGACTTATAGTGGTTCAAGACAAACCAAATGAGAGGGATCCACATGTGATATTGGGTACAAATGTGATGGTTAACTGTCTAGATGAAGTACTGTTTTTGCTCCAACAGAGTGCAGATACCGCTAAGCCAGGCGAGAGGAGAACTCTTCAGAAGGAGATCCGAGCTCTTGTGTATCAGCAGCAGGTAACGATGTCTAATGGTGAAACTAGTAGCGTACGAGTAACAGACCCAATTCCTATTGTAGTGCCACCGAGAAGTGAAATGATGATCTGGTGTTGGGCAGCAGTAGGCCTCAGAGGGCAGGACTACCAGGCAGTAGTGGAGCCAGTGATGTCTGACAGTAGTCCTACACTCCTGACAGCCAGGTGGGAGGTTGATGTATGAAAAGGAAGGGTACCTGTACGTGTATTAAACTATGGAGATGATGAAATAAAGCTGCCAAGGTATTCCACTGTTGCAAAACTGTACCACGTAGATATCAACTCAATACATGAAGCTGAATCACTAGCTCAGACAGTGTCAGATGAATCCCATGATTCCAAGAACCAGCTACAGAAATGGTGTCAGGAGCTCAGTATGGGTCATTCCATGTCAAGTGATCCAAAAATGAATATTTTTTTTCCCTGACGTCCTCAGATTTTTTTAAAAATTTTTCTATATGAATAACAACTTTAGTTAATTACAAAAAAAAGTTTTTAATTTTTTTCTTTATCAGTTAATTTTTTACAGATTTTTAAAGTTTTAAAAAAGTGCGAATTTTGGCCTGGTATGGCTTTACATTTTCTATCATATCTCGGGCTAGAAATAAGATAGAGAAACAAAATAAACACCAATCTACTCAGAACTGTGCAGGCTTTCACCAGATATGTCACAAGAGGATCTTTGTTAATATTTTACCCATGTGATCGCAAGCGCAAAACTTTAAAACGCATTTCCGAAAAATCGGCGCGCTTTAAATATTTCAAAAACTGCCCATGTGTCTGCTATGCTCTTAGCCACATCTGTAATAATTTTCAAGTTGGGATTGCGATGGGATCATATTTTAAAATATTTTAATATTAATAGCGTCAATGGGTCATTCTATATCAAGTGATCTAAATATGAATATTTTTTTTTACCTGACGTCTTTAGATTTTTTTCATTCTTTTTCTTTATGAAGTACAACTTTAGTTAATTACAAATTAAAAGTTTAGAATTTTTTTCTTCATCAGTTAATTTTTTTACAGATTTTTAAAGTTTAAAAAAAGGGTGAATTTTGGCCTGGTATGACTTTACATTTTTTTTATCTCAGGCTAGAAATAAGATAATGAAGTGGGAGAGGCATCATTTTACTCAGAATGGTAACAGCTTTCATTTGATGTTACAAGACTATGTTTCTTTATATCAAATTCAAACTATTGACGGGCAATTGTGAAAAAATGACTGATTGTGTTCTTGGTTATATTTGTGCAGATTCAACTTGGGACCTGTCAAATTTATATATTTTTTATTTTATGGTTGTATGAGTTATCACAACTTATTGAATAAAACATTTATATGCAACAAAAAAGAAACACAAAAAACAAATCCCATAAGTGCCAGGATAAATACATCTTAATCATCAGAACACAACGCTCAGCATTTTCAACTTGAATGTATTGAACAAACCAAAAGAAGAAAGGTGATCATATCCTCAAGTTTGATTAAACAAGATTAAAAGAACCAAAACTGTTAACCCCTATTTATACATATAAATTTGTTTTCTATTCTATCACTAAACATGTGATTTATGAAGTGTTTAATAAGAATAGTACAGTAGTTAAATCATCGTTCTATAAATTATGAACTAATCAAACAATTAATAGTATGTTTTTAAAGTGGCATTTTATCAATTTGTCCCTTCTAGTGGGTGAAATGTAATCTTGTCCATAAACGCTTACTAGCAATCACCATTTCCTTGTGTGTCAAAGAGTATGTCCGGCCTGTCACGGTGTTAGGCTCCGCCTGAGTTAATATCTGATTTTTGTGCACTTTTAAAATGTCTGGCTTTCTTGGATACACAAAGGATGGCGCTGGACCAGAAGGATGCAATAAAGTCAATTCTACTTCTTCATTTTCACAATCTTTGGAGAGTACAGTAGCCAGCCACCAGCGCCAATCATATTCATATTTTTTCAAAAGGATTGCAACAGTGTCTATGATAAAATGCTGTTTCTTGAGAAGTAGCAGCCATTGCTGTGTGGGAAAAATACAGTTACTTTTAAGTAAGGAAGATAGGTAATAAAAATAAAGATTTACAGTACACTTGAGATAGAACTGTATTACTATAAAGTGAGTTTTAGGGCTAGCGCGCACAGTTTTTTCTGTCTGCAGATACACGCTGCAGTTTTGGCAGCTTGTTTTTCTACCAAGTTTTTACCACATATGCGTTAGTTTTTTTAATCGCTAGTGAAAAAAATGGCAACTTTTTTTATATAAATGATAAATGCTGCGTTTATTGCAGCGATTAAAAAGTAGTTCAAGCAGTGATTTACTCACTCTTGAGTGTTTCCAAAAACACTGCATGTGGTGAACCCCATAGAAGTCAATGGGGCTGTTTTTCTGAATGATGATCCCTAAGAATAGCACTGTGTGTATTGGCACTTAACAATAAAAGTATTAAGCTATTAATATATTTACTCACCCATATTTTAGTACACAGCCTTGATGGCTTTGTACAGACTATTGTTTGTTCAGGAGTGAAGATGTCCAGACATGTCAGGACATGAAAGGTCTGAATGAGCTGTCTTACTTCCTGAATGCAGTGGGTAGACACTTAACATGATTGACAGAGCTGCTGGCCTATCATCTGCTCTGCATTCACTGTCTATCCCTGTGCTTTCTCAGGTTGAGCCCTAACAAAGCTTTTTCCTATATGTCATCTCCTGCTTCTAAGCTGTAACATATCAAAATAATACAGTAATGTCTAAAAATAATGGATTTGATAAATATAGACCCCACGCTTTTAGACCACAGGTTGAACAGATCTGAATTCAAGATTTTTGAATTGACACTATAATAGTTAAATATTTTAAAATATGATCCCATCAAGATCCCAACTTGAAATTTGGTACAGATGTGGCTAAGAGCATAAAAGACACATGGGCAGTTTTGGAAAATTTTTATTAAAACGTTTTTTTCGGAAATGCGTTTTAAAATGTTGCGTTTGCGTTCGCATGGGTAAAAAATTAAAATTAACAAATATACTCTTGTGACATATCTGGTGAAAGCCTGGACAGTTCTGAGTAGAATGGTGTTTATTTTGTTTCTCTATCTTATTTCTAGCCCAAGATAAAAAAATGTAAAGTCATACCAGGCCAAAATTCACACTTTTTTTAAACTTTAAAAATCTGTAAAAAATTAACTGATGAAGAAAAAAATTCTAAACTTTTAATTTGTGATTAACTAAAGTAGTACTTCATAAAGCAAAAAAAATAAAAAAATTTAAAGACGTCAGGTAAAAAAAAATATTCATATTTAGATCACTTGATATGGAATGACCCATTGAGGCTATTAATAGTAAAATATTTTAAAATATGATCCCATCGCGATCCCAACTTGAAATTTGGTACAGATGTGGCTAAGAGCAAAGCAGACACATGGGCAGTTTTTGAAATATTTAAAGCGCGCCGATTTTTCGGAAATGCGTTTTAAAGTTTTGCGCTCGCGATCACATGGGTAAAATATTAGCAAAGATCCTCTTGTGATATATCTGGTGAAAGCCTGTATAGTTCTGAGTAGAATGGTGTTCATTTTGTCTCTCTATCTTATTCCTAGCCTTAGTTATGAGGAGAAACGTAAAGGCAGGCAACAGCGAAATTCACACTTTTTCCGAACTTTGAAAATCATTTAAAAAAAAAATAAATTTTTTAAAAAATGTTTCTCTTCACATTTTGCATTGTCTGACATGCTATTATCAAATAACAAAATCTCAAAAGAATTAAAAATATAGAGGTAATAATCATTGGTTCACTTGACATGGAATGACCCCCATAGGAACTGACAATACATCTTCACACCAGAAAAATGAAGTTTATCGGGTAGTTCGGGAGTATGAACAAGTGTTTAGCAAGCATTCTCTTGATTTTGGCAGGATTAAAGGGGTACAACATCATATACCCACAGGGAACCATCCACCCATTAAAGAAAGATACAGGCCTATACCACCAGCACACTACCAGAAATCAAAAGAGATGCTACAGGACATGAAGAATGCATGCAGGGTCATTAGAGATAGTTGTAGCCCCTGGGCAGCACCACTGGTCCTGGTTAAAAAGAAAGATGGTAGTATGAGGATGTGCGTAGATTATAGGCAGATCAACAGAGTAACACACAAGGATGCATACCCGTTATCACGCATATAAGAGTCACTTGCTGCATTAAAGTCTGCCAATTACTTCTCAACTTTGGATCTTACTAGTGGGTACTGGCAGGTCTCCGTTGCAGAAGAGGATCGTGAGAAGACAGCCTTCACGACACCAATGGGGTTATGTGAGTTCAACAGCATGCCATTCGGGTTATGCAATGCACCAGGAACATTCCAGAGGCTGATGGAGTGTTGCCTAGGCCACAGAAACTTCGAGACTGTACTGCTATACCTGGACGATGTCATAGTGTACTCCAAGACCTACGAAGACTACCTGCAACAACTGAGTGAAGTGTTTGTCCAAGTATGGTATGAAGTTAAAACCTTCAATGACTCAAAGTGTCACTTGCTAAAACCCAAAGTTCAATACCTGGGACATATGGTCAGTGCAGAAGGCGTAGCACCCGACCCGGACAAGGTTACAGTCATCAAGAACTGGCAAGCGCCAACCACCTTCAAAGAGGTACGTCAATTCTTGGGACTGGTCGGGTACTACAGGAGGTTTATTAAGGGCTACAGGAAGATGGCAGCGCCCATGCAAGATCTTCTGGTGGGTCAATCCAAGAAAGACAAGTTCAGAGGCCCTCTATTCCAGTGGGGACCAGAACAAGAACAGTCTTTCCAGCAGCTGAAAGATGCCTTAACTGGAGAAGAGATCCTGACCTACCCTGATTACAATTTACCATTCCTGTTATACACCGATGCAAGCAACGAAGGCTTGGGAGCTGTCTTGGCACAGAAACAGCAAGGCAAATAGAAGGTAATAGCCTATGCCAGCAGGAAACTCCGTCCAACAGAGAGGAACCCGGAGAATTACAGCTCTTTCAAGTTAGAGTTCCTAGCCCTAGTCTGGGCGATCACAGAACATTTCAAGCACTACCTGGCGTCCTCCCCGTTCACGGCTTTCACTGACAACAACCCTCTAACCCATTTAGAGACTGCAAAGCTGGGAGCCATGGAGCAGCATTGGATGGCAAGACTATCAAACTACGACTTCACTGTCAAGTACTGGGCAGGTCATAAGAATGGCAATGCTGATGCTCTATCTATAATGCCTAATCTACCAGATGAAGGGGAAGACGTGGATGAACTAGAAGAAATAAAATTACCGGCTTTCCACTGTCGAAGTACAGCCCCATGTCATCAGGCAAGTCAAAGACGTCAAGAGAGAACAGTGAACCCGTTATCTCACCATAATTGGAAGGAGACTCAGGACAGTGACCCAACTGTCAGTTTGATCAAAGGACTAATCTCCAAAGAACACTCCTGTCTGAGTCCAGATCCTCCACAAGATGCCAAACGCCTATGGAAGGAGAAGGGAAAATTGTTCGTCTACCAGGGGAAGCTATGCAGACGTCACCTTAACCCCAGAACCCATGAACTAATCTGGCAAACCGTGGTTCCAAAAAGAGATGTCCAGATGATACTAGAAGCTTATCACAATGACGCAGGACACTTTGGTTGGAAGAAACTGGAGATGCTGTTAAAAGACCGTTTCTATTGGGTCGGCATGAGAGGTTGCATCGAAAAGTGGTGTAGAAACTGTGGACTGTGTCACCTCAGAAGAAAACACCAGCAAAGTCAGAAAGCTCCGCTACAGCCAATCATTACCAGGAATCCTCTTGAAATCGTGGCTCTAGATCATGTGAAGTTAACACCTAGCAGGACGGGGTATACCTATGCACTCACAATAGTTGATCACTACTCAAGATTCCTAGTTGTCGCACCAGTTAAAGATTTAACCGCAGAAGTAGCAGCCAAGACCTTCCAGAGTTATTTCTGTCGACCACATGGGTATCCAGATCAAGTATTGACAGATCAAGGTCCAGCATTTGAGTCAGAACTGTTCCACGCGTTCTTAGGATTGTATGGATGCAAGACGATAAGAACCACACCGTATCATCCGCAAACAAATGGTCTGTGCGAGAAAATGAACAACATTGTCATCGACATGTTAAAGACCTTACCACTTGACGAGAGGAATCAGTGGCCAGAAAAGCTACCTGACTTAGTGGATATCTATAACCATATCCCTGTCAGTTCTATTAGCTATGCACCAGCGTACTTAATGCGAGTAAGACCTGGAAAACTCCCAGTTGACTTGGAGATGGGAACAGTAGAACCAACCCAAGATACTACAGATGAAGATTGGAATTATCACCGTCAAGAACAGTACAAGAAGGTTCAGGAATGTGTTGAGAAGAACTTAGACCAAAGTAGAAGTAAGCAAGAACATGACTTTAACAAACATGCCTCAGCAGAACCATAACACCAGGTGAACTAGTTCTCAAAAGAAATAGAAGAACAAACAAACTAGATGACCAATGGGAGTCAGAACTATATACTGTTATGCAATCTAATTTTGACAACTCCAAAACTTGCGTAATTAGCCGAGATGAAGGAAGAACAACGTCAACAATATCAAGAGATCATTTAAAAAGATGCCCTGATCAATTGAAACCACCAGAAGTAACTTATCCCTTATCAGCAGTGGAAGAACCAAGAGAAAAAGTAATTCATACTGAAATTGGAGATCTACCAGAAGACTGGCCTCAATACAATGGAGCAGTCATAATACCAGTACTTTCATTCTATCAACCAATAGAAAATCCAATTCCAGTTCAACCTTTAGAAGAACCAGAACCAGAAAGACCAGAAGCCCCTATTCAATTGCAAGAAGTACAGCCTGTTGTACCGGAACCAGAGATTCCTACAATCGGTGAACCTGCTAGTCTTACAGTAAGACCAAAAATTCGCAGACAGCTACCTGCAATACCACCTCAAAGAGAAATCAGTACACATGCAACACCTAGTCCACGTAGGTCATGTCGCAGTACCCAAGGACAGGCCCCATCTAGATATGGAGAGTGGGTGTAAAATGTAAAGTAACACAGTAACTAGTAACTCAGTGTAAATAGCAAGTGAATAGTAGTGTATAGAAGGGTGGAGGAACTGGGCACAGCCCCAAGCATATCAAGTTGGGAATAGAAAGTGCCTGGAGTAGAGAGAAGGTAAGACCCGGCCTCCTTAGCAGAGACACCCATAGGGAAATTGTGTAAAGTATGAAGTGTGTTAACCCGTAATTGTGTTTGAGACTTTACTGCTGGACTTTACCCTTTTCCCCAATTTCCCGTTTGTTTAAACCTGGACTATAGTCACAGGACTAGTGTGACTAAAAACCACTTTTTCCAGCCTACGGCAGATGGACTAGTGCCGTAAGGATTGCTTTTTCATATTTTTAGTGATTTTTGTATATTTCAAATCTAAGACTCTGTAAATACCTGTTATATATAAATGTGAGTTTGTAACAAAAACTTTTGCTCAGTCCGGGAGAACTGAGGTTAACTAAGGAGGAATGTGACACCTTGTACCAGGTCACCACAGACTTCCTTGGGACACTGAAGGATTTCTCACAATGAGTAGCCCCACTTACACACAACACCTTCCACTCCAGGCCTGTAGGGGAATTCAACTGGTTGCCTTAAGCCAGTTCCCCTATAAATACAGGTTCTGGAGGGAAAAGAGCAGAGTGTGCAGTCAGTAGAGAACTGTGAAGAACTTAGTGAGCTGAGCTGGTACTGGAGCCGTGCTAAGCTTATACCAGTAACCGCCTGAAACAGTGGTAGACCCGCAGAGTTGAGGTCGAAGGCAGAGGAGAGAAACGTGCTACAGAAAAAGGGGGCAGAGGAGTCATACTGATTCACCCCATCAAAGTTCTGGTCACTGGGTCTGAGTCTGCAGGGACAGAAAGGATAGGCCCAGCAGAGAATCCAGCACCACAAAGAGCACAAGGAGGTTTAGCTTCCCGGACACCCGCAGCACCAACAATTGAGAGCCAGCGACCGTGGTGCGCATATGGGGATCCCAAGAGAGATCCCTCAGTGCAGCAACTCAGGTGTGGAGAAAGAGAGACAGAGAGAAATCAAGGTCCAGTTAGGTTTCAAGCCTGCCAGACTCCAAACAGTGAAGCTGAAACAAGGAGGCCTACAACCCTACTCGCTGTGGAGATCCCAAAGTGTTTCCCTCAACTCCGAATGAGTGTACCCGTGCAGAACACCAGTAAAGGTACCAAAAGACTTTCATGTGTGCATGTCCCTCCTTCCATTTGCACCACACCGACTGCGCTCCCCTGCTCCAACCTTGCACAGAAACGACTGTGCTGCTCTATTACTCCATTATAACCTACAGCCCCGGGGACCCCGCTTGTCCTGTAGGGAGATATTCCATCTTGCTGCCGCCCATCACCCTGGAGGCCCAAGCAGCCTACAGGTGGCGTCACGACTTGACAATTTTATTATTTTCTTTCCCCCACTTTTCATCTGCAATCCCCCGGGCCCACGGCCTCAGGCACCGCTACCCGTGACTTCCCCCATCCAGACCGCGCCTGAGAGATCCGAGTACCCCCAGGGCCTGGCAGGACACTCAGCCCGAGCATAGAGCACCCGAGCATTTTAGTACTCGCTCACCTCTAGTGCTTTCACTTCAGTATCTGTAAAGCCATGTGCAGATGATGATTATTTGGTGTGTTTTACTTCAGTATCTGTAAGGCCACATCCAGAAGATGAGTATTTGTTAAGTTTCACTTCAGTATCTGTAAGGCCATGTGCAGATGATGATTATTTGGTGTGTTTTACTTCAGTATCTGTAAGGCCATTTGCAGATGATGATTATTTGGTGCGTTTTACATCTGTATCTGGAAGGCCTTGTGCAGGCGATGAGTATTTGGTGCGGTTTTTAAAGCAGCATCTGGAAGACCTCGTGCACACGCTGAGCATTGTGTCACATTTAGGGGACCACAACAAGATTCTCCATTTTTCCCAAAAATTTTGGCCCATTACACCACTTCAGTGGCATCAATTGCCCCACAGTTTCAAGCTGAAAATGGTTGGTGAGGTGACACTCATGCATCACATTCCAAAATCCACAAGCCTTTAGTCTCCCCATGTTATCTATAAGATTTGTCACCAAAATGCAAGTAGCGGGCAACAAATCTGGGTAACTATGAAGACAGCAGGAGAAGGGGCTGAGGTCCAAGTCTTGCCATCCCCATGAGTTGTCAATCCTCTGTATGTAGAAGTTCCTCCACTCCTTCTGCCTCCTCAACCTCGTCTCAGTCCTCCACCTGCACCCAAAGCCTGTCTGGTAATGCCACCCGTGTTCTAACTGCGCACAAGGAATCCTGCACACCTCCTTACTATGATGGCAGCAGGGCTCAACGGCATCAGACGGTCTTTACCTTGAAATGTATGGGAAATGTGAGTCACACAGCTGAGGATTTGTGGTCTGCTGTGGAGACCGAGTTTCATCAATGCTTGTGTCCACTGAACCTGCAGCTAGGGAAGGCCGTGTGCGACAATGCTACAATGCTGGGTGCAGCCCTTCACCGGGGCAATGTGACACACGTGCCTTGCATGGCTCACATCTTAAACCTGGTTGTCCAGCAAATTTTTGCACACTATCTGTCCCTAGATGGTCTTCAGCAGAGGGCACGGTTGCTGTGTGCTCACTTCCGCCGTTCGCATCCCATAGCTCAACATCTTGCATCTCTACAGAAGTCGTTCGGCCTGCCAGTTCACCGGCTGAAATGTGATGTGCCGACACGATGGACTTCAACTCTGCACATGTTGCAGCAACTCTGGCAGCACCGATGAGCTCTGGTGCAATACGTCATGACTTATAACCTGGGCCTACAAGATCCAGAGGTGGGGCAAATCACACTGCTGGAGCGGTCTGAAATCAAGGACCTATGCACCATTCTGTACAGTATTGAAATGTCGACGAAGATGTTTAGTGATTATTAGCATGACTATTACCTCATTTACATTTATTCGGAGTCAGATGGTGGCACTAGAGGAGGGGGAGGAAGTACAGGAGGAGTCGTATGCGGAAGGGCTCACAAGATATCCAAAGTGCAGTTGACACTTTATGAATGAGCGTCCACATTATGCTTGCTCAGAACCTTCTTTATATGGGTCTGGATCTGACTCCAAAAGCTTCTGGGCATCAGTGCAGATCATTACCTCGTCTTGACTAAGGCTGTGGTCACAGTTTTTTTAGTGCCTTTTAAAAACGCATGCTTTTTTACATGCGTTTTTCATGTCAGCATGAGTTTTTTAAGGTCTCTGATGGCTCCCTGCGTTTTTGGGTGCGTTTTTGAATCTGCACCTAAAAATAGTGCTTGTAGTATTTTTTTGAGCGTTTTGAAAAACGCATGCGTTTTTGTAGAAAACGCATGCGTTTTTATAACATGGGTTCCTATGGAAAACGCATGCAAAAACGCATGTACAGTTAGCACCTTTTAGTGCCATTCAAAAACGCATGCGTTTCCCATAGGAGCCCATGTTAACAAAAACGCATGCGTTTCCGGAAACGCATGCGTTTTTGTTAACATGGGCTTCTATGGGAAACGCATGCGTTTTTGAATGGCACTAAAAGGTACTAACTGTACATGCGTTTTTGCATGCGTTTTCCATAGGAACCCATGTTATAAAAACGCATGCGTTTTCTACAAAAACGCATGCGTTTTTGGATATGCTCCAAAAACGCATGGGACAGTCACACATGCTTTTTGGCTATTAGGGCATGCGTTTTTTAACATGGGGGCCTATGGGTGCGTTTTTTACATGCGTTTTTGAAAACGCAGGTCTCCAAAAATGCATGTGAAAAATGGTACTGTGACCCCAGCCTAACAAAAGCTTTTGAGCAGACCTCTGATTCCCAGGTTATAGTATGAGTGAAGAGCGATGCATACTCAACCATGTGTCTTACCCCATACTCAGATGGTTGGCTTGAGACTTGCCAGCTGTGCGGAAGCAAGTGGGATTGTGGTGACACCTCTGAGGACTGGTGTATTTGTAAAGTAGAAGTTGAGGTGGAGGAGAGCCCACTTGCTGAAGCACTTGCTATCCATTCAAGCACCTGCTCTTTTTGTGCCTCATCGAGAATTGGTATTGATCGTCATCTGAGTTGTGTCTACTTGAAAGGGATCATTTCAGAATCTCCAAGGAAAGAAGTAGACATCTTACTTTGGCTGGAAGATGCTCTTTCTCCAGCAGAAGTTACTCTTGCTTTCCGACGTACCCCATGGACACAAACTGTTTTTCCCTTTCCACCACGCCTATTCCCCCTTCCACCAGCAGCAGGCCTTTTGCCACTCATTTTGTATGTGAACAAATTGGCAACTCTGCAGTTGTTGGCAAAAAATATTCTGATGGCCAGACTGGTAATAGGCACAAAAAATTACAGGTTTGCTTGTTCCAGTAAAAAATTATTAGAATGAACTACACTCACGGTGTATTTGGTTGTATTAAACGTGGCCTACAGTGAAGGTTTAGTGAACATTGCTTTTAAGCAAAAACTGACAGGTTTGCTTGTTGCAGTTAAAAATGAGTAGAATCAACTACACTGGAGGTGTAGCTTCTCTCACAAGTGGGCTACACCACTGTGGGACACTGCTAGTCTTCTCTGTGGGACACTGCTAGTCTTCTACTAACCCAAACAAAGTGCCTGGACTAGCTGCAGCAAAAAAAAAAAGTCTAATTGACAGGTGGTGTAGCTTTCTTCACAGCAGTGCTACACCACCTGCCCTAATGGATTCAAAGAGCTATATTACTGCGGCCAGATGCTGTGAGAAAGACTTGCACAGCACTGGCACACACCTGGCACACACCTGGCACACACCTGGCACACACCTGACACACACCTGACACACACCTGACACACACCTGCTGGCAAAAACTAATAGAGACTGCTCTAACCTAGCCCTCAAAAGGGCTGCAATTACAACTAGTCCCTGCTTCTATGAGGGCTGATAGACTATTAGTCCCTAGTCCCTATCAGTAATCGCTACTCCTATGGAGCAGCCCTAAAAAGGGCTGATATTACTAGTCCCTACTTTCTAAACCTATCTATCTAACTTTGTATTCGCTCACTAGCTGACTGAGAGAACACAATTTAGTTTGCACTGTTTAGTGGTCGCACACAGCAGCAGCTACGGGTGCCGTCTAACACATGCAGCAGCTATCAGCAAAATGGTGGCGATCTTTAAGATGGCCGGGTTTGAAAGGTCTAGAACATGTGACAGACACAGCCAATGATGACATTAGTTGTGTGAAAAAATGCACTTTGCAGTGTGGCACTGTGATTGGCTGGCAGCCTGAACCGCCCCACTGTTCATGATTTAGGAGGAAAAAAAAAAAAAGAGCTCGTCCTTATTGCTGCAGCTCTGATACAAGCCCCCCTGCACAATATACACACAAACTGGATATTAACATTCATTTGCAGTATTAGGGCTAGGTTTAGGGTTAGGAAGATTAAGCTTTTATGGATCGAAGCATTATCGAACATATACTAGAGCTGCCGAATTTCAAGCAAATTGTTCTAATTTGGTGAATGACTCGAACACCACCAAAAACAGCTTGAATTTGAGATTGGCGAACAATTCGAATCGAACATCGCTCATCTCTATTAGTGATAGGTTGAATAGGTGGGTTAGGGCTGGGATAAGCATGGTGGTGCGGTTGGGGAGGAAGTGGGAAGGGATGGGGTCCGATGCACAAGTGGTGAGGTGCAATTTGGAGA
This sequence comes from Allobates femoralis, assembly GCA_033576535.1. NCBI lineage: Eukaryota > Metazoa > Chordata > Amphibia > Anura > Aromobatidae > Allobates > Allobates femoralis. The sequence goes on from JARQOC010000001.1 coordinate 377,190,549, forward strand.
GGAGGTGTGCAAGTTCTCCTTCAGTGATGGAGGGTAGGAGGGTAAGTGGGGGAGGGGAATCATCTGGTATACATAGGGGTTGTGATGGTTGGGTAGCAAAGACTTGTCTGATCTGCTCGATCTTGTTGGTGAAGTGTGTTGCAAAGTCTTCTGCAGAGATACAAGTAAGAGGGGACAGTGGGGAAGGAGGAGGGAGTTAAATGTGTTTAATAACTGCCTGGGGTTGTGGAACAAAAAGGATATGAGGGTAATGAAGTAATTCTGTTTAGTTGTAGTGAGTGCTGACTTAAATTTGAGAACTGCTTTGGTTGAATGCTGTGTAATTGTCGAGCCCACTGGGACGGGGGTACTCGGTACCGGACCGGTCTGATACTGGGGAAGTCACGGGTGGTCCTGGTCCGGTCCGTGTCCTGGGCTCGCCAATAAAAGGGGATATTTACAGGGGTTGTCAATCGTGACGCCACCCACTTGATGCGGCTAGTGATAGGGGGCCTCCGCTGCTGCAGAACCTCCGGGGATGATGGGATAGCAGCTTAAGTGGTATAGTTCCAGTGGGTAGAACTGGGTTCCCCGGGGCAGTAAGGGTTAAGTCTGTTGTGGAGTGTGTAGCACACTTACTTTGCAGACGCTGCAGGGATCTCACTTCCTGGCTGGTGCTGACAGGCTGTATCTTGTATGGAGAGAATCACTTTCATGCAGAAACACAAGGAAAGCAGTTCCAGGGTTTTCCGTGTTTACTCTTAGTTCTTCCAGTCACTTTACAAGTCAGTTACAGTTCAGTGCAGTTCTTACAAGTTACAATACACGGGCACTCTCTCCCTCTCCGGGTTCCCTTTGCTCCCTGTAGCCTGGCTCCTCTCTCTGTGACCCCTCACACAGTCTTTAGTGTCCTTTCTGGGCTATTACGTTTTCTCTTTACTTCGTGTTGTGCGACACTGGACAGTATGGCGGTGACTCGGGCCCCTGTGAGTCCTTAGTTTGTCACTGAGCTGCCTGTCCTTTAGGGTAGGGATCCCAATCTAGAATTAAGACCCCCCGTCGTGTTGTTTGGGGATGCCGGGTAAACTATGGTCCCTCTAGAGCCGACACTCTACTTCAGCCCAGCCTCCAGCAGTCCTCGGGTGTGAGGGTCTACCTGGCTCCTTTCTCTCTGTTCCTTTCGGTATAATAGGAGGGCTACTCCGCCTGCAGTCGGTAGCTTTAGCTGTGGTTCTAGGGCCCGGGTATCACCGTCCCTCTCTGCTCTCTCACACTCCTGGGGATCTAGCTCTGGATGGGCTTTCTCTCTCCTCCGGCTCACACTGGCTCGGTACAGATTCTGCGCTCCTTATGCTTTCGCTCTTCCAGGACACGTGGCTCTCTCCTACTCAGCTTCAGCTCAACCTGCTGTTGTTCTCTGGCCTGTGCTGTGCTTCTCAGCTTCTCTGTCTTTGCTGCTCTTGGTCTTTACAGCTCGGCACCCTGGGCCTACTAACTTCCTTCCTCCTCCCCCTTCCTATATACTGTCGAGTCACCTGACTACGGGTGTGCCCAACCCACTCCTCCAAATCCACCACCCCTCAATCTCATAGAGTCTCTAATCTCAGGGCTGGATGTTACCTTCTCTTACACGTGGGTTATGTGGGCTGTGAGGGTGTTGTTGTGCAACAAGTGTCCTACCTGCCTGGCTGCAGTTCCCTTTGTGGCCTCCTGAATGCAGGGGCGCCACATAGTCTTCTTGTGAAAGTGTTTTCTTCCAGTGCTGCTCATCAACCCTTGACTCTCGCCGCAGCCTTTTTAGTGATGTCTGTGTGCCAGGGTTGTCTGTTATTTTGTCGTGTTCTGCCAGGAGTGAGAGGGGCAATTGCATTATTCAGTGCAGAATTGTAGAAAGTGGTGGCTTAAAGTATGCAAATTAAGTAGTCATCATGCGACCAATCATTCATTTGCAAACTGCAAGGTTGAGATCCAAGCTGAATTCATCCCCCGGGTGCTGGAAAACCTAGATACACCTCTGTCTGGATGTATGGGACTGTCTAACTGCTCTACTCTACTATCAGATGGTGCACTTAAACAGTTTTGTAAATCTGAATTAGGAGAGAGCCCTTCAATCACCTGCTATGCAAGTATAATATTGGGCACAGATATTTAGTTAGGAATATAAATACATAATTGTCATTGAAATAAAGACCATTAAAGTTTTCAATCCTAACTTCAGATATTTGTACAAAAGATGGTGTCGCGTGTTGCTGACCCTCTGCATTAATATAGATTTTTTCTAAAAAAAATAAAAAAATTCTAATAATAATAATAAAACTGAAAACCGTTGACAATCCACAACTTATTGCATCCACAGTGATGTTGACAGACTTTACCTGACAAGAAAATCAGGAGGCAGAGAACTTGTGCAAGTGAAGCAAACTGTAGAAGAAGAGAAACATGCACTGACAGATTATGTGAATGATAGTGGAGAACAATCCTTGATGGAAGTTAACAACAGAAAACTGCTTAAAGTACAGACAAAAAAATAATACCGTAAAAATGCAATGCAATGCAGAAGAGAAAACTGGCAATAGAAAGCTCTGCATCATCAATTCCTAGAGAAAATCAAGGGTAAAGTTGACAAGGAAAAGACCTGGTTGTGGCTTACTAATGGAACATTAAAAAAGCAAACAGAGAGCTTAATTCTAGCAACCCAAGAGCAAGTGATGTGCATAAATGCAATTAAAACCAGAATTAAAAATCAACTACAGACCCCAAATGTCGACTGTGCAAGGAAGCAGATGAAACAATGAATCATTTAGGCTGCCTTCACATTTGCGTATGGAGTGCAGCGTACCAAACGCAGCCAAACGCTTGCGCACATGCGTTCCTATGTTTAACATGGGAACGCATGTGCCTGCGTATGGCTGCGTTTGACCGCATTTGCGTTCGGATGCGCATAATTTATGCGCCCTCCGACCACACTCCAGACGTAGCATGCAGCATTTTTTTGCGCGTTTGCGGCGCTTGTTCTATCCGCAAGCGCACAAAAAATGCATTGATCTCAATGGATCCACAGTGTCCTCTGCATGACACCGCAGGAGAACGCTGATCTCATTGAAATCTCTCCTGGCGGCCACCGGGAGATCATGCAGAGCCGCAGCTGATCTACCACCGGTGTCAGCGGGGAGAAACAGCTGATCTGACAGCTGTTTAAATCTCCCGCGCTGACACCGAATAGGTGAGGTCAGTGCGGGAGATTTGAAGCAGCGATTAGCTGTTTCTTATCTACCACGCTGATATCACCCTATCCGGTGTCAGCGTGGGAGATTTAACACTAGGACTACTGGACTCGTGACCCCGCCTAGAACTACTGAAAGGAGTCATTTTGACTCCTTGCTTGTTTTCGTTTATTTTTAGAGTTTCATTTGTGGTTATTTATTAATAAATATAATTTTTGTAATGTATTATTATTGTGAGATCCAACAGTAATGCTTTTGATTGTTTTTTTTCTGCTTTTCTTATTTTTCTACAGAAAATAACAATAATTATAATAGACGTTTTTCAAACATTTTTTTTTATTCAAGTGCACACATATAAACAACAACTGAAGAACAAAAAGCAGAGAAAATGTAGGTGGAGGAGCATAAAAATGAAAATATGGCGCAGAATTCACCTTCTAAACATTTGGTGTTTCGCATTTTAGGCATTGCCTTTGATTTATGGCAGTACATTGCCCACACAAAGACTTACCACAAGTCTTACAATTGCCGACAGATCTATTTTTCTTGCACTTTTCTTTGATCTGGCAAAATTTTGTTTGAACCATCACTTCTGAGCATGTAGAAACTTGGGACGTGGAACCCTTTTCCCTATCTGTGACATAAGGACCACTCAACTCTCTCACAAGCGTTTGCAAAAATGCCTTGCGTGACATTTTTTGGTGGGTAATCTCCTTGAATATTATCCATGCATTTATACCCGCAAAGTCTAAGGCATTTTCAAATGCATGAACAGGCCATCTCCTTGTGCATGTTCGTGTGGTATATTTTCGTGCCATCTGATCCACTACATCTACTCCATATTTTGTTTCATTGTAAAACTTTACCGTTTCTGGAGTTTTTGTAGCGGAATCAGACACAACAACAACATCTGGATGGACGGAACTCAAAATGACAACATTTTTGTTGGGCTTTCCTTGATATACTGTAAGTGTAAAATTGTCTTCATTTCTAAACACTTTAGTGTTGTACAATTCCTCTTTCATGGATTTTATTTCTTTAGGCACTTCTCGCCTTATCTTCTTCAGTGTTGCCACGATGGTTGTTCCTTTGCTTTTTAGCTGTTTAGCTAATTTTACTGAAGTAAAATAATTATCGGTTGTAACATTGCGACTTTTTTTCAAAAACGGGTTCAATAACTTCATTACCACATGGTCAGCTAAACGGTCCTCAGCACGGCGTGTGTCATCTTTGCCTAGATAAGGGAAGCCATTTGCCAGATATTTGCTCTCCTTATCAACAGCTAGCCAATATTTGTGGCCATATTTATCTGGTTTGGAAGGCATGTACTGCGTGAATGGACACCTAGTTTTGCTTGGGAAAAGTTGCTCATCCACCGTTATGTATGGGCCAGGTTTGTAACACGCAATACAATTTTCAATAAACCTGTCCCACACAGTAGAAAATAGAGCAAACTTGTCCGTTTGCAGTCTCTCCGATCGAGTAGATTTCTCATCAAATCTGAGAAACCTCATAATTTCAACAAAGCGGTCCCTAGATATTGTCGCTTTGCAAAACGGTATTCCCCAGTCATTACACCAAATACTGCTAATCGAGTGACGGTTCGTGCCAGATATTCCACGAGCATAGAATATCGCAATGAATGCATCTAGCTCCTCATCAGATAGAGTAAACTGTAAATTATTGTTCCTGCTTGCTTCTGCAAGCGTACAGTTCTTTATATGTGTCAATATATATGAATCAAAAAATAAACGCCATGCGCTCAAAGGACTATCGATAATGATATTTCTTCTGGCGTATCCTGTAGGGCCAGGTGCTTCTCAAAGAATATTTTGGCTGTCACGCCTACCAGGCAAGTGTTCTCCAATTTCAACAGGTTTCCATTGAATACCATCCGCTGAAACTAGTATTCCTTCAGATTCGCCTTCTCTGGTGTTTGTTGTTGCATTACCTTCGCCGCCATCGTTATCTGTTGTTCTTTCATTTCTGGGACGTTTTGCTGATTTTTTCTGTCCACAACCAGGAGGATGGTCACGAGGCAACATAACTACATGAGCCCGATCCCCAGTTGATGTGCTTGGAATATCTGGAAAAAAGTTGATGAATATTTAGAATTTTTGTTATGTAAGGGTCCGTGCACACTGGCTGGATTAGCGGCGGAATATCCGACCGGATATTCTCACCACAATCCGGCCCGTACCTGCCCGCTCAGGTACAGAGCGGAGTTTCATACCTGAAGCTCCGCTCCGAACCCCGGGCTGGAGCCGCTGTCTGGGACGGAGCCGTGCTCGCGCGTAAGCAAGCGCTGCTCTGTACCTGACAGCGGTTCCAGCCCGGGGTTCAGAGCGGAACTTCAGGCATGAGCGGGCAGGTACAGCCTGTATTGCGGCAAGAATATCCAGATGGCTATTCAGCCAGAATTCTGCTAGTGTGCACAGGCCCTAACTCAGTGTGTGGAAGAACAAATAAATACACATAACTACTTACCTTCTGGATTTGTTCCTTCTGAGTCTTCAGATTCACTTGATATGTTCTGAGGAATGAAATCTTCATCACTGTCAGAATCAAATACATGTTCCTGCAATTCGGATTCCGATTCATCCTCCGGTATGGATTGCAAAGTAGCCAGAATATCCTGAGGCTTTATCAAACGTCTTCTCTCCATATTCCTCACAAATTCCATAATTCTATATAGTTCCCTGCTGAAAAATAGAAATGAAATGAAAACTAAAAGAAATAATAACTGTTCTGCCACCTTCAAAAGTAGGTGGGCTGAATCAGTTGACAGACAGCTAAACTATTTCATAACAATTCATACCTATATGAGTCTTCAGAGCTCGTATGTCTGCGTCTGTTCTCTTTGTCTCTTCAGCTGAACTGAAAGTAAAGTTACTATCCAGAATACTGTCTCCTGCTAGGACCTTAGAAAAACACCACCCTTCATTAGCATAAGATAAGAGCCTAGAGTAAACAAGCTATTTTGTTCAGCATTACACAGTAATACAAGCAGGTAAAACACAAGGAAAATGTGAAAAGTTGACATGTAAATTGAACTACATCTATATGAACATCAGGGTAAATAAGACAGAGTGAAAAAATTATGCACAGAACTTTATAGCAACATCTAGTGACAAAAGGACCTCAAAATATAGTAGGGAGTCAAAATGACTCCCTTCAGTAGTTCTTGGTAAATTTTGAAAAAACCTTTTTCACCAAAATTATTTATTCTCACAAAATCTTTTTTCACATCATATTTGAGGAAAAGTCACCGAGTTTCAAGCCGGAATTCTGAAAAATGTAGTCACAGAAGAGAAATAAAAAACGAAAGGAGTCAAAATGACTCCATCAGTAGTTCTAGTGTTAAACAGCTGTCAGATCAGCTGTTTCTCCCCGCTGACACTGGTGGGAGATCAGCTGTGCCGAGAGGAGGAGATCTCTGCCCCTGATCTCCTCCTCCCGGCCGCCCCAGAGACAGCTGATTGGCTGCCGGGGCACCATAGTAATGTGAACGCATGCGGAGATTCTCCGCTGCATTCACATTATTATGGGCTGCTTTTGCCTGCGTTTGCGTCTGCATGCCCTCTGCATGCAGACACAAAGCAAATGTGAAGGCAGCCATACTGAGCTGCTGCAAGAAGATTGCGCAGACAGACTACAAGGAAAGGCAGAATACAGTTGCTCAGATGATTCATTGGAACTTGTACCACAATTACCATCTTCCTGTCACAAAGAGCTGGAGGGATCATAAACCTGAAAAGGTTATTGAAAATGAACATGCAAAACTACTAAGAGACTTCTGAATTCAGACTGATAAAGTCTTGGAACACTATACTCCGGACCGCACCATTGTAAGAAAAAAGGAAGTGTTGGATCGACGATGTGGCAATATGAGGCGACAGCAGGATTGAGGAGAAGCAACTTGAAAAACTGACATGATATGAGGGTTTAAAGATCGAACTGCAAAAAACTCTGGCACAAGCCAGTGAAGGTGGTCCCAGTGGTGATCGGCACACTGGGTGCTGTGCCTAAAAATCTTGGCCAGCACTTGAAAACAATTGGAGTTGACAAAATAACATACTTTCAGCTGCAAAAGGCCACCCTACTGGGTTCTGCATGCATCATTCACCGATATATCATGCAGTCCTAGACGCTTGGGAAATCTCCGACTAATGATTTAATACAAAACCCAGCATAATGACCTTATTTGCTGTGTGTAACTGTTAGATATATAAATAATAATAATAATAATAAAAATTAAATAAAAACAAAGAAATAAATGTTCAAAACAAATTCCCTAAAATGTATTAAGCTCTCTTACACAGATGTTTTAAGTACATTGTAAGCTTCCTGAACTTCCCAGCTTCTGCCACATCTGGCATTGTTTCCAAAATTCAGATTTTGCAGATATAAAAACACCTGCAACTCCAGGAAGCTTAAAAAATTCCAATTAAAAGTCCAAAAAGTGTAACACCTTATTATAGGCTGGTAGAACCGATGGCTGAGAACACTCTTAACCATATTGTTAGGGGTTGTTCCCCGCCAGCAGGTCTTCTGGCGAATGTTTTGACCCAAACAAAAAGAGAAATGTCACACGTGTAGTGGATGAGGGAAGAAATCAGGATGGTATAATGGCCACAGGCAACTGGGAAGCTGGTTTAGCCCTGGACTTGGGGTCCCCGACTGTCCCTGTTCCCAAAGGTACCCCAGATGGTGAGGAGGTTTGGGCCACCACCTTTTCCCTCAACTCCTCAACCAGCCCTTTAATACTCCCTCTCACCTCCCACCATGGACAAGGAAAACAGCAACTTCCATGTTTAAGCGCAAAGCTTCAGCAGAGCAGAACTAACTTCAGCTTGCTTAGGCTGGCTTCACACCACGGCAGAATCCGATCCGGGGCTGTCCGATGTAAACCAGACAGCCCCGCACTGGATTTTGGCCCCATAGGGCCGGATGGAGCCAGATGGCAGCTCTCTGCCATCTGGTTTCCATCTCTCCGGCAGAATCCGGGAGAAATCGGATTTTTCTCACCGTACACAAAAACCTTGCTTGCAACATTTTTGTGTCCGGGGACAAAAATCTCCCCAAATTGCCGTATCCTGTATTCTCCTGGATTACCCCGGATCCTCTTGGATCCGGTGCAAACCGGCGCTCCCTATCATAGGAGCCTATGGGGCCGGATTGCACCGGTCCGGGAGGATCCGGGAACCAGACACCTGCGGCTGCACGTTGCTGTTGTTTCAGGACCGCGGCTAGCTCCCTGTGAGCCGCGGTCCTGATTAATCAGCGGCGGCAGCTGATCCGGTCCAGGGCTGTCAGGGTCATACCTGACAGTCCCAGATCAGGTCTTACCGTGGTGTGAAGCCGGCCTAAGTCAAACGCAGAGAAACTCTCTTAGTGACACTCTCTGGAGGAAGAGGAGGCTATTTAAAGGCCAGGGGCATGATTGACTGATAACCCTATTGTGGCGCCCTACCATGTAGGTGCCACAAAAGGGGTACTGCACCCAGAAAAGCGGTGTAGTCACCCCACTGCAATTGGAACTATGGTCACTAGGTGGAACCCTAGAGTTAACACCCACACACTAGAGTAGTAGGTGGGAGGGATCCCGGAAGGATATATAGTGGATATATAGTGGCCTCTAGGGAGAACTAGTTAGGCTCAGAAGGAGTGAGCAGCCAGAGGAGTTAGAGAGAAGATGGAGTAAGAGCTGGAGCAAGGAGAGTCTCCTCGGTTGAGGAGCCCAGAAAGTGCAGATCCCAGAGAATAGAAGCAAGGAACTGAGGCTCAGCAGTGAGCTAGTTCAAGGGAAGGAAACCAGGTACCGGAGCCCGCAACTGTGAGTTCCTACACGGCTCACAGAGAATCCAAAGAACGGGGATATTATAGATACAGCCCCAGTCTACTGAGTGAGTCAAGAAAAGGGAGCCAAAAGCTAGGAGCAGAGGCCACTGCATAGCTTAGAGAAGGTTGTCCCAGAGACCACACAGGAGGGAAAGAGACAGAACGAAAAGCAGCAGGAAGTCAGATCATCTTTAAGAGTCAGACTTCACCGCCACTGGGAGGCAAGGAAAGAAAGAGAAAGAAGGGAACATAAGGAGGGATCCATCTACAGCCAAAAATTCCAATTGCAGCATCCAAGGCATTTGCCATTATACCATCGATTGTACTGCTGAACTGTATGACTTTGGCGAAGTTTTCAGTAAAAACAAAGCTAAGTGGTTGAATTTCACCATCTGCAAGCTGTTGACTACAGAAATGCTGCCTTTCTGCCTGGTGGACACAGAGGATTTTAGAGATCTTATGTCCGTCGCAGTGCCCCAGTACCAGATGCCCAGTCGCCACTATTTCTCAAAGGAAGGTGTGCCTGCGCTACACCAGTATGTCGCAGACAACATCACCGCTTCCTTGAGAAACTCTATGTGTGACAGGGTGCATTTCACCACTGACACTTGGACCAGTAAGCATGGACAGGGGCATTACATGTCACTGACTGGGCACTGGATAACTATGGTGAGAGCTGGAGAAAGGTCTGCTGTAAAAGTATTTCCGTCCCCACGAGTTGTGCGTCAATCCTCAGTACGTAGAAGTTCTTCCACTGCTTCTGCCTCCTCAACCTCATCTCGGTCCTCCACCTGCACTCAATGCCTGTCTGGTAATGCCACCCATGTTGTAACTGCGCACAAGGAATCCTGCACACCTCCTTACTATGCTATCAGCAGGGCTCAACGCCATCAGGCAGTGTTTACCTTGAAATGCCTGGGAAATGTGAGTCCCATAGCTGAAGAGTTGTGGTCAGCTCTGGAGACCGAGTTTCAGCAATGGTTGTCTCCACTCAACCTGCAGCCAGGGAAGGCCAAGTGCGACAATGCTGCAAACCTGGGTGCGGCCCTTTGCCTGGGCAATGTGACACACATGCCTTGTATGGCTCACGTGTTGAACCTAGTTGTCCAGGAATTTTTAACACACTATCCCGGCCTAGATGGGCTTCTGCAGAGGGCACGGTCGCTGTGTGCTCACTTCCAGCGTTCGCATTCTGCAGCTCAATGACTTGCACCGCTCCAGAAGTCTTTCGGCCTTGCCCGTTCTCCGGCTGAAATGTGATGTGCCGACACGCTAGAATTCCACTCTGCACATGTTCCAGCGACTGTGGCAGCAGACCCCTGGTGCAATACGTTATGACATATAGCCTGGACCAACGAGATCCAGAGGTGGCAGATCCCGCTGCTGGAGTGGTCTCAGATAAAGGACCTATGCACCCTTCTGCACAGTTTTGAAATGGCGATGAAGATGTTTAGCACTAACGATGCCATTATCAGCATGACTATTCCAGTCATCTACATGCTGGAGCACACTCTAAACAGTATTCGGAGTAAGGTGATGGGACAAGAGGAGGTGGAGCAAGTACAGGAGGAGTCCTATGCGGAAGGGATAACAAGATCAACAAGGTCCTCACAGTTGGCAGCACCAAGACGCATGGTAGCAGCCAAACTGTTGAGGAAGGTGCAGGAGCCCAGGAAGAAATGGAGGACGAATTGGCAATGGGCATGGAAGACTCAGCAGATGAGGAAGACCTTGATGACATTTCTGTTTGTGCGAGGTTGGGGGGAGAGGGCAGAGGAAGGAAGCATGATTCTCACCTAGTCGCCACCAACACAACAAGGACTTGGACCTCCTGAATGCGCAAGATACATATGAGCACCTTCTTGCTGCACTACCAGCAACATGATACTCGGATTGTCTGAATTAGAAGTAATGCCGAATACTCAGTTGCCACACTCTTAGATCCATGGTACAACACAAAATTTGGAAAAATAATTCCTGCCATAGAAAAGGAGGCACACATGCATTAGTATCAGCAGAAGCTGTTACACAATCTTAGATCGGCTTTTCCACAATACATCAGGGGTACACAGAGTTAATCTCACAGGAGTATCTCCAAGTGAACATCTATGCCGTGACTGGGGAACTGGAGCCTTGATCATTTTGGGCTTCCAATCTGGAAAAATGGCCTGAGCTCGCCACTCACGCCTTGGAGATCTTGTCGTTTGAGCGTTCTCTCTGATTGTGTCTTCAGTGCTGCTGGTGGTGTGCTGACAGATAAGCGCACGTGTCTGTGTCCAGCCAGAATGTGGACAGACTAACGTTCATCAAGATGAACAAGTCATGGATCCGCATGGACTTTTCTACCCCTGTGTCATCCTGGGGAGACTATAGGCTTGTGGATTTTTGATTGTGCTTCATGACAGTAACCATTTAAAGTTTGCAACTGTGGGACAATTGATGCCACTTAAGTGGTGTCTGTGCCCAAATTTTTGGGAAAAAATGGAGACTCTTGTTGGAGTCCCCTAAATGTGTTTGACATGATTTTAGAGGGGCATGACATGCCTATATCTGTGTCTCTTCCTCCTTTTAGTCTTCCAGCTCTTTTCTTTTCCCATTTTTATATGAACTTTTCTATGTGTTTGTTTTGTCTTCTGAGTAGTTTGTCACCTTTTTGACACCCTGGAATGTGTTTTCTAGGTCTTTGTATTTGTTTGTGTTTGCCTGCCATTGTTTTCAATGGTGTTCAACAGTGTTTGATGAACATTCGATGAACACACGCCCAATTCGACGAATCGAATCGAATTCGAACACTAGGGTGGTGGCTCATCTCTAGTAGTTAGCTAACTTTTGGCTGCCCACTTTATGCAGGATGGCAACAGTAAACAAGGTGTTTTCTATTTTAATCATTACAATCCATTTAAGTCATATACTTACATGGACATATATTGTATATAAGACTACTGACAATTTTGCTAAATCTGAAATGCATAAGGTGCCTATGCAACCTTTTAAGAGTTGAATGGCTTTATCATAAGAGTTAAGAGTTTTTTTAATGGATCTTTACTAAAATGTGATTTTGTACATTAGTTTTGGTGCTGAAATCCATTTCAAGTCTTTTCTATAAAGTTATCCAGTTTTGGCCAGTCTGGAAGACCCCGAGCATTAAATCACCTAGTGTAAATTGGTACGATAATCTGACATTTTGCTTCTTTTTCAATAGGTGAGAGAGAAGCAGAGCCACTGGTGAGAACCAGGCAATGTGCAGTTGGAGACATTGTCTGCACCTGAACTCCAATCTGTTCAGCCTCTCAGGACCAGTTCAGCTTCAGATACAAACAGGTTGGCTAGTACAGCAGGACCACAGACAAAAAGGTATGGATACATGGACTTGACAGGTATGGGAACAAAGGCTGGACGGTACTAGAACATTTATTCTCTCCTAAGCTGGTGTGATGAGCAATGCAGACTGTCCCTTTGTATCTAAATGATGCTGACTACCTCTATGCTATGAATAGCTTAGGAGAGAATAAGGCCAATGTAAATATGAATAAGTATGATCAGATCAGATGTGATGTTTAACCCCTTCACCCACTTGGGTACTGATACACCCATCGCATGTAATGTGTGTATCCTCCCCTAACAGTGACATCATCCTATGTATGGTGTACATTGTGGGGGACTCCGCCTCCTGCAGGGAGGTCTTGAATCTCTGTGATCCTCCCTACTCAGTGCTAGGCAGGAAGTGGTCTGTGGAACACAAGCTTGAGTTCCACAGGATACAGGAACAGGAAATGACACATCACTTCCGGTCACGTGACTCAGTACTAGGCAGGAAGTACTAGGCAGGAAGTGACAGGTGGAACACAAGCTTGTGTTCCACAGGTTACAGGAACAGGAAGTGACACGTTGTGATGTCACTTCCTGTCACGTGACACGCCATGTGACTGACTGGGCATGATAAAACCAGCATTTCCAGGCGGCGGCGGTGTGATCCAGCTGCACAACCTTGAGGGGACCAGACTGGGTAAGTGAAGACCCTAATTGGGTCCCTGATTAGGTACTAGACCATGCAGCATCAGAGCTGCACATAGGTTACTGTGGATAATGATGGTACTGCAACTGATATTCACTGTCTATTACAGACACCATCGCCATCAGCTGCACAGGGATGTGTATCTTTGAACACTAATCCCTATATGTGTACCATGACTCCCTGAAGAAGAGGGGTCTGAAACGCGTCGGGAGGGAACGTATCAGATGACATGGTGGCTATATGACATTCACTGAGCCCTGAGCAGCCTGGAAAACACTAGCAGAAGGTTATCCGGAGCTATATGGACTCGTTTACATGTGTACAGGTGGACGCAGCTGGGTGAGATCGCTCCCTATAGGAGTATACAAGCTGTTTTTTTACTAATGCATGTGGCTGGGTTTACCTAATGGGATTGTTTGTTCTGATGACTACATCCTAGGGGAAACTCAAAACCGAAAAAAGCAGGCACCTGCCAACGTCCCTAGGGTATTTGGACGGGACCTAGCTTGGGTACCTGTGAACCCTGGTAATAAGAGGGGTTCAGTTTAGCACTACACTGACTTACACAGTCACGTATGCACACTTTTTTGTTTTGTTTGGTCTAGACAACTATGTCTTTTTAATATAGAGCTAGTAAAAGTTAAGTTTTAACTTCTCAGTTTTTCTATGCTATTGCTTTTTGGAACAAAGCTAATGGGCTTCATAGAAACTTAAATTTCATTTTAGCTTATTTTATAAGATTTCCCAAATGGGGTTATCTGGTTTAGAAACCAAATTTTGCTATTAGGAATATCTATTAAGAAAGATAATCCTCTTTTCAAGGTTCTCATTTAAATTGTAAGGCTTAAAGGGAACCAACCACGAGGATTTAAACATCAGTAAAGGTACCGTTACACGCTTCAATGTTGAAACAATATCACTAACGATCTCATGGGCTTGCAGTCATTAGGACATCGTTTTCACATCGATGGTGAGCTGTTACACGCCTAGATATTGTGGATGACGCACCAACGATCCAGCTAGCAGGTATCATTAGCAAACCCAGCGAACGATACTTGTTCACTGATGTGAATGGGCGAAGTCGTGAACGACATCGTTATCGCGGTGTCACATTGAACAATGCAGCAGGTTGACTGATTGTGGATCGTCTGATTTGAGAACATGTTCTCAAATCTGCGATCAATGATCCAGCAACTTATCATAATTAAATCAAAGTGTCACAAAACGAAATAGTAACGATGCCGCTTGAACGACTCCAAACCGTGACGTTTCAGCAATATCGTTAACGATATCGTACCATGTAACAGTACCTTAAGTCAGTGAAGCAGATGACTGACGTGTGCAGCTTGACATCACTATTTGGGATTTCTTTTTCTGTTCCCTCTCTGTAGGCTTGTCAGCCTGCTGTAAGCCAAACCTCCCCCCTCCTCATTCACACTCATCCAGGGTGGGGGTCAGTGGCTTATAGCAGAAAAACAAGCCCACAGGGGAGGAATAAAACTAAAACCTAAATAGTGATGTCATGCTGCACACATCAATCACCTGTTGCGCTGATTTACATGTGGTTACATCCTGGTGTTTGGTTCCCTTTAACTTTTCCTGTGCTGCTATAATACACTGCTAGGTTTGCAAAAGATTATAGTTAATTCATATGGTCTACCAGAGAAACCTTTAAACCAGGTGTCCCAAACATACTGCCACCAAGGCTCCATAATGCGGCCCTAAGGCCCTTGAGCATCTGAATTTATTGTGTGCAGGGAGACAGCAGCTGTGAATGCATGTGCTTCTTGTCAACTGAAAAGACAAATGTACATTCAATTAAAATACATTGTGATGCAAAGACCAGCTCTCTGTATCACAATACCTATACCAGACACTTGCCAGTCAAAGATCAGCAGCTGATATTGGCATCGCCATCATGGCCAAACATGCTCTTACTGCTATGTACTGCTCTCCCTGTGGAGGAAACAGGGGATACTTTTTTGAGCTAGGTCAGGTGAGAAGAATTTTTTTTGTGTGTATGTAAGGCTGGGGTCTTACTTGATTAGTTATTGGCCTTGGATCCGTTATTGGCACCATTTTTTGCACTTTTTTGTTCTAAGTTCAAAAACTGATGCTGCACTCAAGTGTGACTGCAATGTTTTCAGTTTTTATTACTGGACCCAAAAAACGCTTCCTAGGGTGTAGGAAAAAAAACGGATCCATTTTTTTAACATGGGGCCCTATGGGAAAACTGATACGGTTTTAATGACACAAAAAAACGGATCCGTATTTTTAACATGGGGCCCTATGGGAAAACTGATACGGTTTTAATGACACAAAAAAACGGATCCGTATTTTTAACATGGGGCCCTATGGGAAAACTGATCCGGTTTTAATGACACAAAAAAACGGATCCGTTTTTTTAGAGCATGGTTTAGGGAAAAAATGACAAAGTCCAAAAAACACAGAGCTACACAGGAGAGTCAAAAAGCACCCTAAAAATAACGGATCAGATATTGAAAACAAGGGAAAAAAACTGATGGCCATGTGTGAACCCAGGCTAACAATGGTAGAGTGGGAGACATTGTTACAAGATGCGGACATTACTACAAAAGGGGAACATTACTACAAGAAGGACATTAGAAGGGGGAAACTATTACAAGATTGGGCCAGGAATGAGACATTACTGTAAGAACTGGACCAGCATGGGGATATTACTATAAGATGGTATCAGGATGTGCACATTACTACAAGATGGGGAACTATTATTGCAGGCCAAGGGACATTATTACAGGATGAGAAACATCATTGCAGGATGGAGGACATGATTACAGGATATTGACTAGAATGAGGGACATTATTACAATATGTGGACCATTATTACATAATGGGGACATTATAACAGTACAGATGACTATTAAAATTTTGGGGACTAATGTTACGAGACAAAGACCATTATTACGGGACAAAATATATTATTACCGGACAGGGGAACAAGCCCTTCATATTATTTTTTTTTTTCTATGTGTGGGCTGTTTACAAGGCTGAGTTTGGGATAAATCATATGTGATCTAGTAATTTTGAAAGGGCTGTTAAGTTATGGAAACATTTCAATAAATATATTTGGAGTGAAAGGACCGTTAAAGAATAAGTAGTTGTTAGTCCAAAGAAGAGAACCCTTTTATGACTCACATAATTGTAATAATTGAGAAAGGTGAGGTTGAGGTGTGGAAGCTTTTCTAAATGTACACTCTTTTTTATAATGTATTATATTTGTATGAGCTTAAAAATGAAATTGCAAAATGAGTATTACTAAAGATATAAACAAAGAGATATACAATGGAAAAAGCCATGAGAATGATACACTTTTATAGAAATGTTTTATGCTTATAAAAACAATTTGACCTTTAAACAAGATTTAATTGGCTACATTTTTGTTAGGAAATTGTTGAAACCCTTGAATATGAATATTAAATAATTATTTCTTAGTGAATTCAATTACTGCATAATACTTCAAGGACTACACGGGAGTTAACATTATTTTTGGATTAACAGTCTTGCTAAGGTTTAAAGAGCAAAATTGTTATTAAATGTAATATTAGAATATGATTTATACAATTCAAACACAGAGAAGCTAGCATCGACTTGATTACTTTGAAATAGCTTCTCACAGCCTCTCAGTAGGTACATGAGTAATTAGGATAATCAGAGCAATGAATCAAAGACATTATCCATTTAAAGCTCAAGTTGCAATCTTAACTTTTGAAATAATTAAAACATTTTTTGTAATGTATTAGCTATAATTTTTCACATTTATCTTTCCAAATATATGCTTTTTCAGAATCAAGGTTAAAATAAGGACATGGTGCTTTTATAAGCACCTACTGTGCTCCGAAGCATTACGGCAATATAATGAAAGCTCTTATCTCTAGTAAAAAATATGCAGATGGGAGCACTATTTGGCAGTGTACAAAACAAAAGTCTAACTGTGACCCAATCTGGCAAGTTTATACAAGGTGTCCCATGGGAGGTGACAGAAGAAGGCAGTTACAAAAATTCAAGCAAGCAGATAAGAATACCTCACAATCGTTCTAGTAAATTAGATACTTGAGTTTACCTCTCGGATTTCGAACATAGCCAAGGGGGGTGTAAATTCTAACAAGGGAGAAATAGTAGGACAATAAAATGAAGTTAATAATAAAATATGTTAATCATGCCCAGTCACTTACCGTATATACTCGCGTATAAGCCGAGTTTTTCAGCCCAAAAATTGGGCTGAAAAGTACCCCCCTCGGCTTATACGCGAGTCAGTGCTGTATACCGATGTATACATCGGTACATACCGATGTATACATCGGTATACAGCAGCCCCCGTAATCCAGGGCCCCCCAGCCTGACTCCGGTCACCTGTAAAGGAAACTATACTTATCACTGCCCGCTGTCCGCGCCCGCTCGCAGCTGCCGACCGCGATCCTCCATCTTGCGTCTTCTTCCTGTTTCTGTGCTCGTCACGGGCAATGACATCATTCCCTGCGACGAGCACAGGAAACAGGAAGAAGACGCAAGATGGAGGATCGCGGACGGCAGCTGCGAGCGGGTGCGAGCGGGCGCGGACAGCGGCACTGTGATAAGTATAGTTTCCTTTACAGGTGACCGGAGTCAGGCTGGGGGGGCCCTGGATTACGGGGGCTGCTGTATACTACCGCTGGGGCTGCAATATACTACCACTGGGGCTGTATACACCACTGGGGCTGCAATATACTACCACTGGGGCTGTATACACCACTAGGGCTGCAATATACTACCACTGGGGCTGTATACTACCGCTGGGGCTGCAATATACTACCACTGGGGCTGTATACTACCGCTGGGGCTGCAATATACTACCACTGGGGCTGTATACACCACTGGGGCTGCAATATACTACCACTGGGGCTGTATACACCACTGGGGCTGCAATATACTACCACTGGGGCTGTATACACCACTGGGGCTGTATATACTACTGGGGCTGCCTGTATTCTACCACTGGGGCTGTATATACTACTGGGGCTGCCTGTATACTACTGGGGCTGCCTGTATACTACCACTGGGGCTGTACATACTACTGGGGCTGCTGCTGTATACTACCACTGGGGCTGCTGTATACTACCACTGGGGCTGCTGTATACTACCACTGGGGCTGTATACACCACTGGGGCTGTATATACTACTGGGGCTGCCTGTATACTACCACTGGGGCTGTATATACTACTGGGGCTGCCTGTATACTACTGGGGCTGCCTGTATACTACCACTGGAGCTGTATATACTACTGGGTCTGCCTGTATACTACTGGGGCTGCCTGTATACTACCACTGGGGCTGTATATACTACTGGGGCTGCTGCTGTATACTACCACTGGGGCTGCTGTATACTACCACTGGGGCTGCTGTATACTACCACTGGGGCTGCTGGGGCTCCTATATACTACCACTGGGGCTGCTGTATACTACCACTGGGGCTGCTGTATACTACTGCTGGGGATGCTACATACTACCACTGGGGCTGCTGTATACTACCACTGGGGAGGCCTGTATACCACTGGGGGGGGCCTGTATACCACACTGCTGGGGGCTGTATACCTCTGCTGAGGTCCACCCTCGGCTTATACACGAGTCAATAGGTTTTTCCAGATTTTTGGGGCAAAAGTAGGGGGTCGGCTTATACACGGGTCGGCTTATACACGAGTATATACGGTAATTCAGCATTTTAACATCTCTTACATGTGGCAGTCATGTGTATGGAGTAGGTATAGTGGTACACCACTATGGAACTGTTCGCACAACATGTACATTGAATGGTAACTCTTTATGTTATTATATCATAGAGAACTAGTTTGCAAAATATAATTGATAGGACAAACAAAACATTCTTTGTTTGATGAACTTTAAAAAAATAAAAGGCAAATTCTATTTCACACAGAATCTACACATACAGCTGAGCAAAGACTGACATAAAACCAAATCACTGTAGCTCCATCACAATGAGCTTTGTACTTTACTGTAGTCATAAATTATTATTACAGTTTTTTTGTTAAATAAATTGGGTTAAAACCTCAGTATAAGCTCAAGAGATGGATTTCAATGTTACTGTAAAATGATTCTGGAGCCTATGTACACTGATATGAAAAGGCTGTAAAAAAAAAATGTTTACCAAACAAACTTTTTTGGGAAAGGTGCATGGCATATTGCTGTTTATGGAAATGCAATCAAATTGAAATAGCTAAGGCTTTTAGAAAATAGGGGTTACAAATTTATGAGTGCTTGGGGAGTATCAAAAGATTCACGGTAAATGCTAAATGAAGAAGTGATAGCTTTACAAGGCATCCAAAGAGTTTCCCTTTATTTTGGAAGTAAGTCACCTCTTTACTCTGATCATACACTCAAACATACACACCATTTTCAGTTGGATGTAATGCCTCAAACCAAGCAAACGTCTAGCAGACTATTTTTGAAATGCCAGTTGGTCATGCTTCAACACATTTGCACAGTTGAAATAAGAAGACACTTCCTTGCCTTAGCCATCACTTTATTCAAGTTACTATGGCACCTAGGTCCTCGGGTGACCTCAATGAGTCCTGTCACTGCGAGCTATAAACAATAAGTGAATGAGCCACAAGTTGTGGCTGGGTGGAGAGTAACTGAGGTCACCTGAGGACTCAGGTTCCATAGTAACCAATAGCTAGCAGTTACTAGGGAACAATGTCCTCAAGTGACCTCCTTTACTCTCTGAACACTGAATGAATGAGCCACGAGCTGCAGTTGAGTAAGCAGAGACCACGTCAATGGGTCACATTGTTCTTCACTGCAGCTTTTGATGAAGCAGAGCTGAGAATGAGTCATGGCCAGCAGAGAGAAGATGTCACAGGGGATGGGTATGAGTGATTAATATAGATGGAGTCTAGAAATGTGTTTGTGTTTTTATTTCTAATAAAATGTTTCGATGTGTGTTGTGTCTTCTTTACTATTTATTTGAGATTCTTAATGGCCAGGTCTAATATTGGCCCAACATTAAGTATCTAGGTGGAGGCGTGCAGCTGTCCACTCTATCTGTGCTAGACTGAAAAATACAGCAAATCCCTACACATTTTAATTTTAATTATTTATTGAACACACTATGATGGTAGGTTGGCTGACATACCCATGTCTATGGCAACCAAGCACAATCACAGTCCACATTGGCTGTTGCAATCAAACTGCAGTTCCAACATCACAGATGCTCTCATAGAGAAGCCCAGCAAGCAAGCAGGGGGACACTAGTAATCTCGATCTATCCTAGCATCTATATATCCTATCTATTTCTCTGATTTTCTATCTATCTGCCTATATGTCTATCCATTTTACCTTTCATGTAAGACAAACCCATGTTAAAAAAGGATGTCATACGCACATCATATGGCGCAACTGTGCAGGCGTGAATGCCATCACTGATTCATATAAAAACAACATATTGCAGGCAGCGGGGTAAGTTTTACAGGCACAGGGGTGGCTTGGAAGGAAGTGAGCATCACCCCACCTAACCATTAGAGAACTAATTACCATACAGCGCGGGACACATTAATAAATTAATTTCTGGCGTATACAGGGGTCAGTCTGGGGATATAAAAGGGTTATGAGAACTTCAGTGACAGTATGTTTAAGGTGCTAGGTAGAGGTTATAATGCACAAAAGTGGCGACAGATTCCCATTAAGAGTACCGTCACACGGGGAGATATCGCCGGCGATATTGCCGAGATCTGCCTGTTCAGGCGATGTTGAAGCGACATCGCCTGTGCGTCGCCGTGTGTAACAGGGCGACCGAACGGCGATAAATCTCATTTTCTGAATTCAGAGATTTCCCAACAGTGTTGGGAAATCAGGCGATCGAGCTTCAGCGATCAGTGTAGCTCTTGCCGTGTGACGCGGCGATAGCAATGGCTCAGGCGATGTCTGAGTTCAACAAATGCATTCTGTAGGCGTGGCAGGCAATTGTTTAGGCGCGCCCCATATGCAGCCCACCAAATGCGTTCCAATTGGCCGGCGCCAAGATCATGTAGTATTGGAGGAAGCACCTACGTTACGATTGGACCCACACAAGTTATCCAAGCACCACAAAGTCTATTATGTTATGGTCCGAATATAGTGTGCACATTGTCAGATACACCTCGACGATAATTGTGTCCGCTGCACACAACGTGGCGTTACTTCACCATGTGTTCCATCTAAAATTGCATTTTTAGACAACGCACAAAGGTAGTCTAGACAAAGGGAATAGCCCCGTAGCTGTGGCATTGCCTGCAAATGTCATGTCCAATGGATTAAGCAGTGTATGCTGTATGTGCGACTTCGTGACCACATGTGTGATTCTAGTCACAATTGCATACTGCCTCACACAGGCGTTCCGGGGGGATATTTGGCCTCCGACGCCATTGTGTGGGTGAACACAACACGCAGACATCAATCTCCGCGGCTGACAAATGAAAACGCTGGTGTGACGACCAATCGGAGTGGTAGGGGCGCGGTCTAGTACTGTGTGGCACGCCTTGTTGGGCAAATTTCGGAGCACATTGCCGGTGAGGTGGTGCTGTGTGACACGGCGATCTGAAGAGCAGACATCGCTTCAAGGTTATTTCAGGCGATTCGGGAATCGCCGGATCGCCCTGGGTTGCCGGCCATATTGCTACGTGTGACGGCTCACGAGCGATGCAGAAGCGATGTGCGCGTTCATGAGATCGCCGCAATATCGCCGGCGATATCTCCCCGTGTGACGGTACCCTAAGGGATTAAACACATTTTTTATCTACTGCAGAGCTGTTCACAGAGACTGTAGAGTTGACTACATGTGACAACAAATTTATGCATTCACTTTCCCTCACCCTTTCCACCTCCATTTCCCAAATACCTCACATTGTATGTTCCCATTCCTCTTCCATTCCTTTCTCCTTTGTTAAGAACACTTACATAAACAACATTTGAAACAGAAAAAAACACTGAGAAAAGGAGCAGAACAGCACTGCATACCAGAGAAAAGTAGATGAGTATATTAATACAAACACACTACATGCACTACATAAACATATACAAAGATTTATGAAGTAAAAAAACTTCATAAGATTGCCTATTTAATATAAACCAATTAATTGCATCAGAAGTCCTGGAATGCCTTCGTTTTCTCTACCACTATAGACTAAATCACCATAAGAATTTCAGTTATTGCCTTTTTGAACATGTCTAATGTTGACTTTGGTTCATAGATTAATAGCAAAGGTGTGGTAACATTGCCATCTTCATTTAGGACTTTAGTAGAGATGCTCTGCAGTAAGATCCAAATGTTTTTACTGATGAGCAAAAGGGCAGCAATGTTAGGAGCTTTTGAATTTCAGGCTCCATAAATGACTATCCACTATAGCTGAGTGTGAGATTACCTTCATATTATAGAAAGTAATTTTTGCTACCTATTATATAAATTGCAAGTATTTAGGATATGATCGGTTATGCAGATTCTTGTCCTGTCACTGCATTTTTACTGTTTTGCTCTTAAAAATCAAAATTTCATTTTTATTATTTTGTTAGTATTTTGTAAATCCATGTATTGCTTTCAATATTGGCCTAATTCTTCTGGACATGCATCAGATTCGAACATGTCTTGACCAAAGTTGGATCCTATCACATCTTTTTCTGCAGGGCACCGCAGCTGATGCTGCTGCTCCCTGACTGCAGAGACCCTTTGAGTTATGTGACCCCCCCCGCTTCTCCCCATCGCGTAGTGGGCTTCTGGTTGGTTCCCCTTATCTCCCTGCATCCTATCACTCGCTGTCCCCTCAGGCCCGCCTTCGGCTCTTATAAGCTAGACTGTCGGCCATATTCGTTCTCTTACCAGTACTGCTCACAGGGTGAGCATCGTGAGCATCGCTGATGATGGACGCCCTGGCTGCAGCGGTAAGAAAACGGATTGACTGAGAGGGAGCTGGATTGTTCACCTCCCTTGTGGGTGAGAGCTCCGTACCGGCTAATCCCCAAGCTGTGCGGAGATCTCCCAGATCTCCCCGAGCACAGCTGCCCTTCCCCCAACAAACCATCACGGCTGAGAGAGGGTCTTCTAGACCCTCTCGGCCTCCCCGCAGGCTTAGCCCTGATTTAACACACCCCACCCCCCTCCCCGGAGCAGGGAACCTATACTGCGGTCTTCAAGCTTGGTGGTTAAACCCACGGCCAATGTGTTATCCATGCCCCCTCACAATTACCACCTCGGGAGTTAGTGGGCCGCAGCAAGCCCGCAATGAGGGGGGCTCATTACCCCTTTCACAGTGGTATGCGGCCGCCCCCGAATCAGCCCCCACCTTCGGGCGAGTTCTCTGCGTCACCCATGGGCGCGGGGATGCGGTCCGGATCACGGGTACGCGCGCACCACGCGCCTCGGCAGGTGGCTCCACCCCCCGGAAGTGACATCGCGCAATACAAGCGCGACGCTTCCGGTCGCGGAGGTGATGAGGGCGTCACGTGACCGGATAGCCCATCCGGTTGCTGGGCGCCCGACATCACTTCTGGCGGCTTCGCTACGCTCAGGAGCAGCCCCACATTCACATCTCCACAGCAGCTGCACACTTAACAGCATCACAGCTGTTTTTCCCCGCGCCTGCGGCGGAAAGCATCGCATACCCCTCCCACGACATCACAGCCCAAAACAACATGGGGGGGAACCAGAGCGGCACCTCCAGCGAGGGTGGCCCAGAGGAAGCAGCCGCAGCTGCTCCTCCCCCACACATGGGGCTCCTCATCCCACCAAGCTCCATGCTGCAGCCTTAGCTGAACAGACCTCCCTGCCCATGCTGCAGCAACCTGCACAGGGCCCAGATGCGGGCCCCCTGTTGCAGGGATCGGTTCAGGGGCTCCACTCTTCCCTCTCATACAGCCCATAGATAACGGAACGCCGGCTGGATTGCAAGCCGCACATACAGCACCACTTTGTGCCCTCCATCTACATTTTCCAACTTGGCTCAACAGTACACCAACTCAGCTCTGCTACATCTGCTTGATGCTATCAATTTAGCTTATCTGACCATCCATTTAAATACAATGGGGCGTAAATCACACTAGGCACTTCCCCAGTTAAGAACAGTGGCCGTAATGCACATGTCCCCTGGGAAGATTTCCTCTATGTAGGCTACGTCTACACTGCTGAATATTAGTGGTTCACCAAAACAATCAGTTGCACACAGCTCTAATGTCTATGTCTCATTAAAGCGGTAGTCACACGGTGCTAGGTAGTCGCCCTCTGATAGCAGTAGCAGCACACTGCTCCTAAGTATATGCCCTATTACAAGAACAGGATTACATAGCTGCGTGAGAAATCAGGATCATAGTAGCAATACAACTGTTTTGCAGTTGATACCATTTTCATCGCCATTATATTCGGTAATATGTTTTCATTCACAGCATACCCCAGGTAAGATCAGAGCAAGTGCGCCTGCAAAGACGAATGAGGGTGAGTTTTTTCCTATCTGTTCGTTAAGTGTATCATGAATCTGCAAGCAATGCCAAGAAACCTTACATGGGTTACATTGTATCCATGCCTTCCATTATCTGTGTGTCTAATGCCAGCCTCAACGTTAGGGGTGGGAGCACGATGGTCATCATCCGGGACGTTAACCTTCCTGTCATGCCTATACCCACAAGTAACAAAAAATTGTACAGTCCTTCCTCTTCGCCTTACGCCACCTCCTAGGCAAAGGCCGATCGCCAGCCTCCCCTGTTGCCTACACAGATTGGATCAATTAATCACTTATTGGGTACGCTGCTGCACAGCCCCGTGGGTTCGTTATTAAAAAAAAAAAAAAAATGTATATAAAAATGAATTAATATTAATAAATAAAACAAATATATACATTTATATGTATAGATATTTGTAATATGTGTATATCTAGATATATACAATAAGGCGTAAAAAAAAAAAAAAAAAAAAAAAAAAAAGGGATCTTAACATGTTTCCTTAGGTTCGGTCAGTACACTCGTTTACAATCAATATGTTTGGTCTTTACATCTGTAATTACAATCAAAAGGTGCTTGGACAGTTCTTTCATAGGGTCTCTAGACCCCTTTTGCATTCTAAATAGTTATGGTGAGAGTCCTAACAGGCGGGTCTAGGCTCGTAAATACACCTAATCAGGTAACGTTCACCCGCAAAGCAATTTACAGTCTGCCTATAAGTACACATCTGTTTACTCCATTCATTCAACACTATTACCGCACCAACAGTCTAGTAGGTGGTGGTCTCGTACTACTCACCAGTGCAATGAGACCAAGCCAGGTGGCAAAATATGATAAAATAATAAATAAAAGAAATATCCCACTAATAGGTGACTTCTAGGTCACCGCTTCCTCTGTGCTTTCAGCCCCGTACACTTAACAATTGGCAAAGCAAAAAAAAAAAATAAATAAATAAATAAATAAATAAATAATCAGCTGCGTTTACTGTGCCATAACCTTTACAGCAGCATAGAATATAATAATAAATAAATATCAGTTATGTTTCCTCGTGTAGCTTTCTTCTCATGCTTGTGGCTATTACATCGCGCTGTTGCAAACCTTTGATGCAAACCTTTCTCACTAGATTTTGATGGAAACCCTTCTCACTAGAGTTAGATGTAAACCCTTCTCACTAGAGTTGGATGTAAACCCTTCTCACTAGAGTTGGATGTAAACCCTTCTCACTAGAGTTGGATGTAAACCCTTCTCTGGATAGTTTGTCCCACAGGACACTGAGCCTTTGTTAATTAAGGTACAATTGCGCAAAAAAAAAAAAAAAAAAAAAACTTTCTTGTACAGTAGGTCTAACAAGTACCTCTGCATCACTTTGTTTATTTTAGCAACCATGAGACTGCACGTTCGTACCGGGTTGGAGGGTGCATACCATCGCCTACTACAGGGTTCCTGGAACCAGCCGATGTCAAAGCAGCGGTGGAAAGCGATCACCTTCCCCCTCCCTTCGCAAAGCTTATGGGAAGAACTGGATATAGGGCCTGATCCACATCAGGGAGTCCACATTTTCATTGGTTTTACTAAACATAAACGTATAATAGTCATACATAGTGTTAGCTGTCGAATGTTAGTTCAGCGATTAGCTAATTACAGCGGCTCGACTCAGAGTCTGTGGGGTTTGTAAATACAAAAAAAAAAAAATATATAGTAATAATAATATTTTCAACATCAGCCTGGTATTGGGGATGAGCTAACAAAATTATGTGGGTAATACAGTTCCTGCTATTCACCAAAACTTGTCAGGCCTTTTCTTGACTGCAATTTTAGTTTCCAATGCCTGGGCCTCACGGCAGGCACGCCGGCGATAGCATATTATTTGGGGCAGCAAAAAATTCATCCTGTATATCACAGAGTAAGTTACCAATCATAAGGTGTGTACTTTGATACTTTTCTCACCTTCCAGCAAGAGTATACACGAGCATAGTCCACCTAGCCCACCTAGCTGCGGATACAGGCATTTATCTCGAACACCAGTCAATCACGAGCAATTTACCGGGGGTAATGATTATGCACAGGTATGCAAGGCACGTGGTCGGGATACGTGCTTTTAACAGTAACATAGAAAAAGCACAGGTATCAAGGCAAGCGCAAGCTAGGTCAGAGGCATGGGCATGCATAAACAGATAGAGGCACTCACCATTCTGCTGCCGCGGGCATTGGTGTACTCGCGTGCATCACTCATCTCTATTGATCTGCACGTCAGGTTCTGCTAGGGCAGTTCCTTCATACATACATTACATTACTCATACCGATTCACCGCTTGTATTATACATCACAGCTGCGCCCATTAATCCGCTGGGAGTCACTTTTACATACATCACATGACGGATTTCAGGTCACTTCTCGTTTAAGGCTCAAGAGTAGCATTCCGTGGGGGTAGTCCCTGAGTAAATACATTACATCACTTGTCATTAGTCAGCCATTTCCAGACCCGTCCGCTCTCCATACACAGTGTTTTTCTTTAGTAGTATTGTAGTCCACAGAGGGATATCTGTCCAAACTGCAGGAGGACAGTTTCATGTCATATATCGTTACACATCATCGGTGAACATTTGAACATACCGAGACATCGTTTGCTACGCCCAGGTGCGTACATTTAAGCTGGTATATACAAAAAAAAAATAAATAAATAAATAAATAAATATTAAAATAATAAGTAGGAAATAACAAGTAACACATTTGGTTAGTGGGTGTTTGATATGCAAGCCACTGTATCAAAAAAAAACAAAAAAAAACAAAAAAACAATTAATTAAGATACAACAACCATCAATAATATATTAATGTACACTGTACTTAAAAAGCATACTGGGGAGGTTTTCGCCTGCTGTTTAGGTGTCAATAGCTAAGAGATGCTAACTGTTGTTTCGTTCCAGATGGTGTCGGTCCTAGTAGAATGATTTCAGACTGACGTTTGCTGATCAGTGCTGCGGGCAGGTGTTTCCCAGAAGAAAGCTAAATTCGGCACAGTTACAATTAAAAAAAACAAAAAAAAAAATAAACAAAGGAATCAGCGGAGTACTCAGCACCACCCAGGGCAGCAGGCCCAGCCCGTTTCCCTTGTGCATACGCACCAACATCATATGTGTGGTAATTAACATCCCACGTCCATCACTTCAAATGTCCAGCTTGGGGTTATTTCTAAGTCCAGTTCCTAATGCACGAGGTGCAAATGGCCAAGTTTGCCCTGGTTTTCAGAGATCACGGTTAACCTAAAAAACATGATGAATAAGATGCCTGGTTGTTTCTCGTTAAGGCTCTAAGACAGCGTCTAGGCCTAGAGGTGGTTTGATGTCATGGAACAGAACGATTACCAAAAAAAAATTAAAAAAATATATATATATATAATACTAAATAATACTAAAAATATGGTATAGATATATGTATACATATATAGTTTAGCCCGCTTCCTGACAAGAAAAGGAGTACAGTAGTCCGCCATTTACAAATGGTGTCAGAGTCAGCTTGGAGGACACTAGATTAGGGATTCAAGTGAAATGATATTGGGTTAGAGATCTTCCTTGCCAAGGTTCAAGGCGGTTTAGGGAAGAGCTAATGGTGGGGGTCGCAGCTCGGTGCTTGGTCCTCGTTGCTCCTTGGCTGGTGGAAGAGGGACCCGGTGAGGTCCAACATGCCTTGGGTGGCCGAGGGCATACGGGCCTCTTCCCCTCAGGTTACAAGGCGGATTTGTGCCTACGGTTGAGCTGCGGCCATAACTATCCAACCCCCTGTTTATATATACTTGAGCGGTGTTACGTTGATGCCCTCAATAAAAGAAAGAAAAGAATAACATTGGTGTCGTTATTTCTCAGTGCGCGATGGGGTCAACCGGTGGGTGGGTCTCGGCAGTCTGCAGGGCACCGCAGGTGATGCTGCTGCTCCCTGACTGCAGAGCCCCTTTGAGTTATGTGACCCCCCCGCTTCTCCCCATCGCGTAGTGGGCTTCTGGTTGGTTCCCCTTATCTCCCTGCATCCTATCACTCGCTGTCCCCTCAGGCCCGCCTTCGGCTCTTATAAGCTAGCCTGTCGGCCATATTCGTTCTCTTACCAATACTGCTCACAGGGTGAGCATCGCCCACCCTCCCTCCCTAAGGATGAGTTTACGTTTTATTAAGTCGCAGCTGGTGGAAGAGGGACCCGGTGAGGTCCAACATGCCTCGGGTGGCCGAGGGCATACGGGCCTCTTCCCCTCAGGTTACAAGGCGGATTTGTGCCTACGGTTGAGCTGCGGCCATAACTATCCAACCCCCTGTTTATATATACTTGAGCGGTGTTACGTTGATGCCCTCAATAAAAGAAACAAAAGAATAACATTGGTGTCGTTATTTCTCAGTGCGCGATGGGGTCAACCGGTGGGTGGGTCTCGGCAGTCATACCCATACCATCTGAGTGTGCAAAGTAACTTGTCTTGTAAGATACTAACATATAGCTTAGCTTATAGCACTGCGTCCACCATCAATCCTTGTCAAGTATCCACTTGGCTGTGAAAAAAAATCCATATAATCATGCTTCCTCCAGAAAACTTGCAGCTCCTTCAATTTATTAATCCAATACCCTCTTTTCTCTTATTACTTCCAGGACCATTTGCACCAATCAGAGCCTAGTCTATTGACTTTCATCTCATTGCTCCAAATTACTTACTTTCAGTCCAAGGACTTGGCTATCCAGCTATCTTGAATTTTATGGCCAAGATTATTTCTGGACAGGTCTAAACTGCTGTAAAAGATGTGCCACATTCTTTACAAAGTCTTGTATGCCATATATAAATTGCCTTCATGCCTGTTGTGGTTAATAGTTGTAGAGAGCAGCCAACAGCATCTCAGGGAACTGTGTGATCAATCATTGCTAAAATAAAATTAAAGAAGGATTATGCAACAATGTTTTTTTCCTGTCTAGAAAAGGGTGGTCACTGCTAGCAAGTTTCAAAGCTTGTGATCACAGGTTTAATCCAGGATTTGATATTGTATTCAGTGTAGTGCAGCTAAAAGTGGATTAATTTCTGCTATTAGCTGGTCAGAAATAGAGCTGACCGAAACTTTTCGAACAAGGTTTGCCAATTTCAAATTCGACACGAAAGGTGATTATTTAGTTTGTAATTGAAGAACCTGAGCAATTTACTAAAAATGTTGGTGAATGCGGCTTTGTTCGGGAGTAAATTTTGAAATGTTAAAATGGCCCTAAAAATTTGGGACCTGTAAGTCTGGTGCCTTCTGCAGCCCACACCATGGAAGGATTATTGAGGAGCTTGGCAACAAGATTGGGAAAACAATAACATCCTGTAAGCGATTTAATTCTGGCTCTGGAAGAGGTGGACCCTAGGTGAAGGAAAAATGCTTCACCGTGGAGGTCGGTGCCATCTTGGGAGCGCTGTACAATGCAGCAACAGTGTTCCTACAGTCTGCACTTTGGAGATGTGATTTTCCACACCAAGAGGAGGACATTATTTTTCTCACCACCCCAAGGGCCAAGAGTGCTTTTGTAAGCTGGAGCTCCACCACGCTTCCAGCATTGGGCCTGATTTTCAGAGAGGTCATAATCCGGTGCTTGAGAGGTCAGAATCCAGTGCTTGTCCTGCATGCCTGAAGAGGTCTCATGGGAAAAAAGCTCAGAGTCATGAAGTGATCCATTCCAAATACCAGAAGGAACCTCAAGAGTTTGAAGGCAGGATCCTGCAGCATGCCTGACCTTATTAAACTTGCAGCCAGTGGATTGGCAAATAGAGGAGGATGAGAATGAGGAGGAGGAAGTAGTGTGACGACATGAACTCTTTTTATGTATAACAAAGGCTAAGTTCTTATATTAGCCAGATATGTTTATATTTTGTTTGTTAAACTGTTATAAGCCACTCATTGGTTCTATTAAGAGAGAAGAGAAAGAGACACTGCAAGGATAGGCGCACACAATATCATGTGAGAAAGTGGTTATTTATTCAGTTTTTTCTCTTTTGCTTTGACATAGTGATAAGGTGGGGTCAAACAGACAATTCTAAAAACATTTAAAACGAGTTACAATGACTCGGTAGCATGTCACTATCACATACCTGAGTGAAGGTAGCTCAGGAAAGAAGGATTAAAGCAGGTATGCACATAGGTGTGCCAATTAATAATATATAATCAATATACATTCAGACAGTGTGATAGTATGAATGGTAACCACCAGGTGGCTGGAGTACCAGCCAAATTACCTGATATATATGATGTTATGGTCAAAAACTTTCATACATGGATAAATTTAACTGTCAGCATGAAATGGGGTTGCCAAAAATGCAGACCCAAAATACCCTGTGTGGATGATGTCATATATAAAAAGTGGATGATTAGA
Source organism: Allobates femoralis (assembly GCA_033576535.1). Classification (NCBI taxonomy): domain Eukaryota; kingdom Metazoa; phylum Chordata; class Amphibia; order Anura; family Aromobatidae; genus Allobates; species Allobates femoralis. The sequence continues at coordinate 377,221,467 of JARQOC010000001.1, forward strand.
ACTCAAGTATATTATTCCTCAACAGTTTGTACAATAATCAACAGATCTTTGATACGGTAATTGGTTCTATTAGACTCTTAAGAATTTACCAGTGTCCTAAGGTTTATGTAATTAACTCACCCCTTTGTCAGAGAAGGTCAGAGGCTCAAAGGCAGTTAAGGATGCAAGCCTTCTATTGTCCAAACATGTGAATTGCTGATTCTATGTAAATTACTTCAGCCACTATTGTTTGATGTTGAGGAGGGCAGACTAAATGTAACTAGTCCGTTTCAGTTCACATCATTTAGATGAACGTTATCCAAGTGGATTGAAATGTAGCCAATGAGAGCACAGTCTTGATCCACCAATCATGAAGTCCACCAAAATTCTGAATTGAGTGCTCAGAGGTATATAAGAAGTTCTGTTCATTGACTAGGAGTTGTCATGCTACATGGTACCAATATAGGATCTGAGGATCCGATTGGCAGGCCATAACTCAAGGTCTTGGCGCTATGGTGCCAAACAAGGGGGATCAGAACCTGGAGTATATGATTACATGGACATCGGTCTAGGGACAATGTAAAGTGGAAACCACCGATGCTTGTCTTCATAAAATTTTGTCCTTTATTGTTATGTGAAATTTATAAAATCATTCAGCGTGCTAGCTGGGCGCTAGACGCGTTTCGGAAGACACAACTTCCTTAATCATTAGCAATACAAAATACAAAAGTTTATACATTTATAAAAAAGAAACCTCCACCCACAGCTGAACCTAATTAACAATGGTGATAATAAAGAAACTAAAATTTAACTCTTTCACATGTTATGGAGTTGAAATTTGCACAAGAGGGAGTATTGCACTATTTTCTGACACACCAAAATATTACAATACATATATATTTAATAACTTCGAGGATCTCCACCTTTAATGTTTTATTTTTATTTCCTTTTCCTTATCCTTATATGATGGAAAACCAATACATTGTAATACAAAGAAAATTTCAGTGCGTTCTAATATATTTATGACGATTATCACATATTAATAGATTTCATTATTACACTCCTAATGTGCGATTGTTTTATTGTTCAAGCATATTCTAAATTTAATCATCCCGGTAACTTTATAGCTAGACTTGTTTCTTATTTTTTATTTTCATATATAAATACATTACTTCCTTACCTCAATTTAATTATATTCTGGGGGGGGGAGAAAAGAAAAAAAAATTTTTACATTTCCAAACTTTTTTTTGGGCATTAATTTCACTGATTTATTTTTTAAAGATTCAATATTGCAATATTTGCTGAAACAAATGTCAAAGTAAAAGGATATGTATTAGAAATTCTATTTTGAACTATTTCATAGACATGCACATTTTCTGTGTCTAAACTTGTAAGCTTATTTCGGTCCTTATTGCCAATAGTTTTTTACATATATGTTGATTTCCTAATTTTAGCCTACAATGCACGTATAGAATGGTCTAGCTCTGCCATATTTAATGCCCATTACATAGTCCGCTTCTTGTAATTTTATAGCAAAAAAAATATATATATATTTTGAATTTCCAAACTTTTTTTGGGGGGGATTAATTTCACTGATTTATTTGTTAAAGGTTTAATATTACAATCCTTTCTAAAACAAATGTCAAAGTAAAAGGATCTGTGTTAGAACTTCTATTTTGATCTATTTCATAGACATACACATTTTCTGTGTCTAAACTTGTAAGCTTATTTCGGTCCTTATTGTCAACAGTTTTTTACATATATGTTGATTTCCTACTTTAGCCTGCAATACAGGTTTAGAATGATCTAGCACTACCATATTTGATGCCCATTACATGATCCGCTTCTGGAAATCTTATAACCCAAAAAAAAAAAAAAAAAAAAAATTTTTTAGGAAAAGAAAGGGAGGAAAAAGAGGAAAAAGGGGGTCCCACCCATTGAATATTTATTTATTTCTTAATAGAAGTAACATAAATCATTTCTGTAATTTAGACCGTTGGGGCTACGGGCATCCAACTGGAGGATCCAATAAAGTTCCTGATTATGGAGCACCCGCTCCCAATCTCCACCCCTATAAGGACGATGAACCCGTTCTATACCCATGATGGTTAACGATGTTAAGACCCCACCATGGACCTCACAAAAATGTCTTGATAGACCTGACATTCCAGTTTTTAAGGATTTTGAGTTTGGATTGGATGCTGTGATGTGCTCGGATATACGCTTTTTTAAAGATCTAGTGGTACAGCCTACATAGCTTAAGTTGCAGATTCCACAAGTGGCTAAATAAACCACATGTGTGGTGTTACAATTGATATATGTATCCACTAGAAAGGTTTTATTAGTTTTGTTGTTTCGGAAGATGTTGCTGATATTAATGTATTGGCAAATGTTACATCTATTTCCTCCGCACCCAAAAGACCCTTTATATGTTAACCATGTGGGTTGTCCCGGTTTCTTATTTATGTAGGTGCTAGGTGATACCATATTACCAATACTCCTCGCTCTACTTGCTACTACTCTCCAGCCATCCGATAGTATTTTGCGCAGTATGTCATCCTGATATAAAATTGGAACATTTCGATTTAGCAGTTTTTTTATGTTGTTAAAATCCTTACTGAATTGAGTGACAAAAGTGGGAGGATATGTAGTAGAGTCCCTATTATGGTTTGTTTTACAGATAGACACATTTTCTGAGTGTAAATTTTCAAGCTTATTCTTATTTTTTAGTCCTATTTCCAATGTTTTTTTGGTGCTGATTTTCTGCCCTATCCTGCAATAGGGATTTGCGGTCTTTTGACTCCACAATGATGAAAAAATGACTAAGTCCAAAAAACGGCCAGAAGCTCAGGAGACACTATTGGCACCCTTACAAAAATGGATCAGTTTTTCTATAGCCTGAAAAAAGCGGATGGGTATGTGTGATCCTAGCCATAGTGATATAAACCCGTGGTGAGTGTGCTTCAGTGGATATCATGCTGTGTTTATTACCATTGGTGCTGGGTTTGTTTGGGCTTAATAAATGGGTGAAAGCGGGTTGTCTGTGTGTTTTATTTAAAATAAAGGATTTTTCTCTGTTTTATTTCTAACAAATGATTTTTCTCTGTGTCTCTTTTTATTAACCATTTACTCACTGGATTGGAGATGTGGGGGTTTCATAGATGCCTCATTATTACCAATCCAGGGGTTGATGACAGCTGACAATACTCATCTGTCATTAACTCCTTATATTTCCTCATTTGCCAAAGCGCCAGGGTAGCTGGAGAGGCAGGGATGAAGCACCAAGAAATAGTACAACCAATCAAAGGCCCATGAGAGAAGGTGGATGGAGATAAGTCTGACTTTAACTAATCAAGAGGGGAGAATCAGTAAATATGTCTAACATTCATGATTGGACCTGGAAACATGGTGACAGTGGCGCTGAATCTTGGTAAGTAATTGTCTAGGAAGCTAATGACTGTGCCAAAACAGTGGGGATCCACTGTTTTCTATGCCCTTGATTTTGCCTTTCATTGATTTGAATGGGGGTTTGGAAGTTTGTCGAATTGTTTGCTGATCTCTTCATTGAAGATATGCCAGTTCAGCTAACTGAAATGAACCCGTACTTCAAAAGGCTCGCCCATCTCTAGTCAGAGGCAGTTTTGATGTAAAAAATGGTTAGTATTGTCTGAGAGCAAAGAGAACTCTCTTTGCCTATTCACATGGTGGCAGTGCAACAGGGGTGCTTACCATTGTTTTTTTTTTATCTCACAAAGCAAATTTAGTCATGTAAAGTATGAATAGCAAAAAAAAAATATCACATTTTGGACTAAGTAGAAATTTGTACATTTTAAGTAGAATGTAATTCCATTTAAATATATATCCTTAATTCTATTTGGTACATCATGATAAGGTTTGGTGGGTTTTGTAGTTTAGTACAATAAAATTCAACAATAAAAATGTTTCACAGTACTGTATATGAAATCCAAGTTAAAAAAGCTGCTGAAATATAGTCAGCAAATATCATTAAGTACTTGAATAAAAAATATATAATAATAAGTGCAAGGTACAAAACAGGTTGTATCTGTTAGCAAATACTATTTCATTTATACTAAATGTAGCTTTGGTTTTGATAACTCTATTTAAGAATAATTTTGGCTTAATGAAAAATCCATGGATTGTGTCTCTGACAAATGGTGCAGTACATTTTGTTCCAACGCTTCAAGACTTTAAATTTTGTCTCAACAGAAAACAATATTAACATTCACATTCTTGGAATGTGGAGACTAATTAATCAACATGCAAATTTCCCAGAAGAGCTCAATTACTAAACTGTGAATTTTAATGTTTTTTAATTAATGATAAGATTTTATGTAGCGTGTAACGGTGTTTTTTGCACATAATGCTATTTTCATTTGGAGATGCATTATTGTCACAGCAAAAACATTAACTTCATAAGCAAAAGATAATGGGCATATAAATAGTGAAAAAATGTTTAATATTAGTCTTTAAGTGAAGGACAAACAGATTACCTTAATTGAAAAAATATAATAAAATATTACTAATTGATGAAAAGCTGGTAATGATGTTTTCACTCAATATTACTCAGTTTCAAAAGTATATTCATTTTCCCAATAAATCCACATGAATTTAAAGTCAGACTATCTATACTAGCTGTCTTTTTCTGATTACAGTTTTCTTTCTTTTCTCAATCATTAATCACCGTTTACTTTCTTAAGCTTCATTCAGACGTCCTCGTTGCATTTTTGTGTTACATCCTTTTTTTTTCACAGATACAGTGTCTATCCATTAGAATCAATGGGGTTGTTCACATGTCCATGTTTCTTAATGATTTTTCAACTGCTTGTATGACAAGTGTAAATACAAATCTATGAGTATTTGAAAAATACAGGACATTGAAGGCATCACTGCGACAAATGTGTGCTGTACGTGTTTAAGGTCTTTTCCTATGCATTTCAATAGCAGAGTTCTCAGTGGTTGATACCTTTTAATGGCTAACTGAAAAGATAGTAAGAAAAAGCAAAACAAGCTTTCGAGACACTAAGGCCTCTTCATCAGGCTTAATGATACAACTTTTAGAGAAACACATATATATATACAAATGCAGGGTGGGATAATGTAATACATAACACAGGTAACATGAAGAATATAGTGGTCAATTGGGAAGGGGAAAGGAGCAGCTGGTGCAGTGAAATCAGAGTTCAGAGATAAGAGGCAAAGACAGTTTTATTGTCCTTTGATTAGTGATTGGTCCAAGAACAGGAAAGAGACAGGGTGAAACGGTTGTGGTAACAGTTCACGTAAAAAGTGTCAAATGTTTATTGTCCTCTAACTGGGGTCTGTTCAAAGATATGATACCCCCAAATGCCTTTCAATTGATGTAAAAAGAGATGAATTCATGTGAAATGTTCATTCCTGCTTTGAATGTGTGAAAGTTCTTTATGAATTTGTATTCCCAAATTCTTCTCTCTCTCTCTGAGATTTGAAGTTAATTTTTAAAATGAGCAGCCTCATATCTGTTATACTGTGGTCAGAGCTACAAAAATGCTTGGCTACAGGTAGGCCCATACGTTATTTATTGTGTGGTGATGAGAATTCATTCTTGTTCTGAATTATAGTCCAGTCTCCCCTACATACATCCCCCTGTTGGACATTTGGTACATATAATTAAATACATCACATTGCTTGTGGTGCAACTGAAGTTACCTGGGATCTTGTAGTCCTGATTTGTGCAGGGAATCTTTATCTTGTCCGTTATCAATATAAATGGACAGCTTTTGCACCTTTTCTGGTTTGAAAGAAAGGTTGTTGTTGCTGTTGGAGAGGACAGGGCGCTTCTGACAATGATGTATGCTAGATTCGGAGTTTGTCAAAAACACAGAAGTGGGGGGAAGTCCGTAAATATTGATTTTAAAATATTGTTTTTAAAAAGTAACTTCAAATCTCAGAGAGAGAGAAGAATTTGGGAATACAAATTGATAATGACCTTTCACACATGCAAAGAAGGAATGAATGTTTCACATGGATTCATATCTTTGTACATCAATTGAAAGGCATTTGGAGATATCATATCTTTAGGCAGACCCCAGGTAGAGGACAATAAAACTATGACACTTCTTACGTGAACTGTTACCACAACCATATCACCCCATCTCATTGCTGTTCTTTGACCAACCACTAATCAAAGGACAATAAAACTGTCTTTGCCTCTTATCTCTGAATTTTGATTTTACTGCCTCAGCTGCTCCTTCTCCCCTCCAACTGACCACTATATTCTTCATGTCACCTGTGTTATGTATTGCATTATCCCACCCTGCATTTGTATATATATATATGATATATATATATATATATATATATATATATATGTTTCTCCAGATGTTGTATCATTATTAAACTTGATGAAGAGGCCATAGTGTCTCGAAAGCTTAGTTTGCTTTTTCTTACCATCTTTTCAGTTAGCCATTAAAAAGAATCAACCACTGAGGACTCTCAGATTGTAATATATTTCTATTTACTGGCTAACACGGTAAACCATTGTGACCCATTGTAAGTGTGTTCAATTAATAACCACCCTTTGTTTTCTATCACTGAGTCAGTTCTTAACCCACTTACAAATATTTTCCCCTAAATTGCTTGTTCTAACCCACAAAGCTCTTCACGGTGCAGCACCTCCCTACATCTCCCTGATCTCTGTCCATCACCCTACCCATTCTCTTTGCTCTGGAAGTGACTTTAGACTAACTTCTGTATTAATCCAAACCTCCCACTCCCAGCTCCAAGACTTCTCCTGAGCTACACCAATTCTCTGTAATGCTCTAACCCAAGAAATTAGGTCTATTACAACTTACATAGTTTCAGATGCTCCCTAAAAACACATCTTTTCAGAGCAGCCTATCTTGCTCCCTAATCGAAGTCACTTAAGGCTGCACACGTGTCAATGTCGCCTGCAATATCGCTCATGCGTCACAAATTATTAATCGCTGAGCGATGTGGAATTATCGCAGGTAAGATGTCACACGCGTCATATGACCAGCGATCGGTGATGTCGCCATCTTGCGAGTGATTTTATTTAGTCGCTTGTACGTTGTCAAAATAGAAAATACGTCGCTGAGTTTAGTGTCACACGCAGCGATGCACAAGTCTACTGAGCGATGAGCGACAGTTTTACATCTGGCAGTGAAACCTGCGATCGGCGATCAGCGACATATCGCTGGTTGCATCGCTGGTCACACGCTTCAATGTCGTCCTGCGTCACTTTTATGTCGCTCGAGCGACTAAATCGTGACGTATGAGCGCATTGACAGCGATATTGAGCGTGTGACAGGCCCTTCCGACAGAGCCATTCACTCCAGCAGACCCAAAAAATGACAAAGAATGGCTGTGACCACTTATGCAGCTCTTATCTATTCCCTATCTCCTCAACTTAGCTGGGCCATCATTGGAAATAAGCCCCTGTAATTTGTGCCACTCCCACCTCATTGTTAGATTGTAAGCTTTTATGAGCAGGGCTTTCATTATTTTGCTTTATTTATTGTATTCTTTGATAACTGTTACTTATGACTGTTTGTAGATAAACCTCTGAATTGTAAAGCGCTGCAGAATATGATGGCACTATATAAATAAAGATTGTTGTTATTGTTGTGCCAGATCGTTGTAAGTACATAGAACAAATGGGAATAGAGATGCACCCATGAATTGAGAGTAGAAAGATGGTGGCGGCTAGAACACGCATGAGCTCAATTACAGCCTGTGACACCAGAAGTATTGTGGCTTTACAATGTACTGTAATCCGGAACATTCAAGGAATACCTGTAAGATGCTGTTCACATGTATTGTAATAAGAAGGATGGGTGAACTGTTTTATAAGATTACTAAGCACACAGGTGTTACATACAAATAATTTGGCACAGAGCACTTAAATATCATATAGTATTTTATATACATTTTGCACACAGATTATAAGGGAAATTCAAACACAGGATGTTTTATAAATAATGGAGTATATCTGTACTCAATGAAATTGTAATGGCTTTACTGTAAATTATCCTAACACTGATTGTAATTGATGGATGCTGTGTAAGCACTATGTTATTGTATTGTCTGCACCACTTGAGAAGAGTCTTTTAGGCTAGGGTCTGACGTGCGTCAGCCCTCAGCCTGCCAAATCTGCTTAAACCTTAGGTTTTGGAAGGCTGAGCGCATAGCATTAACGGAATGTAACACTATATGCCGCTTGCCTATGCGTCTCTACGGTTACCTGAAGAATAGCACAGCCGTTGGTCCACACACAAGGACTGGATATGCGTGTAACCACCCGGGGGTCTGCTGCCCGTGCTCCTCGGCCTGCTACCTCCACTCCTCCGGCTCCTACCGCTCCTGTCCGGTGTCCAGGATCCCGGGTGTCGTCTGTCCGCCGAATGGCTCCGGGGCGCTGGCAGCCGCCGCCCACTGGTCGGTCGGGTTGCGGATTCCAGGGCTTCGTCTTCCTTGCCGTATGCTCCTCGGGTGCGCGCACCGGTCCCCAGCCTCAGGGTTCCAGCACCCTCTGCTTGAGTAGCGCTGCTCGTCTCCTCACTTCCGGGGCTACTGCTTGAGCACATTAAACTCCATCTCCAAATCAGTATCTGCTGGAGAACTGCAGGGAGCATGCTCCTCCCCTCAGCCAATCACCATGCCTCTGTGTCCTGCCAATCAGGACTGCCTGCTGTGATATAAGCTTCCTGTTTCCTGTCAGTCTTTGCCAGGGCAATTTCTATTTAGTGAAGTTGCTATTCCTGGTCTGGTCAGGTTGTTCCTTATTTTGCTTGATATCTGATTTCTGTGTGTTCCTTCCTGCAGATCTCCTCCCTGCCGGCTCCTCGCTGACTTCCGTGTTCCTGGCCTGCTACCCGGATCTCTTCCATGCTGAGATCGCTGTCTCAAGTCCTGCTCCAGATTCCCCGTGTTCCCGGTTCCCCGTGTCCTATCTTATACCCGGTTGCAGTGTTGTTTCCACGTTGCCTTGGGTCGCTTTAACACCCGTGTCCGCTTCATTGGTCCTTCCGAGGTTGGTACCGGCGGTATCCCTGTATAGGGGTTAAGCGCTCCGGGGCCTCCTTCGGTGGTGTTCCGGTGCTGTGGGCGTGTGGCCCTCCCCCAGTGGGTCCACGTGTGGGGTCCGTCAGTAGGACGTGACAATGCTCTATTGCAGAGCGCACAGGAAGCGCGGTTTGCAGTATTTTCCTGTGCGCTCTACAATAGTGCAGATCCATTCCTGGTATGTGGAGCGGGTGGCTGCGCTATGCTTCAGGTAACCATAGAGATGCATAGGCAAGCGGTACATAGTTCCTGGCAGGTTGAGCTCATAGCGTTAACAGAATGTAACTCTAAGTTTTAAACGGATTCAGCAGACTGAGGGCAGATGCTAATTTGACCCAAGCCTTAAACTGAAACATTTTGGTCACAAATGAGTCAATAAAGGTTGGTTATTTTTTCTAAGTACTGGAGTGCTGCCTTCACTATTTTCCGTATAGATGCTAGCATAACTATATTGAGCTTGCTAGTCTCTCGCTCTATTTCTGTTTTCTTCTGGGGCCGCCAATTAAGCTTCACACATATTTGCTGCACTCACCACAACAGCCAATCACAGATGCTCACTGTCTGTGAGAGTGTCTGGAATTGGCTGTTCAAATCAGACTGCATTTCCAACATCTGGATGGTGATTGTGCTTGGTTGCCATACACATTAGTGTATGGCAAGCATCCTTTCATCATAGTGTGTTAAATAAATAATTTAAAAAAATGTGAAGGGTTTTGTTGCATTTTTTAGTTCAGCCCAGTGAAAGCAGACAGCTGCAAGCTGCCATCCTTAGCTGACTAATTTTACCTTGGCTGGCAATAATAATGCGTAGGGCGCCATTCTATTTTTAATTGCCAGGCAAGGTAAAACTAGGCAGCTGAGGGCTGGTATTCTCAGCAGGGTGATAGCCCATTGTTTAGGCCCCCTCCCATGCTAAAGAATAGCAGCACGCAGCCACCCCTGAAAATGGTGTATTCATTGCAGCATCATTTCCAGGCGCTTTACCCAGAGCTTCCAGTAGCCCTGGTGGCAATGGCATGCTGGGTAATAATGGGTTAATGCCAGGCTTATATTGTCAGCTGTAATTAAGCCAGTGATTCTTAATGTTGGGCCAATATTAGACCCAGCAACTAAGAATCTTAAATAAATAGTAAAGGAGACACAACACAACTCGAAAAAAAACATGTTATTAGAAATAAAAACAGAAGGACAATTCTGGACTCCTTCTTATTAACCCCTCTACACTCATACCCATCCTCGATCCTTTGCGACATTTTCTCTGCTGGACATGCCGCACTCTCAGCTCTGTTTCACCAGCGGTCACGGTGAAAAACAAAGTGTTCTATCCCAGTGACGTCTGAACACTGAATGACTAAGCTGAGAGCTGCGACCAGGTAAGCAGTGACGCACTGAAGTCATCACTTGGTGGGCTCTTGGAAGACATCAACAGTAAGTGAGTTATGATAGCCAGGGGACAGACAAGGATCCCTGTGACTCTCTTGGCAACACATCAACACCCTGTGATTGTGTCATGGTGTCTCTAATATTGGCGGGCACAGAGCACTATCTAAAGGGTTAACAGCATTGGGTGGATTGCTGATCTGCATGCATCTGTTAGCTGCCCATGCTGCTTGATGCAGTTCATCAAGGTCATCCGGGTTCACAGGTAACGCGTCAGTTCTGAACTTGGATGAACCCAACTCTGACATCACTGCAAGCATATTCAAAGTAATTTTCTTGGTGGTGTGTACAGTGACAATCCACAGACCGACATACAGGAATGTCCTATCATTGGAGGGTTTTGTTTTGGGTGATTAAAGAGGACCTGTCACCCCCCCACTGATTCTTTTCAAACTGAAAGCACCACTGAATGCAGCATGTCTGCTGCATTCAGGGAAGGGGTCTCCCATGTTTCTACCTGCCCTGTAAACTGTAAAAAACACTATATGAAGTTTAGAGATAACGAGCCCGGAGGGACTTTCAGATTATGGAGTCCTCACTGTTTTCGGGAGTCCTTCCTGCCTCCTTCCTCTCTGTGCTGCCCCCTGCATCTATGTGGTGCCTTCTGCCTGTGACATCAGTGCGGGAGCCTGCCGTGTTGTATGCATACAGCATAATCTGGAGTAGGGTGGGCGGGAACAGCAAGGACTTCATAATCCATAAGTCCCTCCGGGCTCGTTTTCTCTAAACTTACTAAAGTATTTTTTACAGCTTACAGAGTGGGTATAAACATGGGAGACCCCTTCCCTGACTGCAGCAGACACGCTGCATTAAGTGGTGTTTTCAGTTTGGAAAGCAGTAGGGGGTTACAGGTTCTCTTTAAAGATGGGAATCAGGGATGTCTTTTGTGTTTTATTATTTCAATTAATATAGTTTTTCTCAGTGTTGTGCTTTTTTAATGTTTACTAGAAATTCATAGTGGGCAGGTCAAACATTGGCCAGACATTATGAATCTGGGCTTAGTGAATGCTGCCAATACAAAGCTGGCATTATACCTTTTATTACCCAGCATGCAAACTTTGAATTTTGAATTATTTTGCACATTATTTAAGACCTTAACTTTAACTTACAAAGCTGTTCACAACTTGTCTCCTCCGTACATCTGTGACATGGTATCCCGATACCTACCCTCCCGTAACCTGCGATCCTCCAATGACCTCCTACTCTACACCCCCATAATCTCCTCCTCCCACAATCACATACACGACTTTTCCCGTGCATTCGCTATACTCTATACTCTAGAACGCTCTACCCAAACTTATCCTACTCTGTAAACCTTCAAAGAAAACCTTCCATCAAGCCTACAATCTACTGTGAGACCCGGTCCACCAAACCGCCACACGACCAATTCTACCCTCACCTACTGTATCTTCTCTCATCCCCTCGTAGATTGTGAGCCCTCCCGGAAAGCGTCCTCTATCCTTCTGCACCTGTGTGCCGTATAATGTCCATTGCACTGTACTTTTCTGTGTTTACGCTTTCCACATGTAAAGCGCCATGGAATTAATGGCGCTATAAAAATAAATAATAATAATTATCCCTGTCTTGAATTTATAAGAAATTGGATGATACAGAAAAAATATTGTTAATGTCATAATTATGAAAAGTACATGCTTAAAGAGGACCTGTCACCAAACCAGGCATGGTGATCTAATTACAGCACTGGATGCAGCATATCTGCAGCATGCAAACAAGGGGTGCCCCAGCACTTGAGCCCCCCTGTACCCCAATATAATACAGTTAGAAAACTTACATGCTCCAGCCACTAAGGAGGTGGCTAGGGGCTGCAGCCAAGGGCAGATTCACACCCCTGCATGTGTAATCTGCCCACCGCTGCCAATCATTCTCTCCCTGTCTGCAGCATTTAAACAGAGTTTTTTTTCTCTCCAGTTTAGCCCCGTCCCTCAGGGGGCGGGGCTAACGGACTTTCTGGGAGAGAGAAAAAAACTCTGTTTAAATTCTGCAGACAGGGAGAGAATGATTGGCAGCGATGGGCAGATTACACATGCAGGGTGTGTGAATCTGCCCTTGGCTGTAGCCCCTAGCCACCTCCTTAGTGGCTGGAGCATGTAAGTTTTCTAAGTGTATTATCTCGGGGTACAGGGCTGCTCAAGTGCTGGGGGACCCCTTGTCTGCATGCTGCAGACATGCTGCATCCAGTGCTGTAATTAGATCACCATGCCTGGTTTGGTGACAGGTCCTCTTTAAGCATAGTTTAATGCTAATTACAGAAACAAAAGCCTGTACAAGGGCTGTAATATTTCACCTTATGTTGTTAACATTTCCAAGACTTTTCTTTTTTTTATCACATTATTTAATCTTTTATTTCTGGAAATAAAATTTTGCCCCACTAAGTTTACAACAAATTGTTTTGAGTGGGTCGAAATTAATGGAATATTTAGAAAGGAAAAAAAATGCAATACCTAAATCTATTACGTAACACAGTTACAAATACAAAGAATACAGAAAAGCCTTTAAAATGATGACTTACATTACTTTCTAACTTTATTTTATAAAGCTAAACACAAAGGCTTGCTTGCTATACCAACGAAGGCTGTGGAGTTATCTGCCTTTAGCTGCTTTGTAATGATGAGGACATGTTTCTGATTTATCCTCTATCTGCAGAGCTATTTTTATCAGCTCACAGCTAAGCAATATCATTTCTGTAAGGCAATCATCCAAGCTCCCAACCCCCATGACATTCAGAAGGACCGCAACTATTAATAGAAATGGCCTCTATTAAGAGATTTATTGCATACAATTAAGAATTATGTATCTAACACCATTCACAAATAAAAGGCTACTATTAAGCAATTTACTATTTACTTTAAAATTGTTCCAAAAACAATAAATTGGATAAAAGATAAAATGCAAACTGTACTGACATGTATTTAGAGACTAATGTTTTGTACATATTTACACAGCAGTGTACATGTACCAAATAATAGTTTTACAAGCATTTTGGTTATTTTGCTATTATAATAAATTGATCATTTACTTTATTTTCCTGGCATGGTGAAATCATATAAAAGAATAAATCTGAATAACAAACACTAGAATAAAAACAGTAAACACATGGCTTGCTACTGAAAAGAAAGCTGCTGACCCTGAAAATATAAATGGCACAAAACCAAACGTGCTGTTCATAGAATGGTTCATGTTACACTAAAGTCTTTGATGTAACATTTGCCCAAAGAAAAAAAAAAACACTATGGCTATCTACACCATGAAAGAAAAAATAGTGTGAAAACAGCCTTGTTCTTTATTTGCAAATAGTATTTTTATGTCTTTCTAAAAAAAAATGTGATTTTCATATTATTTAAAAGTTGTGAATTTGAGAAGTTCAGTTAATGAAGCTTAGCCACACTAGGGATGTTTTTGCGTTATCTTCTGTCACTTTCACTTATCTGATATTTTCATCTCAGTCTAACCTAAACTAAATGAGATAGCAATAACTCGTCACGCTAAATAGAATTCAAACCCAAAGATAATAAGCAAAGTAATTTATATTATTGGTCAAATGTTTGTTAATACTGTGCCATATAAAAAATAAAGAAGAAAATAGTTGCGGTTCTGATAGCGCTGAGGAAGGAGGGCAAGGGGAAATTGTTGCAGTGAGCAGACCTTTATTAAAAAAACACGGTCCCTCAAACTCCGCTACGCGTTTCGACGTTACCGTCTTCATCAGGTGGAATCTGATGAAGACGGTAACGTCGAAACGCGTAGCGGAGTTTGAGGGACCATGTTTTTTTAATAAAGGTCTGTTCACTACAACAATTTCCCCTTGCCCTCCTTCCTTAGCGCTATCAGAACCGCAACTATTTTCTTCTGTGCACTTCTCTCCCTTCTGAGGGACCGTGCGGTTCAGCAGCTTTGGAAGAGAGGCATCGTTTATTAAAGGACCTGTTTATCCAAGTCTGGAGGACTACTAGGACCTATCTGACGTACCTCCTCAGATCACGTGACCGGTGGAAGTGACGTGCTCTCTCCCTGGCACGAGGATTTTTCTCGGGACGCCCTGTTTGGTATTGCTCCACAGGAGGCTATCACTGGAGTTGTACCCAGCTAGTACAACTCCACAAGGTGAGTGGAAACCCCGCTTTCCCTGCAATACGGTTTACCCTGAGGTGCTTCACATTTGCGCTCCTTCTCTTTTCTCTTACATGTAAAAAATAAACACCTGTAGTAACATTTGCCATAAGAAGCACAGCACACAACATTTTCTCTTTTGGTGAAGAACTTTATCTACAATGCACCGGGATCCCTATGGGAAGCAAAATGACCCCTTAATATGCCAATCTTTTCATGGTTAAATTGGAAAATGACTTTTTAGCCTCCTGCCCCATCAAACCCTTGGTCTACTTCCACTACATTGATGACATCTTAATAATCTGGACTGAGACTGAACATGAACTTCTAACATTCCATGACAATTTCAACAAATGTCATGCCACAATAAATTTGACACTGGACCATTCTAAAACAGATATCAACTCCCTGGAAACCACCATAAAAATTCTAAATGGTTCATTCCAGACATGAGTGTATCAGAAACTGATTGACCATCCCACATACCTCAGATGGGACAGTTTCCACCTGAAACACATTAAAAGTCCATTGTCTACAGCCAGGCCCTCAGATGTAACCATATTAGCTACAACCCAGTAGACAGGGATGAACACTTAAACCACGTAAAAAAGACATTTTTAAACCAAGACTACCACCCTACCTCCATTGATGATCAGATCATTAGGCCACAAGGATCCATAGAAGTCAAGCACTTCAATACAGAGAAAAAGAAGAAAACCATTGTGTTTCTCTGGTGGGGACCTACAACCCACAGCTTGAGGTACTGAGGAAAACTGACAGGAAACTTCACCATATCCTTCACAAGGATGACCGACTAAGTTTGTCTGCCCAAAGGTATACACGCTCACCTGATCAGGGTGTGTAGACCCACAACCGGTATGCGAGCATGTACAGCTGCCACTGGATCCACACCCCTGAGGAAGGTCCTGGGACAGCATTGAAACATGTAAGGAATAAAGTATCAGCATCTTTAAGAAGTTGTGTGGTTCTTTCACTCATCACGACAGCAGTGCGGATCATTCAAGCACCATCTGCCTGATTGTTTCAAAACATATCTGATGGATTTATGGTTCATTATAAGATCTGAAGAATGTTTTTCAGAGACACTGAAGACACAAGGTTTACATATAAATTAGAGTCATAAAAACTTTGACATCACTAAGCCTGGCTAATTAAAGATCCTCTCCAGGTTTTGTTTATTTATTTAAATGTCCATTTAGTATATCTTCTCTGGTTGTTCATGTATATATTTGTGTTTCTTTAAATATTTTGTCATACCATGCCTGATGAAGAGACCTAAGAAGTCTAGAAAGCTTGCCCTGTAACATCACTTATTTTATTAGCCGATAAAAGGTATCACAACTACAAGATTATTAGTTTTATTATTAGCATGCAACATAAGAGGCTAATGACTTCATAAACTCAATAAGGCAAGCACTCTGAACCATAAATGGGTAGGTCAATCAAAAAAAGAATTACTTTACACTTCATCTCATATGCTCTATTGATTTTTAAGAGTGACAGAGTGACAGGATTTTGCTCATCGAAATCTGTGCAGAGAAGTTACCAGAGCTTATCCTTGTAGTAAGCCAATTTGTAATTTCCTTCAGGAAGCTGGACAAAATTCATCCATCCAGTCTTAACACATGGCTATCCAATAGTTATCACTTTGCTTCATAATAACAATACACATCCTCTCACAAGTATTGTATCATGCAGCTTGCCATGCCTTCCAGCAAGGCCTTGTTGCATCATTATGGTAACACCACTGTTTGCTGTCATGACCAGATCATGTTTATTGTCATGTTTTGCTCTCATTGTCTGCCATGTCCCTTGCTTACACCAAGCCAATATCCTTTTCCAATTCCACATGCTTTTCCTCCGCCAAATCCTGCAGCATGTAAGATGAAGCTTAAGGGTCCCCAATAGACACAGGGCAAGACAAAACAGGTTAAAATTGGTATTCTTTTTCTATACACTTTTCTTTGCTGGTGAGTGTTTTTTTCCAGGATAAATATTAGTGTGTCCCCTATATTATTTACATTTACTATCATTATATATTTTTCTACTTACAATATGGTAATTGCTCCTATTGTTTTTTTTATCACGTTTTGCCAGTTAAATGACCATAGCGTGAACTTGCACTTATATTTTACACTTATATCAACATATGCTACAGCTAATTTATTTGGTTTCACTCAACTTCGAATTTAGCAAACCTTTTGGATACAAGGAAAATGCTTAATTAATTTCTAATTTTTATTGACAAATGTAGCCAACCATGGAAAAATATAGCATCTACCTGAAATGCTAGAATTTTTCAGGGCTTATATGTTGAACAAAGCAAATAATTCAACAGCAGTCTTCCCGTAATGTCAGTGTCCATGTATTTAGCTCCATTTAAAGCTCTTGATTTTCTGTAAGAATTTGTTTACAAATTTTTGTGATAACACATTAACTCCTTTTGGTAAAAAAAAAACTGACCATGTAAAAAAAAACTAATGCCAGGACGTAGGAGCCCTACCTAAAAATGATTCAATAGCCCACAGGACAGTTACTTGGTAAACTGAATAGGTTACTGGCAGCTGCTTCCAATGTCAGGGCCATTTAAATCCAGGAAAGACACTTTCTGACTGTAAGCCACCCAATAGTGCCTACTTTCTACATCCCACCAAAGGTCCACAAGAGTCTGGAGAAACCCCCGAGTAGACCTATTATGGCAAGTATTGGGGGATTGATGTGGCCCGACACCTTGTAAGGTCCTATAGTAGTTATCTTTTTTGCTGTGCTTTATATTATAATTGTGGAATGAAAATAAAAATACATTTTTGATACTCTAAATGTATGTTAATTTTCAAAGCTATCCTGTCCCCCGTGATCTTTCTGACAACCGCCCCCGTGTCGAGGTTGTAGGGGATGGTGCATCGGTGTTGAGAGATATGGGTTGCCTCTGAGGTGGCTGATAGTATCCTGCTAAATGCAATAATATTTATAAGAAAAAAAGAAAAAATTTGGTGAGTTTTTTTTTTTCTATATATTTATTCTATGTACCAATTCAGTTCTGTATTTACTAGACACGCCAGTCCACATTGTAACACTAGTTTGGGGCGGTGCAGCGACGTCGTAACAACGTCGATGCATGTGACACAGAGATATGACCAACGATAAGTCGGCAGATCGTTGATCGCAGGTTTATGAACTGGACTATACATCAGTCGTTGGTAATCCGTTCAACCTGTAGCGTCGGCGTGTGTGACACCAGAATAACAATGTATTTTACGACTTCACCTATTCAGAACTGAGGAACATAGGCATCCAAATGAATGCTAATATTGTTTGCTTGTCGCGGAGTCATTGCTGCGTCATTCGCGATATCTGTACGTGTGACACCTCACTAGCAATCATTGAACGTCGATCAAGCGATCCAGGTCAAATCAGAACATTGGTCGGATCGCTGAGACATTGAAGCATGTAACAGGCCCTTAACTCTGTGCTGTTTACTGATGAAAGTTGATTCACACTGAGGCTCACTGATCCCTTGTCCAGTGTAGATTCTCCTTGTCACATGCAAGATGATGATGCCTATGCCTGGTGTTGTGGTTAAGTACTTTTTCAGTTCATTCATCAGCGAGACCATGAAGGTGGAAATGGTTATGAATGGTCTGATGTTACACTTGGGTGCCTCTCACCTTCCATAAATATGCCTGGAGTTGTGTGGCATTCATCATCCTTTTCTGCTGGTCATTGTTCACAATGAAGTTGTCATCAGTGTGGAATGTGGCCAAAGACATCTACATCTTTTCCTCTCAATGATTCTTCCAGTTTCTCTGTTGTAACCCACTGATGACTCTTTGTGACACACTAACTTCAGCGGCCACTTCTGTCTGAGAAAATCCTGCTTGATGCCTTGCAATGGCGAAGTACTGATGATCAATTGCTAGGTGTTGTCTTGGTCTCATGATGTAATAATGTGAACAACATGATTGGACTATCATTAAAATATGTACTATTAGAATATTAATTCTAATTTACACACAAAATTGCTAGGTAATTCATGGATCAAACATCTGTACTGAATTTTGCCAGTACACTCCTTGTGGAGAACATCAAGTTAGGCAAAAAGTACTGATGCAGTGAACAGTCAGACATGTGCATTCAAAAGAGTAGAAAATGTCAAATTAAGTTCAGCTGAAAAGGTTAGAGTGCATTTTAGATTCATCCTGAAATTTCACCCGAAAGCCAAATAGCCTTAACGTTTTGTGAGTAGTGTATATAAAAATAATAAGCACTATAGGAAATAAAATCAAAATGCCAAAACTGTGTTTTGTTTTATTTGCTGCGGCTCCTCAAACATATGCAATAAATAGCTGTTTTTTGCGATTTCTCTGCATTTAGTTTTTTTCTGTTTTCTAGTACGGTACTTTGTATTGTAAAATGAATAGTAACACTGAAACCCACAAGTAGCAAAGAGCTTATGGATTCTCTTTCATAAAAACCTATAAATTCTTTATTAAATCTTCATTAACATTTAATATAAGCATCATGCATTTCGAACACATATTGTTTTATCATAACATATATAACACAAAGATTTCAAATCAAAACATAAACCTATGCTTAATTTGATGATGTTGCAATTAAAATGAATGTTCATGCATTTGGGTAATTATAAAATTTAAAATCAAAAAGCATGTGATACAGGGAAGCAAAAATAACCTGTTTAAACATCTATTTAGTAAATCATTTATCATGAATATTCACTTTAAAATTCAAAATATTAATTTATTGAGTAGAATTTTATTCCAGTTACCACCTTGTCTAGGTGTATTTATCCTCTCGATCACAAAAAATAATCCTAGTAAATTGCTAGGTGTTTATCTGATAAATGTTTTGTAGTACTTTGGTTGATTTGCAATCTTTTGCATATTGCACAACTAATATATTGTAACTTGTAACACATATGCAGCATGTCATAAACTGTGTATCTAGTGTCGCAATTAACAAATTAGTGGATTTTTCATGTGATGCCATTGTTGGCTGTACACATGTTTGTTTTATTTGCATACTGGCATGTGTTGTATTTACAGCAACTGCACGTGAGACAGGGGCGGGCTGGCACACCTGGCTCAGGGAGGCAATGACCCGATGCTAGCCCTAGGTGAGGAGCGGGAAGGGGCGCTACCAGAGTCTGGCGAGGTGGCGAGGTGGGGAGCGGGGATGGTTTGGGGTGGGAGGCTTGCTACTGGAGTCTGGCGAGGTGAGAATTGGGAGATGGGGGGTTGCGCGTCCCCCGGCCGGCTTCTGCGAAGTAAGCGGCTGCGACTGCAAGTCAGACCCGGACCAGGCATGGGGGCGACCCTGGATGAGCCCATTATAGCCAGCCTGGGGGGCACTTGCCCCCCTGCCACCTGGGCCAGTCTGCCCCTGACGTGAGAGAACCCTTTAAGGTGAACAAGATGCTACTGGCAATAACAAAATTTTGAAGTGACATTAATAAGGTAGGGAACAATACCAATGTAGCCATGTTATGTAGGATTGCATCTAATTCCGTCTCAATTTAGTTTTGCACCAACATAATCTTGGTTCAGGAAAGGAATAGAGATGAGTGAACCTTTCAAATTTTTGGATCGGTTTGGATTCGCCAAATTCACAGTTTTAAGCAAACCTGTTTGGGTTCAGAGTTCGGGTGCTTTACGTTTGCAAGGCAACTGGCGCGTGCATCACTGTGTTCGGTTACAGTTGGTGCTTGGCCCAGTGCGAGCAGTGTGTAGTCTTTGGTCTGCTCACACTGGACTTACCAGCACAGTTTTTGGGTGTAGTGTGTGTCCACAATCAATTTGGAAAAAAAAATGCCCTCCCACCCTAGAAAGTATTTTACTTATGGCTGGATGTATGTGGGCAGAGAGCCAATCAGTGACTTCCATTGAGGTTTCATTCACGTTCACGGTCATGAAAAGTGCACCAAAATGTTTGTTCACCACTAAAAAGGAAGATATTTATAAAAAATTCTTTTAATTTCATTATACCGCAAATTATAATAAGTAGTAGAAATTAGTAAAGGTTTTGAAATTTTGTTGAGATTTTTTAGTCCATCTGATTTTACATTGTTCATCAAAAAATATGTAATTTGAACAGATATGTTTGGGACTAGTTGTTTCACCATATAAATTAGTATTAATTGTGCATTTTGGATTACAACTGTTAGCCTGTAAAATTGTATTGCCTGCATTGGGTGTATGAGAAATAATGGTCATTATCATTGAAAAATTAATATATTCCTTTAAAACTAAATCCGAAAAAAAAGAACATTTTGTTCAAGTCATGAGGCCAGTGTGAGTAAACCACAGCTCATTTCCTAATCACCGTACTAGATCATTCAGAGAAAGGATTTCTCGGAGAAAAAAAAATGTAGCACTACTTAAAAAGAGGGTATTTTATAACCCATCAGGGCACCCCTTTTTTTGTAAAACTACATCACCAAGAATAAAAAAAACTAATCATGATACAGTAGATATATAATTGCGATCTAGAGGAAGTGGTGAAGTTCCAAACTATAAGTGATGTAAATGGTGAGGTAGAAGAGAACAAACTAATGTGGGAAACAAAAATTCAGATTAATAATATCAAAATAAAAAGATGATACATTTTCCATTTGAAAAATGTCGTCAAAAGCCAATGGAGCACATGAACTTTCATTGCAAAAACCCAGGGATCTACGAACCAGGATGTGCACTATTTTACACCAAATAGTGAAATGATAGGCCTAAGGGAAGGGGAAAAATATCTTAAAGCGAACCTGTCACCCCCTCCAGGCATCTAAAGATAACATAGCCACCTTCTGCAGCACTAAGGCTGCATTCTGACAAGGTGTCTATAGCATTTATGCTCCCTTGATTCACTGAAATAAAGACTTATATAAAATCTGTTTTAAACCAGACCCAAGACCGGGAGGTGGGTTTTCAAGTGTCTGTCTCCCTCCTCTGTGGTGTCAGTCATCCCTCTCTGCTCTCTGTGCACCGCCTCCAGGGCCATCTCCCTGCATTACAGAGCTTTGTCAGCTCTGCTACAACATAGAGCTGCTCTTATAAGAGACCCCACAGTAGTAAATCTTGCAGGAGGATCCTGAGCAGACAAAGCACTGCCTGCTACATAGCAGCCTTGAGCTGAGCTGTCAGCAGTGCAGCAGAGTTGAGTTTGTGCTTTAGATCAGGGGCTGAGGAGCAATGCTGCTGAGTACAAGAAACTGAAAGTGAAACCTGCTCAGCTCAAGGGCTGCTACGTAGCAGGCAGTGCTTTGTCTGCTGTTCTGCTCACGATCCTCCTGCTAGATTTACTACTGTGGGGTCTCCTATAACAGCAGCTCTATGTTGTAGCAGAGCTGACAAAGCTCTGTAATGCAGGGAGATGGCCCTGGAGGCGGTGCACAGAGAGCAGAGAGGGATGACTGACACCACAGAGGAGGGAGACAGACACTTGAAAACCCACCTCCCGGTCTTGGATCTGGTTTGAAACAGATTTTATAAAAGTCTTTATTTCAGTGAATCAAGGGAGCATAAATGCTATAGACACCTTGTCAGAATGCAGCCTTAGTGCTGCAGAAGGTGGCTATGTTATCTTTAGATGCCTGGAGGGGGTGACAGGTTCGCTTTAATGTATTTCCAGTAATCTATGTAGCCAGATATTTAGTAAGTATAGAATAAAATTGTTTCTTAGTAGTGGCCCCCCAAATTGTTCCACTCTTAATTATTTTTCCTTTTGCACAAAGATTAAACAGACACATGGTTCTATGTCACTATGCTGTCACTAGCAAGTAGAATTTAAGTTATCTTGCTATTAAATAATGTAATGTTTTCACTTTTGATTTCCAGTTAATTTATTTACTGTTCCTGTTTGGCAATATTTTTCATTTTAGATTTTTTTCCAAATAATAATAATAACTTTATTTTTTTTTAAATAAGATGTTTCAGCATATTACAATTGCAAGTAGCTATAATAAAATAATTTTTGTATTATTTTTATTACTTTGCTTTGTTTTCTACATGATAGAAAAAATAACAAAATATACAGAGTTTTATTAAAAACTATGAGAAATCTCTTTGGCAATACCAGAATGCCTGCATAAATCAAATGAAAATTACATGGTGATCAACTTGAAAAGCCTATGACCATTCAGATTAGAAGAAAAAAAAAAAAAAAGTTGCACTCACCATTCATTAAATCCTTTATTTTCTTGTCCCTTAAAACAGAGAGGAAGGAAATGGGATGCGTTGAGGACGACATCTGTTTCACTTCTGATCACAATTCAATGAGTTCCAATACAGCATGACATCAAAATACTTCCTCTCTAATAGTTTTAACCAGTGGCGTAACTTCAGGCCCAGGGTCCCCGATGCAAAAGCTCCAACGGGGCCCGCAATTATCAGAAATCTTTACTAGTATTAGTCTTTTTCTTTAGGCCAAAGGGACTTTTGGAGCCCCCAAGGCTGCAGGGCCTGGGTGCGATCGCAACGCCTGCACCTATTGTAGTTACGCCCCTGGTTTTAACGAAATGTCATTGTAACCAATTAAATAAAGAATTAACAGAATACACCAATGTGCATATAAAAAAAATCACAACAAAATACATCATCATAAATACAAAATGACTGATACGTCATTCTTAACATTAAAACCCAATGGACCCTGTGTATTTATCCATTTAGACTTCCTTCTCAGCAACAGTCTATGATGATCTCTACACTTGTCGGTAGATTAATTCTTTCCACACCTATGAGGTGAAGAACTTCAGGATTAGACTAATGAGTATTTTAAATATGTCTTGTTACACCTTTTCCGGTATTAATTGACTGAAAATGTTCCCTAAAACTCACAAAAATTGTTTTTATAGTTTAATGTAGAAAGCACTGCAAGAAGATTGCATACATTGGAAATTGTGTTTTACAAGAAGTGAATTGGTGAAGTAATGCATAAAGGAGACACAGTTATATATTATGATAAGGTAAAGAATATTTATACCATGTTATGCAGTAGATAGAAAAATATATTTCAATCTGAGAGTCCTCAGTGGTTGATACCTTTTAATGGCTAACTGAAAAGATGGCAAGCACAGCAAGCTGTCGGGACATTATGGCCCCTTCGTCAGGCTGATAACTCCCTTTACCTATAAGTATTTTATCAGCCCAAATTATGGTACAAAATCACTTTATTAATTGCTACATATGTTTCCATACAAAATTGCTATTAAAATAAATAACAAGATGCCATGAAATAGACCCTAAAGAAAGTAAGGAACCCCACAGAATAATTTTTATTAAAATTCACAAGGAAATAGCGTATGAATACTTAGTTAGTATACTTGAACAAAGATTATCCTCCAACAAAGTGCACACAAAATAAATATCCTCTTAATTGCCTAGTTTCTCCAGAGGAAATTTGGAGAAACTTGGTTTATAAAAAGTCACATAGTCACATTTTCTTTCTTTGCTAAAACTATTTTATTATTTAATTTTTTTTTATTTTTAGTTTTATTTTTTATTTTCATTTATTTTTTAACTTTATTTAATTCTATGATTTATATTTATTTTATTTAACTATATTTTATTTCTTCAAGATTTTTCTATTTTGTTATAAAATATTTCTTTATATTTTTCCATATGTTATTTCTAATTAGTATTTTTGTGTAATTTACATAATTGTCCTTTAGTACCATTTTTTACCCCTCTATTATTTTTATTATTTTTATTTTTCTACCATTAGTGCATAGTTTGATTTAAAATTCTTGCCTCTATAATCAGCAGTGTTCTACAACTAGTCACTGCTTTCCACAGCTCTATGTTAGGATGCCTTGCTATGTCAGGGTACAATGTACGCTGTGGGAGCATCTCCTTGGTTACGAGCGCTCGCGTCCCTAACCGACCGGCTGGTCTCCTGGGCAACGCGTCTATACACGTCGCTCCTCTTCCTCGTTTTTCATGACGCATCTGGTAGGGGGTGACAGGAAATGACATCAGACGTCGAGCCTTTGGGAAAGGGAGATTTTTCAGAGCCAACCAATTCCCATGAGTGAAAATGTTCTGTAGTGGACCCGTTACATTGACGACGTATTCATGATTTGGCAGGGCACTGACAGGGACCTCTTAAACTTTGTAGAAGCCCTAAAAAGCAAGGACATCAATGTGAAACTCATGTGTAATCATAGTGATGAAATGGTAGAATTTCTTGATGTCAAAGTGCAGAAGGATAAAGATGGTTTCCTACAGACAGAAGTGTATAGGAAGAACACATCAGTTAATAATATGCTGCATGCATCATCCTCACATCCTCGTACATTAATTGACAGTATACCTATGGGACAATTTTTAAGAACAAGGCGCATATGCTTATCTGAAACATCTTTTCATAAGCAGGCACAATTCAAAGAGAGGGGATATTCGAAAAGAAGTATTAGAAGGGGATACATACAAGCAGCAGCTAAAAAGAGAGAAGACCTTCTGCATTCAAAACCTATGAAAACATAATCAGAAGAGGTAAGATTTATATCATCGTACAACTGCAGGTGGAAAGAGGTCAGAGATGTGATGGATAAATTCTGACATTTACTCCGTGCTGACCAAACATTAGTAAAATATATCAGAGAGAAACCAACTGTGACTTACAGAAGATCCAACAATCTGAGGGATCTTTTGACACATAGCAACTATGAGGCACCTAAACCGGTGGAGCGATTTGGTGTAAGAGGACCGAAATGAGCCTTTTTTCCCTGCAGAGACTGCATAGCTTGTCCAAATATGGTCAAGACGTTTGATTTTTCATCAGCAGAACGTAAAATGCAGTATACGATCACGAGTCACATCACATGTAACATCACACATGTAGTGTACTACGCTACATGTCCATGTGATAAAATATATGTGGGGCTAACAACCAGACTGCTTAAGGTGCTGATAAGAGAGCATGTACGGGATATAAATAACGCCCAAAATGAAAATGATCTCTCAGTACTAAAACCAGTGGTGAGATACTTTAAATTGGAACATGCATGTAATGGGAATCTGTTGAAGGCCATTGGAAAACTACGTACTGTATCCCTATTGATAATCGAGGGGGAGATTTGAAAATAAAGCTGGCACAGCTTGAGGCATGCTGGATACACAGGATTGGAAGTCAATGACCAAGTGGACTCAATGACGTTCTCAGTTTTGCACCGTTCTTATTAATTAAGGTATGCTTTTATTGTTCTTAAGAATGTTTTAACTGATTTTATGTGTCTTTTATACATTTTAGATCTTCAAGGAAACTTTGAAGAAAGAAGATGCAGTGAAGAAATGGACTTTTGATTGTACAAGGACTTATAAGAATAATTTTTCCAAAAAACATTTTTTCACATTATAATTTTTTTTATTTTTATCTATTATTTCCCTCATTCTTTTATTATAATTTTTTGCACATTTCATTTCAAAATCTTTATTGACTCCATATTAGTTACAAATGTATCTTCTATTTTCATTTAATTTTTTTATCACTTACCCATACCATAGTGTTGCCACCAGCAAAAGTGGCAACAGTCTCTTATTCATATTTAATCCATAGCATCACTTGTATCAAAAGAGTATACATAATACTTTCAGATACTTCAAGTATGCTAAACCTACGGTCTTATGCGCGCTCCTTTTTGATCCCTATTTCCCAGTGATTTTTCATTTATTCATTTTTTCATTGTTATTTCAGAATTTTTTTAGTTAAAAGCTAATTAAAATTTTTTACAATTTTTATCCTATCTCACTGTATACAAATCTAGTATTGCACATTTCATTTTTTCTTTTTTTTCTTTTCTTTTCATATCATTAGCAAAATCCCAAATATATCAATAATCTTCATATAGCATATCCAGTGTTTTATAAAAAGTCACATAGCCACAGCATTTTCTTTCTTCGCTAAAACTATTTTCTTATTTATTTTTTTAATTTTTGATTTTTTTATTTGTTTACTTTTTATTTTTTATTGTTATATATTTTTTAACCTTTTTTAATTCTATAATTTATATTTAATTTATTTAATTATATTTTATTATTTTTTCAAGATTTATCTATTTTGTTAGAAAAAAAATTATTTATATTTTTCCGTATGTTATTTACAATTAGTATTTTTGCGTAATTTACATAATTGTCCTTTAGTACCATTTTTTACCCCTCTATTATTTTTATTATTGTTATTTTTATTTTCTATTAGTGCATAGTTTGATTTAAAATCTCAGTTTCCTTGCCTCTATAATCAGCAGTGTTCTACAACTAGTCGTTGCTTCCCGCAGCTCTATGTTAGGATGCCTTGCTATGTCAGGGTACAATGTACGCTGTGGTAGCATCTCCTTGGTTACAAGCGCTCGCGTCCCTGACCAGCCGGCTGGTCTCCTGGCCAATACACACGTCGCTCCTCTTCCCCGCCTTTCATGTCGCGTCTGATGCGCTGTGAAGGGAAATAAAGGCAGACACCAGGCAGTTCTGGTCCTGGGCACGGGATGCCACCTTACTAAGGGAGTCGGGTGGCTAAATAAACCGCATACCATAGATCAGCTGCACCCTCAGAAAATAGGCTACAGTGAAACGAGTAAGGGTGAGGTACATGTCCCCTAAGAACCATTACTTACAGACCTCTCCAGCTTTGGATTTTGCAAGCTTATGTAATACTAGCTGTGAGCCCGATGCAAATGCATCGGGATTCTAGAACGTGCGTTAATTAGATTATAGTAGCTATATTATTATTATTATTTTTTTTATTTACATTTTTTTTGAATAACTTAATGTTATGAATATTTTATTTATTTGTTTTTTTTTATTAGAATTAGTTAATGTTATGAATTTTTATATGGAATATTTTTTTTTATTATTTATTATTTTATTATTGTAATTATTTATTATTTAATATTTTTATAATATTATTATTTTTTTTATTTTAATTGAATTTTTTTTTATTTGAGTAATTTGATTTTCTTAGAATTAGTTAATGTTATTAATATTTTAATTATATATATTTTTATTTTATTTATTTATTTTTTTAATTTTGATTTATTTTATTATTTATTATTTTTATTATTTGTATATTAATTTTTTATTTTAATTAAATTTATTTGTATTAGATTAATTTTTTTTATTTTAATTAGCGGCCGCACTTGCCGCAAGTGCAAAACCGCACTTGCCGCACCTGCCGCAAGTCCCCCTATACTTTCTATGGGGATTACCGCAACCGCGCCGCAAGTGTAACCGCATCTGCCGCGTTTGCCGCATAACCGTTACACTTGCGGCGCGGTTGTGGTAATCCCCATAGAAAGTATAGGGGGGCTTGCGGCAGGTGCGGCGGCTCAGGCAGCGACTCGAAATGGCCTCGCGGCCATTGCTCGCGCTACATGAGCGGTAAATCGCTAACTTGGCCAGCGACTCGCAATGGCCTTGCGGCCATTGCTCGCGCTAGATGAGCGGTAAATCGCTAACTTTGTGGCCGAGCCTCTGGTTCGATTTTCGGCCAGCGACTCGCAATGGCCGCTTCGCGCCCATTGCTCGCACGTGGTGACGTCACAGAGTGACAAATCCACGATCTTTTGCGGGGTCCGACACGGAAGTGCCTACGGCAATTATATAGTAGATACATGGTGTTTAGATTCAGCCATCTCTCATATTGTGTGAAAACTATAGGCTGAGTGTACTTTGCTTAGATGCTCTGTACCTGCTTGTTTCTTCCTTTTCCTCCTGACCTCTTAAGGGATATTTATGCATCTACATGCAGGGGATATGAGCAATATATGGTTGTATATAGGTTACCCTAATTCACTTTAATATTCAACAAATTGCCTCACTTGTGATCTGTTTTGGCCTCATTAAAGGTGCGTTATTATACACTGCGTAAACATGTGTGCAACTGTGTAAAAGCACATTTAATATATGGTAATAATATATGTCCTGTACATACTGCATGCATATGCTTACATCTGATGCTTATATCTAATGCTTATATGTGGTATCCTTTTATATGGTTTAGTCGTCCTCCTTCCCAGTTAATATATTCTGTCCTATATTTTATCTCATAGGTAGCACTTTTTATTCAAGATACATATTGTTTTTACTCCTATTGATTTAGCACTACAGTACTTTTTTGGCATGTTATTCCTATGTACTAATACAATTTTTTCCAACTTTTGTCTACAGCAAGCACTTTATATTTGGGATATAATTGGTTTTGCACTTGGTATTTTTCAGCACTTTTTGCACACTTTGGCACATAGTCTGTTAAATTGAACATATAATTGTCACGCATTATTGTTTACACAAAATATATACGCACATATGAAATGTGTCAATCACTTGATTAAAAGTGTTTTAGAGTAACAATCTTTTAAACGATAGGACCTTTTTATCTTCTCCAAATTTCCTCTGGAGAAACTCTGGATAATCTTTGTTCAAGTATACTAATTATATGCTGTTTCCTTGTGAATTTTAATAAAAATTATTTTGTGGGGTTCCTTGGTTGCTTTTGGGACTATTTCATTGCCTCTTGTCATTTATTTTAGTAGCAATTTTGTATGGAAATATATGTAACAATTAATAAAAATGATTTTGTACCATAATTTGGGCTGATAACTCCTTTTACCTATAAGTATTTTTCGACTTTAGAGTTAGCCTCGTTAAATTGTGGCCAAAATTAGGTTAATATACTATACTTAAACAGGATGAGATGGTGCAGTAAATGCGACAGGTGACGTAAAGCAGAGTCAGGCTGGGGGGGGGAGAAAGGAGCTGGGAAAGTGAAACCAAAATTCTAAGCTAAGAGGAAGAAGTGTCAAAATATATAATCCTCTAACTTGAGTCTGTTGCAAGATGTGATATCCCCAAATGCCCTTTCATTTTCTATAAAAACGCATGAATCCATGTGAAACATTTAATCCTGTTTTGAATGTGCCAAAGGTCGTTATTAATTTGTATTCTCAAATTCTTCTCTCTCTCTGAGATTTGAAGTTGGTTTTTAAAATGAGAAGATTCATATCAGTTTCACTGTTGTGATCAGGGTTGCAAAATTGCTACAGGTAGATCCATACACTTTTCTTTTATTGAGTGGCGATGAGAATTCATTCTTGTTCTGAATTTTTGCCCTGTCTCCCTACGTACATGCCACCTGTTGGACATTTGGTACATATGATTAAATACACCACATTGCTTGTGGTGCAATTGAAGTTACCTGGGATCTTGTAGTCCTGATCAGTCCCAGGAATCTTTATCTTGTCGGTTGTCATTATAGATGGACAGGTTTTGTACCTGTTCTGGTTGCAGGGAAAGGCTCCTGTTGCTGCTGGAGAGGACAGGGCGCTTCTGACAATTATGTTTTTTAGATTCGGAGGTTGTCTAAAGTACAAGAGTGGGGGATCTGGAAATACTGATTTTAGTTGGGCATCTATTGGTAGTAGTAGTTGCAGTTTCAGCACAGCTCCTCTTAGCAGTTATACATTATGCTAACAAAGGTGGTAAAATCATTCTTCTCCCTAAAGATTATTACATCACTGATTCACTAAAGCAATTCAGTGATAGAGATACTTACACCATGCTTGCTCAAGATCCCACCACCAAATATGAGTTGTCTGCAGTCTTATTTGAGAACCCAAGTAAAAAATGGTATGCTGTCTAAATCAAAAGCTTAAAATCTTCTTTCAGATTTTCCTTTATGACCATTTTGGTATTTTATTCCTTAACCCATTATTTACCAATGTCCTTTTTTTGGGACGCCTAATCTTTTTCTTCTAGCAACTAAGCTTTTAGAATTAGGTCCAATTTTTTGTGTTGTGTTTGTAAAATGAATGTTTTCAAAACAGGAAATCATGTCATTGTCATTTTTAATTGAATATTCTTCCACCCAGAGAGCTTTCAAACACCTATTTTCGAAAAGGAAAATTGCTAATTTGGCAAGTAATGGGTTAAGTGCATAAGTCCCTAACAGTCCCCCAAGCAACCCAATAGTAGCAGGTGTGGGAGCTTTAACTGAGCTGTTTTTAAGGTATGTAGACAGGCTCTTATTACCCTTCCTTTGCAGTATTCCTTTGTACTTATAATTTACTGCCCTTAAAAAATCCCCTGTATATTTTATCAATTGGGAAGATGATTTCTCTTAGCCTTTCATAGACGTAAAGAGGTTATATACCAGGATTAGTGATGAGCAAACCCAAACTGTAAAGTTAGAATTCCGTACCTGGCACCTAATGTCTGGTGCTCAAATCTGAACATGGACTTTTAACAGATGTCCATATTCAAGTTCGCAGTTCAATACTAAATAAGGTTTCTTGAAAGGCTGCACAAAACCATTCAATACGTTTTTCCAATTTTGGACCCAAACCCAGCCATCACAGCCATTCTAAGTATTGGCATGGCTGTGACTGGCAAATGCACTACACTGTGTGCAGAATTATTAGGCAAGTTGTATTTTAGAGGATTATTTTTATTATTGATCAACAACTATGTTCTCAATCAACCCAAAAGGCTCATAAATATCAAAGCTTAATATTTTTGGAATTTAGAGTGTTTTTTTTTTTAGATTTGGCTATCTTAGGAGGTTATCTGTTTGTGCAGGTAACTATTACTGTGCAGAATTATTAGGCAACTTAATAAAAACCAAATACATTCCCATCTCACTTGTTTATTTTCACCAGGTAAACTAATATACGGTAACTGCACAAAATTTAGAAAAAAAACATTTCTGACATGCAAAAACAAAACACAAAAAATTAGTGACCAATACAGCCATCTTTCTTTATGATGACACTCAACAGCCTTCCATCCATAGATTCTGTCAGTTGCTTGATCTATTTATGATTAACATTGCATGCAGCAGCCACCACAGCCTACCAGACACTGTTCTGAGAGGTGTACTGTTTTCCCTCCCTGTAGATCTCACATTTTAGGAGGGACCACAGGTGCTTTATGGGGTTCAGATCAGGTGAACAAGGGGGCCATGTCATTATTTTTTCTTCTCTTAGACCTTTACTGGCCAGCCATGCTGTGGAGTAGTTGGATGCATGTAATGGAGCATTGTGCATGAAAATCATGTTTTTCTTGAACGATACCGACTTCCTCCTGTGCACTGCTTGAGGAAGTTGCATTCCAGAAACTGGCAGTAGGTCTGGGAGTTGAGCTTTACTTCATCCTCAACCCGAAAAGGTCCCACAAGTTCATCTTTGATGATACCAGCCCATACCAGTACCCCACCTCCACCTTGCTGGCGTCTGAGTCGGAGCGGAGCTCTCTGCCCTTTATTGATCCAGTCTCTGTCCCATCCATCTGGCCCATCAAGAGTCACTCTCATTTCATCAGTCCATAAAACCTTTGAAAAATCAGTTTTAAGATATTTCTTGACCCAGTCTTGACGTTTTATGTTATGTTTCTTGTTCAAAGGAGGTCGTTTTTCAGCCTTCTTTACCTTGGCCATGTCTCTGAATATAGCACACCTTGTGCTTTTTGATACTCCAGTGACGTTGCAGCTCTGAAATATGGAAAAACTGTTGGCAAATGGCATCTTGGCAGCTACACGCTTGATTTTCCTCAATTCATGGTCAGTTATTTTGCGCCTTTTTTGCCCAACACGCTTCTTGCGACCCTGCTGGCTATTTGCCATGAAACGCTTGATTGTTCGGTGATCACGCTTCAAAAGTTTGGCAATTTCAAGACTGCTGCATCCCTCTGCGCGACGTCTCACAATTTTGGACTTTTCAGAGGTCGTCAAATCTTTCTTCTGACCCATTTTGCCTAACAAAAAGCATTTTCATAATAACTAAGCACACCTTATATAGGGTGTTAAAGTCATTAGACCACACCCCTCCTCATTACAGAGATGCACATCACCTGAATTACTTAATTGGTAGTTGGCTCTCAAGCCTATACAGCTCGGTGTAGGACAACATATATAAAAAATGAGTATTTTGATCACATGATACTTGCCTAATAATTCTGCACACAGTGTATGTGACTCGTCCTGTATAACTGCTAGATCACAAGTGGTGCCACCATTTTGCTCTGTATAGCATGGGAATAGGATGCCACTTGATTTATATTCATAGAACAGGTTCGGTGTGGACACTTCATCGAGCTCTGTGGGGGTACTGTAACAAAAAGGTTTTGGGGGGAATCACTTAAAAATGTCTCTGTGTGCCACCCAGCATTAGGCTCTGTGAATTTATTCTTAAAGAAGGGTTTCTGGTGCTCACTTAAAAAGAGTTTGTGGGGTTCTCTTTAAACAGGCACTGTGTGGCCACTCTATTCTAGTAACCCCACAAAGCCTTGTAAGGAGTGGCCACACAGTGTCTTTTTTAAGTTAAACTCCAAAAACTCTTTTTTAAGACCACCACAAGCCCTTCTTTAAGAGCAACTTCACAGAACTTTGTGCAAAGAGTCTATCATGGTCCTCTTAAAAAAGGTTTTTGAGGGTCCTCTAAAAAAGGCTGGTACTGTTAAAAAAAGGGTTTAAGGGGTCCTTTAAAAAAAAGCTTTCCATAGCCAATCTGCACCAGACTCTGTGGGGTTACTCTTGGTCTATCATGGTACTCACAAAAGGGGTTGTGGAAGTTCTCTTCAAAAAGGTATTGTGAGGGCCCTCTTAAAAAGGCTATGTTGTGGTACTGTTGAAAGGGGTTTGTGGGAGTCCTCGTAAGAAAAGCTGTGTGGCCACTCTGCACCAGGATCTGTGGGGTTACTGTTAAAAAAAGGTGTTGGAGGGATCATCTTAAAAACGGCTTAGTGGCCACTCAGCAAAATGTTATTATTATTATTTATTATTATAGCACCATTAATTCCATGGCGCTTTACATGTCCTCACATCTCCTCTGGTTCACTCTCCACATTTGACCCAGTCACAGAAGAAGAAGTCTCCAGGCTCCTCTCTTCCTCTCGTCCCACTACATGCACCACTGACCCCATCCCTTCACACCTACTCCAGTTTCTCTCTCCGTTGGTCACCGCTCACCTAACTAAATTCTTCAATCCCTCCCTCTCTTCTGGCATCTTCCCCTCCTTCTTCAAACATTCTATTATTACTCCATTGTTAAAGAAAACATCTCTTGACCCATCCTGCAGAAATAACTACAGACCAGTCTCCAACCTCCCCTTCATCCCTAAACTCTTGGAGCTCCTGGTCTAATCCCACCTTACCCGTTACCTCTCCACTCACTCTCTTCTAGACCAATTACAGTCTGGTTTCCACCCCCTATATTCTACAGAAACTGCCCTCATCAAAGTGACCAATGACTTTCTGATGGCAAAACATAATGGTAAACACTCTCTGCTTATTCTTCTTGATTTCTCTGCAGCCTTTGACTCTGTTGACCTCCATCTCCTACTCTCTATGCTGC
Source organism: Allobates femoralis (assembly GCA_033576535.1). Taxonomy (NCBI): domain Eukaryota; kingdom Metazoa; phylum Chordata; class Amphibia; order Anura; family Aromobatidae; genus Allobates; species Allobates femoralis. The sequence goes on from JARQOC010000001.1 coordinate 377,255,467, forward strand.
ACTCCATTGGCATTAAGGACACCACTCTCTACTGGTTCTGTTCCTATCTTTCCAACTGCTATTTCAGTGTATCATTTGCTAGTTCCACTTCCTCTCCCTTTACTCTCACTATTGGGGTCCCTCAGGGTGCTGTCCTTCGCCCTCTTCTCTTCTCTCTCTACACATGCCTTATTGGACAGAACATCAGTAGATTTGGCTTCCAGTACCACCCTTTATGCTGATGACACCCAACTATACACTTCTTCCCTTGATCTTTCTCCACTGTACAGAATGCCAATGACTGTCTAACCACAGTCTTCAATATCATGTCCACTCTATACCTAAAACTCACCCTTTCCAAAACGGAACTTTTTATGATCCCGCCCTCCACCTACCTCCCAAAATCTGACAACTCCCTCTCGGTGTGCGGCACCACAATAACGCTTAGTCAGCAGGCTTAATTTCTGAGTGTTATGTTTGATGCTGATTTTTCATTTACTTCCTATATACACCTTCTCACCCACTCTTGTCACCTGCAACTGAAGAACATCTCTAGAACTCACCCATTCCTCACCATGGAAACAACTAAAACCATCACAGTGGCCCTGATCCAGTCTGGCCTTGATTATTGCAACTCTCTATTAATTGGTCTCCTCCTCACTAGGCTTTCCCCTCTCAATCCATCTTTAATGCAGCAGCCATGGTCACCTATATGGCTAACCGTTACTCGGATGCTTCCGCTCTATGCCACACATCTCTGTTTATCACCCCACCCATTCTATCTGCACTAATCCGAACCTCCAATTCCTGGCTCCAAGACTTTTGCCAAGCAGCACAAACTCTCTGGAATGCTCTACCCCAAGAAATTAGAACTACCCACAACTTACTTAGCTTCAGGTGCTCACTAAAAGCACATCTTTTCAGGGTGGCCTATAATTCTCCCTAATCAGAGTCATTCAGACATAGGTTATGCACTACTTTCTTGAACATAACTGTTTAAATCCATCAGACCCAAAAGCTCTACACAGACTAGCTGGTGGCCACTTATTCCACATCTCATTTATTCCTCACTTCCTCAAAAAGGCTGGAGCATGATTGTAAATAAGCCCCTGTACTTTGTGTCACCCTCATCTTATTGTAGATTGTAAGCTCTTGTGAACAGGGTCATCATTACTAGGGATGTGCGAGTATAATCGCAAGTATCCGGGTACTCGGCAAGTAATGTGGTACTCGAAACATAGCGAGTATTTTACTACTCGCCTCGCAATATTCAGATCTCCTCCCCAGCATTAGCCAATCACAATAATGCCACAGCCTTCTTGGTTGTGGCATTGGCTGGCTGCCCAGCATCATACATGAGTCATAACCTATGACTCATAGGCTCTATATAAGCCCTGTCACCACCAGTTTCTGCACATTGCATGCAGAACACTGCTAGTGTAAGGAGAGTGTGAGCAGCTGCTAGGGAGAGTTGTGCTTGTGCAAATCGCACGGAAATTCTCTGTAAAACCCAAAAGGTCTTGTAAGAGCTACCAGTATTGTAGTACTAGGTGACTGTAGTGCAGGGAGACAGGCAGGGGCGTTACAGTACCACATAGTACAGTCAGCAATATTTCAGCTCTTCTCAGAGCTGAAAGTATAAGGTCAGGAAGTAGTGACAGTTTTCCCAGCTATTTTTGGGGTCACAATTACCCTTACAGGCCAATTTTTTTGCTGTTGTGTTGCTGTGTTCACATCGAATAGCATGCATGATCACTGCGCAACTGACACATAACCAGCACCACTGTCTTGTGTGGTGACTGGTGCATGCCATATATTGACTTAAACCTCAGGGCAATTTTTTTGTGTTATTACAGTGCTGTGTTTACACCAAAGAGCATGCTTAGTACTGCACAAGGAACAAGCAGCCAGCACCGCTGTCTTGTGTAGTGAGGTGGTTTCGTCTGTTCATGGCCAAATATTTGAAAACCCACGGCCAGAAGAAAGCCACTTTCATCCATGTGATATACCGGGTGAAGAGGTCGAGGCTGATTGTGATGACAAACAGTTGCCATCTGGCCAGCCAAAAATATCAACACGAAAGGAGGATGACATGGATGACGAGATGGTCGATGATCCAACCTTGACCGCTGACATGTATAGCCAGCACAGCAGCACAGAGGAAGAAGGTGGAAATGTAGCACCAACAAAGGCACCATGGGCTACTGGTATGAGCAGAGTGTGAAATGTGTCAACTGTTGCTAAGAGCAATCCCTCTGTGTCCCAAATGAAGGCAAGGGTGCGTTCAGCCGCTGTCTGGAAATTTTTTTCAGATAGTCCTTCTGAACCAAATGTTGTCATCTGTAGCATCTGCCATATGAAGCTGATTAGAGGCCAGGGCAAAGGCAACCAAAGCACCACCAGTATGAAGAAACACATGGCAGCCAAGCACCCTAGTCAGTGGGCGGAATGCCAGGGTACCAAATTGGTGTCTGCGGGTCAAACCACTGCCATGTTGCCTGTGATCTGTCCTTCCCAATTTGCTGGGCAGGAAGCAGGTGATCATGTCTCTTGCTCACAAGGTGCAGTTGCACAGACGAAGGATATAACAAGCTCATCCACTTGTATGTCCCAGCCAAGCGTGCAATTGTCTGTGCCCCAGATATGTGAAAGGAGGCATGAATACCAAGCCACACACACACAAGTACAAATACTAAACTCACACATTGCCAAGTTTCAAGCCATGGAGATGTTGCCGTTTAGGCTTATGGGGACACAGTCTTTCCGTGATCTGTTGACTGTGGCTGCCCCACGATACTCGATTCCCAGCCGGCACTATTTTTCCCAGAGTGCTGTCCCTGCATTGCATCAGCGCGTCTTAAGCAATCTAAAGTGTGCTCTTACCAATGCCGTAACCAGGAAGGACCCCTTACAGCAGACACGTGGACAAGTACTTTTGGGCAGGGACGATGCATCTCTGTCACGGCACACTGGCTCAACCTGGTGGAGGGTGGAACAAAGCCTCAAACTGGACCATCACATATCCTACACACACCACAAATAGCAGGCCCAACTTTGATCAGGATTTCCACCTCATCATATACCCCGTCTCCCTCTTTCTCCTCCTCCTCTACCATCTCATCATCTTATGCTCAATTACCCTCCACATTACTCACAAGTTGGGAGCTGTGCAGCAGCACATTGGCAAAGCTGCAACATGCTCTCCTGAAGCTCATCTGCATAGTTGAAACACCCCACACTGCAGCAGAGCTGTGGCAAGGAATTAAACAACAGACCCCACTGGAACTCCAACCCAGTCTGGTTGTCTGTGATAATGGGTGGAACCTGGTGGTGGCTTTAAAGCTTGGGAAACTGGAACACATAACATGCATGGCACACGTGCTGATCCTAGTGGTGCAGAAATTTATAAAAACATATCCAAGAATCAGCCAAGACACATAACAACTGTCGAGTTAGTGTGGATCACTGACATTTGTAAGGAGCCTAATAATTTTCAAAACGGAAGAATCTGGCACTAGAGGGCTGGATTTAATTTTAGGCTGGTCTCAGCTCCCAGCAGTTAGGTGTTGCACAAGTCTGAGCAGAGCTTTAGTCAAATATTTAGAAGAAAAGACGGCACTCACCATTGATAGAAGATTTCTTTAATCCATTTCTTTCTTAGAAGGTGTAGGTTACATACGTTTAAGTGATGGGGAGGGAGGTGCGGGGAGGACGAAGGGCGCACGTTTTGCCTGGTTAGGAAGCCTAACCAGGTGAAACGTGCGCACGTCATCCTCCCCACACATCCCTCCCCACCACTTAAACGTATGTAACCTACACTTTCTAAGAAAGAAATGGATTAAAGAAACCTTCTATCAATGGTGAGTGCCGTCTTTTCTTCTAAATATTTGCTTAATAATTTGAGTACTGCACCAAGCTTGTAAGCGGTGATCAGGATATTATTAGAGTAACCATCCCTATGCTATGTTTGCTGAAAGAATCACTGCATAATCTAAAAATGGAATCTTTGAGTGCCCAGCAGCTGGGTATGGAGCAAGATTTCACAATGGGGGATCCTACACAGCCCATCCAATCTCATCAGGCAAGATTGGGGGATGAAAATGATGAGGAAGATGAGGAGGGAGAGGAAATCTTTTTCAGTGGTCCCAAGGGGACCCCTCATGCTACACCGGGGACTCCCAACCTCAGCTTCATGTCTGTCCAGCATGGATGGGCTGTAGAGGAGGAGGTGGAGAGTCAGTATGAGGTGAGCATGGGTATTGTTCCTCCTTCTTGGGTCACAGAACATTTGCCTCTTTGCATCATGGCACACTTCATATCTAACTGTCTGTGCCAAGACCCTTGCGTGATCCACATTTTCAACAGCAACCTATACTGGTTGTCCACCTTTCTAGACCGACGGTACAAGCAAAAATGTCCTTCTCTACTGTTGCAGTCATCAAGGGGTTTCACAATAGAATCCTTCAAGAGGGCCATTGTTGATCATTTAATGGCAACATCACCCTCAGACACCGCTGCTAGCAGAGGTACCAGCTCTGTGCAACAGCATGCATTTATGGAGAGAGACACGGCCAGCAGGTCCAAAAGAGGTGGTGGTAAAATGTCCACAAACTGGGCCATCTTCAATAAACCGACTCATCAGCAAGGGCTAGCTTAACCGGTAACAATGTCAAGGAGGGAGAAATTGCACAAGATGGTCAACGACTATCTAAATGACCATACCTGCGTCCTTCCTGATGCTTCTGTTCCGTTTAATTACTGGGCATCCAAGCTGCATAGTTGGCCAGACCTCTCCTTATATGCCTTGGAGGTGCTGGCCTGCCCTGCTGCTTGTATAATGTCTGAGCGTGTTTTCAGTGCCGCTGGGGCAATCATCACAGATGCATGTGACGCACCCACAGGGACCGGGGTACTCAGGAATGAGCTCTACTTTCTCTGGGGTGTCAAGGTGCCATTGCCCAGTCCCGTTGTCCCAGATGCGGCAATAAAAAAGGTATTTACGAGGGAGGTGGCAGAGTTTTTTGTGAGCCACCTGTAGTATGTGGTCAGAGTGACCACCGCTGCTGTATTTCTGCTGGAGGATGATGATGAGGGGCAGCGCAGATGGTACGCCCTCCACAGGTACGGCTGGATATCCTCACGGCAGGTGTAGTGGGGACCTGCGTAATCTGCATGCGGCACCAGTGTCGCTTCTGCAGATTCTCCAGCCAGCACGCAGGGACAGCAAGGCGGCTCCGCAGGTGGGGCTTCTGCTGCAGTTTAGCAATAAACAGTCTCAGGCACTTTATAGCTGACCAGGTACTTTACTTTCCATTGTTCTTAAAAGCAAGTAACAGCACAGTTCACAGTTAAAGTTCTTACACTTTAATGGGGACCTGGGTTCTACTGCAGCTCAGACGGTTCCTCTGCATCGCTTCCCTCAAGATACCTTTCAGACCCTGCTTGTCTCTCCCTCTGTCCTCGCTCACGGGTTCAGTCTGGCCATTACGGGTTCTTTAGTGATGATTCCCTCTGCTTTAGGGTCACTAGCCGTAGTATGATGGCCGTGTTTCTACTTTGTGGTGGTAGGTAGGTCGCGGGTCATAGAGTCCCCGTTCCACGCCGGGTTGCCTCATGATTAGGGTCATGAAGTCTCCCCAGTCACCTCTACAGAGCCAGCTCTCTGGTCATCCTGGCCTAGCCCTCCTGTGACCCACGTGGGATTTGGGCTCACCAGGTTCCTTCTGCCTCTCCGGTTGTCAGCTCTGGGTCCTCCGGCCAGCTATATTAGTGACGGCTGCCATTCCCGTTGTTCTCCACTATTGTCAGTGTTCAGCTGTGGGGCGTGTCTACTTGGGGATCGGTCGCTTTCCTCCTCTGGGGCAGGCTCCCTCCTGGGCAATTACCTCCAGGCTATCCTGTAGTCTTACTGCTGATCTGCCTCCTGGGCAACCTTCCTCCAGGGCTCCTTGATCGATTCTCTCACCCAACTAAGTGTTCCAGTGTTTCACTACTTTTCCTCCACTCACTTGTCCGGGTTCTAACTCTCTCCCCACCCACACTTCTCTAAACTCCCGCCACCCCTTGCCCTACGTAGAGTCAGTGGCTTAGAGTCGGAGTGTGTCAGAGTGTGGGTGTTTTAATTCGACCGTCTTACCTCGTCTGGCTGCAGTTCATCTTGTGGCTGCCCTGGTCGCAGGGGCGCCACGCATGCACACAGAGAATGCAGACAGGATGACACAGAGGTAGAAAAGTCTTTGCGGATCCATGACTTGTTCATCTTGATGAACGTTAGTCTGTCTACATTATCACTGGACACAGCTGCGTGCGCTTATCTGTCAGCACACCACCAGCAGCGCTGAAGACACGTTCAGAGAGAATGCTGGCTGCAGGGCACGACAAGATCTCCAAGGCATGACTTGTGAGCTCAAGCCATTTTTCCAGATCGGAAGCCCAAATGAGCAAGGGTCCAGTTCCACAGTCATGGCAACGATGTTCACTTGGAGTACTCTTGTACTCTCTAGGCGTTAACTATGTGTCAGACTTCTTGTCTCCTCTGCCCTTGCAAAGGATGGTCTAAAAAATTGGTGAAACAATTCCACAAAATTGCTGTTACCATCAGATATGGTGTTACTGTTATGGTTTAAGTGATGACTCGACAGTCCCACGGTTGGCAAGTTAGAACTATGAGATTCACTATGTGCACCACTGGTGTTTTGTGGAAAAGCAGATCTAAAGGTATCATTACACACAGAGATATATTGCTTGCAACTCACTTGTTGCAGTGAAATCATGGACACATTGTTCCATTTTGTACATGGCAACAAAATGAAACAATGTCCATGATTTCACTTCAGAATAAAGTAGAAACAATGCACTCGCACAGTTGCTTTGTTGCTTAGTGTGGATTTATTTCAATCAAAGTGAAAATGGTCAATCATCAGGACGAAGTACCTTAGATCCGCGCTGCTGCAGGAAAGATGTAAGAAAACACCAGAAACACCGGGATGTCTGGTTAGCAGTGATGAACGTCTTTATTTTTCCTACGCGTTTCGGAGCTGCCTGCCGGGCTCCTTCCTCAGGGAAGGAGCCCGGCAGGCAGCTCCGAAACGCGTAGGAAAAATAAAGACGTTCATCACTGCTAACCAGACATCCCGGTGTTTCTGGTGTTTTCTTACATCTTTCCTGCAGCAGCGCGGATCTAAGGTACTTCGTCCTGATGATTGATTATTTACCACAGTGACCTGTGGAAGTGCGATCCCTGCGGCAGCTGCATTTCTGAGCGATCAAGCTGGTTGTGTGTGACACAACCTTACCAGGTGAGCGATTCTGATTTGGATCTTCTTTTCCAACCTTAAAAAAGATAAAACCCTATTGCGCATTCTCAACCTTTATAAAGTGAAAATGGTGACAGAGCGGGTTAACGTTTCGGCCTGGTATCGGCCTTGATCACAACGTCACTAAGGATAAAAAGTGAAAAAGACTTTTTACAATGGTATTATGTGAGGTATATACAGGTGTTAAAAAGAAAAAAGCCAATATATACAAATGTACAAAATTATACATCAGAAACCAATGTCGACTCTATTTGGTATATAGTTTAGCTCCGAAACGCGTTGGAAAATAAAGCAAAGGATTACTTGGTTCAAAACATTCCGGTGTTTCTGATACTTTTTTGGAGCAGCGGCGCGGACTGTAAGACACTTTGTCCCGGATAGAGAAAAATCAGATGAACACACACTTCAACAGCAGATATCTGTAGCTTAAAGTCAAATATGAGTTGCAGGAGTGCAAATCCAGCACAGTAATATATATGTTCCAAGCAAAGTGTCAAATATATGACCAATTCTGTGCAAATAGCCACTAAAAGAAAAATAAAGTGGCATGAGGCAACAAAACTATATATTCTGAGTTGTTTTAATATAATCAGGACAAGAGAATTGTTTTCCCCCCATGTTTTCCAGCTTAATAGCAGTTTTCTGCATTAAATATGCTTTTTTACTAAGCTAGTACATTGATTACTGCTATTTTATGCAAACTGCGCAGCTATGCTATGCCAATAGTGCAAGCGGCCATAGAGAACACTGGTAGTATGCAAAGTGCGTACGCCAATTGTGTAAGTCACAGTTTTACCGCAAATATTGCTGGAAACTGCAGATTTCAGCGTGAAATCACCAAAATAAGGTGTGTCACCCCAAAACCAGCTCAGGGGAGCCCTAATTACCTTAGGGAGTCCCCCTCTTGAGGAGCATACAGTAAAAAGATGGTCACAACAGCGCTATCAATGTGGCTCAATCAGGTTAACATACATGGTGACTGAATGTTAAAAGACACAAAATCTGCTTGTAAATGTTTATATGTTCTTACACATATCCACAGTGAAAATAATCTTTTTCCCTTTCTTTTCCCTTAACACTTGCATGATAAAAGCTGCTGAGGTAACAGCAGCAACAGGATGTGAGGTAAAATTTCATCCCATTACCTCAGGTAAATAAATATTCTGAGTAGTGAGGTAAATATCCATCAGAATCTGCCATACGTTATAATAAAAAGGTCCTGAAGAGATCATAGGCTCAATAAAATAGTTTTTTCCCCAGTATAAATTTGTCTTTAAAAGGGCACTTAGCCCTCAAGTTACCACAAATGGTGACTGAATGTTAAATGACACAAAATCTGCTTATAAATGTTTATAATATGTTCTTAACACATATGCACAGTGAAAACAGTCTTTTTTTCCTTTCTTTTTCCTTAAAACTTGCTTGATAAAAGCTGCTAAGGTAACAGCAGCAATAGGATGTGAGGTAAAATTTCATCCCATTACCTCAAGTAAATGAATATTCTGAGTAGTGAGGTAAATGTTCATCAGAATTTGCCATATGTTATATCAAAATGGTCCTGAAGTGATCAGTAGGCTTAATAAAATAGTTTTTTTTCAGTAGTCTTTAAAAGGGTATTTAACCCTGTAGCTTCATGTAGGGGTGAGAACACAGGAAAATATCTATGCTATTCCTCTCATGCCACGCCCCCTCTCTCAGGCCAGGGAAAAGATCCTAGACCTGTCCAAGGCTGGAATGAGCTAAGCCATACGCAAGATGCTGGGTGAGAAGGACACACCTGTTTGTGTAACAAAACGGAAGAAATACAAAATGAGTTTCAATAGACATCGATGTGGGGCTTCATGAAAAATCTCACCTTGTGGGGTATGCAGGATCAGGAGGAAGGTGAAAATTCAGCCTAAAACTACACAGGGGAACTTGTTAATGATCTTAAGGAATCTGGGATCACTGTCACCAAGAAAACCATTGGTAACACATTATGCCGTAATGGATTAAAATCCTGCAGTGCTGGCAAAATCCCACTGTTCAAGAAGGCACATATGCAGGCCCATCTGAAGGTTGCCAATGAACACATTGGTGATTCTGGGAGTGATTGGGAGTTGCTGTAGTCAGAAAAGAAAAAAATTGAGCTTTTTGGCACTAACTCAACTCACCGCATTTGGAGGAAGAGACATTCTGCATATGACCCAAAAAAACACCATACCCCTTGTCAAGCATAGTGATGGAAACATTATGTTTTGAGGGTGTTTCTCTGCCAAGGGCACAGTACTACCTCACCACATCAATGGCACAATGAATGGAGCCATGTATTGTACAATCCTGAGTGACAACCTCCCTCCTTCCATCTGCTAGGACATTAAAAATTGGTCATGACTGGGTCTTCCAACATGACAATGGCCCAAAACATAAAGCCAAGGCAACAAAGGAGTTGCTCAAAGAGAAGCACGTTAAGATCATGGAGTGTCCTAGCCAGGTTCCAGACCTTAGTCCCATAGAAAATTTATGGAACGTGCTGAAGCTTCAAGTTGCCAAGTGTCAACCTCAAAATCTTAATGGTTTAGAGATGATCTGCAAAGAAGAGAGGACCAAAATTCCTCCTGATGTGTGCAAACCTCATCATCGACAACAAAAAAAGTCTGACTGTTGGGCTTGCCAACAAGGGTTTTGCCACCAAGTATTAAGTCTTAATTGCCAAGGGGATCAAATACTTTTTTCCCTGCAAAATGCAAATACATTTATATAAGTTAGACAATGGGATTTTCTAGATTGTATATTTGATAATTTATTTCTCACTGTTAAAATTAACCTACACTTAAAATGTTGGACTGTTCATGTCTTTGTCAGAGGGCAAACTTACAAAATCAGCAAAGGATCAAATACTTATTTCCTTCACTGTATGCTCATGTAAACTTAACTTTATCAATAGCAGCTAATCAAAACTATAAAATCAATTGCTTTTTATGATGTGCTAAAGTCAATATTGAACAAAATTAAAGGAGTAGTCTGAAAGCAAATGTGAACTTCATACTAAATGTCTAATTAATTCAATAATCTAATCACTTTTCTATTATACGTCAATTAAAAATTCCCTATTATTCACTCTTTACTCTCATCTCTTGTCTGCTTATTTTTTGTTTATTTAAATTTTTTCTTCCAATGATGTTTCATTTTAGAATTCAAGTGCATGGTGGGAGATTCATGCAGGACGTCATCAGGAGGCAGAGGCTGCGGTCACTGGAAAAGCTGCTTTCCCCACCTTTAAATGAAGTGGTATAAGTGACATCTGTTTCAGGGGCTGGGTTAAACCCTGCTCTACCTATTTGCTGTGTCATAAGAGCAGGGACTAGCTCAGCCCCTTTATTGAATGCCTCTGAAAACGCTTTGCTTGAATTAAAAGTAAAAATATACAAATAGGAACTCAGAATAGAGTGAGAACATTAGAGAATTTTTCATTGAATTATATTAGAAAAGGAGATTAGATTATTACAATAAATAGTTTGGTTTTGGAACACCCCATCTATTTCAAATGTTAATTTCTGTTATTTTTTATGATTTTGCCTTGCAGCCAATGAAGACCCAAAGATCTTCACTTCAGAAAATGAAAAAAGGGAGGATGAAGGGTCTGAGAGATAAAATAATGCCTAAATAGGTATCATAGGCTTCACCTTGTGTGGTGGTGAGAGTCACAACCACTATAAAAGCATCTCACGGCTGCTGCAGTCCCCAGTGTGGTGCAGATAGAGTAGGGAGGATGAAGGGTTAAAAACCACACTGTTGTATTCCACAAGATTTGTTAGTCAACGTATTTCAGTTCACCCTTAAACACTCTGAAACATTGCAATATGGTAAAGATTTTTCCTGAGCCCTTAGTCAACACATTTCAGCGCTCCCTGTTCCCTTCTTTAGGACAATTCAATATCATATAGCGATGTTTCAGAGTGTTTCAGAGAGCCCTGAAATGTGATAACTATTAAAGGGACACTATCAGTTCATTTTTCAGTATGATACTAATATTACCCTTGAATAGGGCCAGAGCAGACCTTTTAAAAACATAGAAACTACAAAAGGTACAATAATGATTTTACATGTTATCAGCATTGTCAGACCCTGCAGGGAGCTACTGTATTAGTCCTCTCCATTATAAGCAAGCAGGAATAGTCCGGCTGCTGTATAAACTGTCATGTAATTATGCACTCCCTCTCAGCAGCTCTCTCCTAACTTTCAATTCCCATATGAGCTTCTGTTCTGATGAGGACACAGAGGGAGAGAGCTATTGCCAATCTGACTTATCTAGCCTCCATTTGTTTCTGTAAGCAAGAATCCCTGCTGTGACAGTTTCTCTGTTGTATTTCACCTCTTTCTGGGATGCAGACACAGAGAGTGGAGAGGAGGATGTAGCCCCTCCCCCAGTGATCCCCTGTGCAGTGATGTGGTCTAAGTATAGGACGTGCATATTCATCCTGTGGGGAGTGGAAAGCGGAGAACTAAGTGGATCATTCACTGTGAGTAACAGATGGAATGAATCTCTTTATTTGAAGTTTACAGAAGATAGGAGGTAAATATAAATAAAAGAAGTACATAAATAGAGAGAGTTTAGAGTGAGGAATTGAAAACGATAGCAGTTACATATGGATTTTTGACCTGACAGTTTTCCTTTAAATCAATATTATATTTTGTGGAATACGGCAGTGAGGTTTTAACCCTTCATTCTCCCTACTTTAATTTTCTGAGATAATGACCTTTGGGTTTTCATTGGCTGTAAGTCATAATGATCAACAACAATAACAGAAATAAACACTTGAAATAGATCACTCTGTGTGTAATGACTCTAATATATGCATTTCACTTTTTGTATTAAATTACTGAAAAAAAATTTACTTCTTGATGATGTTCTATTTCATTGAGATGCACCTGAATATACACGGTGACAGATTTTCCATAATTAGTTACATTTATCCGCAAATCTAATACTTTACTATATAGCTCATTTTATAAAAGAGCAGCTGCACGCCGTTAGCATTATATTTTTTCTTTAGTATCATATAAAAAGGACTTTCAGAAGCCTGAAAATATTTTGCTGTAATAATGCCAGTAGCTTTTTTTTCTTCAGTCATTTATAATGTGTTTACCACCTAAGGTAAAGTCACAAATTAAGTGATATTTTTTATGCAATGAACACAGTAAAGGCCTGATGCGCTGTGTCAAAATTCCCTGCCTACAGGGTGCTCAGCCACCATAAACTCATCTATTATCTCATTCTTTACATGAATGAAATGTGAATATAGTTCTCTTCCCCTCAGAAAACTATTACACTGATTGGATATTGTCTGGAAGCAATAGAATGAGTTTTCCCACACAATTATTTTAGAAGATTGAAAATGTATGGCTTTTCTCTCAGGTGGTGATGAAAAGTACTTACTTTTTTTCAATATTGTAAAAAATATGTTGCTAAGATAACCTTTTCCAACCTCCATAATGAGAAAATGAACTTTTAGCTTATGAGGAAATAGTATTAATTTAGCTGAGCTGTTCAATATTTTACATACATTCAGTAATGCTTTAGCTAATTTTTTTCAAATAACAGTAAAGCTGGATTCACAGGAAGCATTTGGGTCAGATTTTGCAGCATTTATAATGTATTTTTACTACACTCTGGTTGCAAAAATGTAATAGTAAAATGTGTTTCTACATAATGAAATGTCTTGATGTTTTAGGCTACTATAGTGCTTCTTCTTAGCACATTATTTCACTCATATCAGCAGCATATTGAATTTGTGAAATATATTTAATGTTTTTTATAAAGTGTTAAAGTACAAAATATGAATGTGATTGTTTTTGTTTTATGTTTTTCATTTTTTCCTCCAGTTGCAGAAATATGCTTTTTGTGGTTAAGCTGTATGTGTGCAGTTCTCCCCTTTCAGACATATACCCAATCTGTTTAGCAACATCTTAAAGAAGTTGAACAAGGTGATCACATGAGATTAAGCTGTTTGACTGATTTCAGATGCTGTGGGAGAAATGGGAAAAGTGGGAAAAATACATGTCCCCTGATAATTCTACTCTGACATGTATGTGGTATCCCACAAAGTGGTCATTCTCATGGAATACCAGAAGAATAGTGTTTTATGCAAATAATAAGATTTCTGTGTATATTGTATGTCCGACTGACAGGCAGCACTTAATCACTTCCCCTCTCTCCTTTGCAGGGGCTTGAACAAGCTCTGCTTAGCATGCAGAATGAGGTAATAACTGTAGTTGTAATCATCACATGCAAGGGGAGAGACAAAACCCCCCGGCAACATTGTGGAATAGTGAGTAAGGGGAGGAGAGCAAAGGAGAGAGAGCTGATGGCAGACATGGGGGTGTACGGCCATTGTTGTTAGGAAAGACAAAAGTACGCTCCAAGAGAAGTGCAGCTCAGCATAAGGAACTGATAGAGAATTACCAGAAGGAAAATCTGAACTAGGATTTGATGAAGAGCCAGAGGTCTGGCTGTCTGGGTCAATGTTTAACTGTAAGTGTGAACTCACTGTCCTCCTATTACCTACCATCTATAAATAGCTACCACTCATTACTACCAGTAAAGAGACTGTTCATTTCCAAGTCCTATGTGTTCCTTCATGATTGGAGATTGATTTCACAAACAGCTATCCCACCATCATATTCCCTTTTCATTGGGGGAATTTGTGTGTGTGTGTGTGTGTGTGTGGGTGTGCGTGCGTGCGTGCGTGCGTGTGTGTGTGTGTGTGCGCATTTTGGAGGAGATCCACAGAGGTTACCACATGTCATCTTGGAACACAAACCAGAGATTAGCATACTGGGTACATAAAGAACAATGAGTAATATCTCTGCAATTGAAGGGCAACTTAAAAATAGAAAACAGGAACAGATTTTTGGCCAAAATTAACTAAGTAGATAGAAGAAAATATAAGAAACTTTGTAATGTGCAAGTGCATCTAAATGAATATCATCAAAAAGTTAATTTTTTTCAGTAATTTATTACAAAAAGTGAAACGCATATATTATATAGAGTCATTACAAACAGAGTGATCTATTTCAAGCGTTTATTTCTGTTAATGTTATTGATTATGTCTTACAGTCAATGAAAACCCAAGGGTCATTATCTCAGAAAATTTAAGTGGGGAGGATGAAGGGTTAAAAACCACACTGCCATATTTTAGGAGACCTCAAAGGATGAATATTGATTTATTAGTTAATGAGTTTTAGGATTCCCTGAAACACCCTGAAACATGGCAATATGATATTGATTTGTCCTGAGGAAGGGGCCAGGGAGCACTTAAATGCGTTGACTAATTAATCAATATTATATTCACCCTTTGATGTCCTGTTGAAATATGTCAGTGCGGTTTTTAACCCTTCATCTTCCCTACTCTATATGCACCACACTTTGGACAGCCGGAGGCCGTGATATGCTTTTATAGTGGATGTGACGTTTACAAACACACAAGGTGAGTCTCTGATACCTAAGTAGGTCATATTTTATCTCTCAGAAACTTCATCCTAATAAATCAATATTATATTCACCGTTTGATGTCTCAAGGATTATGGCAGCATAGTTTTTAGCCCTTCATCCTCTCTACTTTAATTGTCTGAGATAATGACCTTTGGGTCCTTTCATCTACTACTTTTTTCTATATGCTGCTTACAAGAAAGAGGAGCAAAAATCCCACTCTGTCTGTGTGCACCACTCACTATCTCAGATTCAATTGCAAATTAGTGATACCGCCCACAGGGGAAAAACTTTAAAACAATGCAGAAAACAGTTACCGTATATACTCGTGTATAAGCCGACCCGTGTATAAGCCGACCCCTACTTTTGCCCCAAAACCTGGAAAACCTATTGACTCGTGTATAAGCCGAGGGTGGACTCCAGCACAGGTATTACAGTCCCCCCCATTGGTATATAGCAGCCTCCCAGTGGTAGTATACAGCAGCACAGAGGTATATACAGCAGCCCCAGTAGTAGTATACAGCAGCCTCCCCAGTGGTAGTATACAGCAGCCTTCCAGAGGTAGTATACAGCAGTCTCCCCTGTGGTAGTATACAGCAGTCTCCCCCTGTGGTAGTATACAGCAGTCTCCCCTGTGGTAGTATACAGCAGTCTCCCCCTGTGGTAGTATACAGCAGTCTCCCCCTGTGGTAGTATACAGCAGTCTCCCCTGTGGTAGTATACAGCAGTCTCCCCTGTGGTAGTGTACAGCAGTCTCCCCCTGTGGTAGTGTACAGCAGCTCCCCCTGTGGTAGTATACAGCAGTCTCCCCCTGTGGTAGTATACAGCAGTCTCCCCCTGTGGTAGTATACAGCAGTCTCCCCCTGTGGTAGTATACAGCAGTTCTCCCCTGTGGTAGTATACATCAGTCTCCCGCTATGGTAGTATACAGCAGTCTCCCCTGTGGTAGTGTACAGCAGCCTCCCCCTGTGGTAGTGTACAGCAGTCTCCCCCTGTGGTAGTATACAGCAGTCTCCCCCTGTGGTAGTATACAGCAGTCCGCCCCTGTGGTAGTATACAGCAGTCTCCCCCTGTGGTAGTATACAGCAGTCTCCCCCTGTGGTAGTGTACAGCAGTCTCCCCCTGTGGTAGTGTACAGCAGCCTCCCCCTGTGGTAGTATACAGCAGTCTCCCCCTGTGGTAGTATACAGCAGTCTCCCCCTGTGGTAGTATACAGCAGTCTCCCCCTGTGGTAGTATACAGCAGTCTCCCCCTGTGGTAGTATACAGCAGTCTCCCGCTATGGTAGTATACAGCAGTCTCCCCCTGTGGTAGTGTACAGCAGCCTCCCCCTGTGGTAGTATACAGCAGTCTCCCCCTGTGGTAGTATACAGCAGTCTCCCCCTGTGGTAGTATACAGCAGTCTCCCCTGTGGTAGTATACAGCAGTCCGCCCCTGTGGTAGTATACAGCAGTCTCCCCCTGTGGTAGTATACAGCAGTCTCCCCATGTGGTAGTATACAGCAGTGCCCCCCCCCCTCTGTGGTATATACAGCCCCCCCCCCGTGGTAGTATACAGCAGCCCCCCCTGTGGTAATATACAGCAGTGCCTCCCCCCCGTGGTATACACAGCCCCCCCCCCCGTGGTAGTATACAGCAGCCCCCCCGTAGTATATACAGCCCCCCCCCCCGTGGTATACACAGCCCCCCCCCCCCCCGTGGTACGGTAGTATACAGCAGCCCCCCCGTAGTATATACAGCCCCCCCCCCCGTGGTATACACAGCCCCCCCCGTTGCTGGCGCACACCTGTAAAAAGAAGATCTTTCATACTTATCCTCCTGCTGTCACCGCGCGCATCCTCCGCTCTTCTTGCTTGCACCCGGGCCCCGGCGTCCATCCACGTGACCGCGCACAAATAATGACGTCATTATTTGTGCGCGATCATATGGATGGACGCCGGGGCCCGGGTGCAAGCAAGAAGAGCGGAGGATGCGCGCGGTGACAGCAGGAGGATAAGTATGAAAGATCTTCTTTTTACAGGTGTGCGCCAGCAACGGGGGGGGGGGGGGGCTGTGTATACCACGGGGGGGGGGGCTGTATATACTACGGGGGGGCTGCTGTATACTACCGTACCACGGGGGGGGGGGGGGGGGCTGTGTATACCACGGGGGGGCTGTGTATACCACGGGGGGGGGGGGGGGCTGTGTATACCACGGGGGGGAGGCACTGCTGTATATTACCACAGGGGGGGCTGCTGTATATTACCACAGGGGGGCGGGAGAGCACAGACAGTGCTATGTAATATGCACGGCTCCCCCTGCCGCTGATGGACAGGGGGATGCAGTGCATATTGCATTGCACTAATGAGCGGCCCCACGTGACCGGCCGCTCACTATACAGCCTCCCCCTGCCTCCTCCTGCCTCCTCCAGCCCCCGGACACCGGCCCCACACAGTCAGCCGTCACTGACTCGTGTATAAGCCGAGGGGGGCACTTTTCAGCACAATTTCTGTGCTGAAAAACTCGGCTTATACACGAGTATATACGGTATATAATGGTCAGAAATAGTGATATTTCAAAAATAATCTTTGTGCCTTAGCAATAACAGACATTATTTTGAAATGTTATGTAAAAATATAGGTAGGTGCCAGAGATTTTAAATTAAATTCACAAGTCCAATGGAAAATAACAATTTCTGATTTAATTCATGTGGTCACCTTGAAAATAATATATAGCCAGCAACATTTCAGCTAAACAAAAGGTTAAGATGACATTGGGAATGGCTTTGAGGGCTTCCTTAAAATGCCTTTCGGATACTACATCATATGGTCTAGCACAGTCAAACAGGATAGCACTATAACCGATAAACAGATAAAGCATTGGCCATTTTAGAATTTTACAGTCTAGTTATAGGCAGTCAAGGCACTTAGTTCATCACTAAAGGTAGAGGTAAAAAAAAAGTTAAAGTTGGAGTGTTGTGTACTACTGCAATGCTGAAAAACATAGAATAAAGAAGTGATAGACTCAGTGTGTGACTAATAATATGTATGTGTAAGTGATTGGTGTTACACCGTCAGCATCACTGCACTCCCATGTGTCAGGGGTGCTGACATGCTAACCATGCGTCTCCCCGGCTTGTCTCAACTCCATCTTCCTCTATCTGCTCCCAAGGCCCATGCATTCATGGCAGGGCTGGTGGGAACATGCTTAGGGAGTGGCCATTCTTAGTCTTAAAGGGCCAGCATGACCTAACTGGTAAGTGCCTCTCAGCTGAGGGGCACAGAAATGTTAAAGGCATCTTCCCCTATTGGGAGGTGTCTAGTCAAAATGTCTAGTTAGCTTTGCTCTCTTAGCTAGTTGTCAGGTCCATTTGTGTCTGTGCATTGTTATCTTATATTAACTCGCACCTGCCTGGGTCTCCTTTTCTGCTAGTCACCATCAGCTATCACCATCTCCTGTGCCTACCTGTGCCTTCCAGTTACTGCCAGCCATCAGTCATCTGCTGTGCCCACTTGCTACAGTCATCAAATGTATCTACCTGTGCCTTTGTGCCCATCTCTGGATTTTTTTCTGTGGCTCCAGTCTGCCTGGCTACCGGGATCCCCTGGGGTTGCCACTAGGGATGGGCGAATCTACTCGCTAGGACTCGTTACTCGGCGAGTAGTAAGGGACTCGCAGGACTCGGTACTCTGCGAGTTTCCCAGTGATTACTCGCACGAGTCCAATGCAAATCAATATCAATCCTAGTTTTGTCAGAAACGCTGACAAAACTAGGATTGTCATTGTCTAGCATTAGACTCGGCTACTGTGCCAGTGATAGCAGGGAAACTCGCAAAGTAACTGCTGTTACATTGCGAGCCGAGTCCAGCTGTCTGCTCTGTGCAGCTCCAGGGTCCTAGAGCCTGCCTGCTCACAGACATGATGTAGCAGTGCTGAGATTGTTCTCAGTCTGCTCATTCCCTGTGCATAGACATCTATCTATGCACAGGGGATGTAGCAGAGAGGACATCGCGTTTTGGACTACGTTGGACGGAAGAGGATTTTTTTAATTAAAGATGGAGTCCCTAATGGCTTTTTTTTATTTCAAATAAAAAATTTTCTGTGTGTTGTGTTTTTTTAACCCTTTATTGGAGATTCTTAGTGGCTGGGTCAAACGTGGCCTGACATTAAGAATCTCGGGCTTAATACCAGCTTGTATAACAAAGCTGGTATTAACCCCTTTATTACCCAGCGTGCTACCGCTACCAGGACCGCTGGAAAAGCGGGGTTCAGTGCCAGAGGATGGCGCTTCAATGAACGCGCCATCTTCTGGGGCGGCTGCGGGCTGCAATTTGCAGCGGGGGGTGCCCAGAAAGCTTGGGCATCCCTGCGCTGTGGATTCCAGCCCCCAGCTGCTTAGCTGTACCTGGCTAGACATAGAAATTGCGTGGAGCCCCACGCATTTTTTTTTTATTATTTCATGAATTTCAGAGTCTCAGAGTCAGAGTCTCAGAGTCAGAGTCTCAGAGTCAGAGTCTCAGAGTCAGAGTCAGAATCTCAGAATTTCATGAAATAATTTAAAAAAAATGCGTGGGGCTCCGCGCAATTTTCTATGTTAGCCAGGTACAGCTAAGCAGCTGGGGGCTGGAATCCGCAGCGCAGGGATGCCCAAGCTTTCTGGGCACCCCCCGCTGCAAATTGCAGCCCGCAGCCGCCCCAGAAGATGGTGCGTTCATTGAAGCGCCATCCTCTGGCGCTGAACCCCGCTCTTCCAGCGGCCCTGGTAGCGGTGGCACGCTGGGTAATAAAGAGGTTAGCACCAGCTTTGTATTATCAGCTGGCCCTAAGCCCGAAATTTATGGCGGTCACGCCAATATTAGACATGACCGCCATGAATTTCTATTAAATTGTTTTAAAAAAAACACAACACAAAGAAAATTTTTTATTATAAATTTTAAAAAAAGCCATTAGGGACTCCATCTTTAATTAAAAACATCCTCTTCCGTCCGACGCAGTCCAAAACGCGATGTCCTCTCTGCTACATCTCCTGTGCATAGATATAGATGTCTATGCACAGGGAATGAGCAGACTGAGAACAATCTCAGCTCTGCTACATCATCTCTGTGCACAGACATTCATGTCTGTACACAGGGAATGAGCAGACTGAGAACAATCTCAGCTCTGCTACATCAGGCAGCAGGCAGGCTCTAGGACCCTGGAGCTGGCAGCCAGCACACAGAGAAGACAGGACTCTTATCTGTGCGAGTTTCCCAGCGATTACAGTTGCAAAGTAAACGAGTCCAATGCAAATAAATGACAAAACTAGGATTGCTTCAGGCTGAAGCTTCCGAGACACATCTGCGATTTGTAAATCTCACACTACTCGCTATTACTCGCTTCCCCATTCATTAACATTGGACTCGCTAGACTCGCAACGAGTAGCGAGTCCTGTGCTCGGACTCGCTAGAGTCAAGCGATTCCGAGTAATTTAGGATTCGCCCATCACTAGTTGCCACCTGTCAGTTACATACCAACTAAGTCTATTTCCACCTTCTGTGGATATAGCATAGTTCTCAGTCACTGTTTAGGGGTGCTCTTCCAGGTCAATGAGCGGTGTATTTGGTTCAGTGGATCCACCTTACTCGGGCTCGACTTATAGGACGTGACAATGGGGAGGTGTTTGACCTGCAAAATCGTTGTTAAGGTGCTGTAGTACAGTATTTCACAGATCCATTGAAGAGTCAGTCTTCTCAGCTAGGGATGGGCGAATCTACTCGCTAGGACTCGTTACTCGGCGAGTAGTAAGGGACTCGCAGGACTCGGTACTCTGCGAGTTTCCCAGCGTTTACTCGCACGAGTCCAATGCAAATCAATGGCAAACGCTGACAAAACTAGGATTGCCATTGTCTTGCATTAGACTCGGCTACTGTGCCAGTGATAGCAGGGAAACTCGCAAAGTAACTGCTGTTATTTTGCGAGCCGAGTCCAGCTGTCAGCTCTGTGTGCAGGCTGCCACAGCTCCAGGGTCCTAGAGCCCGCCTGCTCACAGAGATGATGTAGCAGTGCTGAGATTGTTCTCAGTCTGCTCATTCCCTGTGCATAGACATCTATATCTATGCACAGGGGATGTAGCAGAGAGGACATCGCGTTTTGGACTACGTCGGACGGAAGAGGATTTTTTTAATTAAAGATGGAGTCCCTAATGGCTTTTTTTTTATTTCAAATAAAACATTTTCTCTGTGTTGTGTTTTTTTAACCCTTTATTGGAGATTCTTAGTGGCTGTGTCAAACGTGGCCTGACATTAAGAATCTCGGGCTTAATACCAGCTTGTATAACAAAGCTGGTATTAACCCCTTTATTACCCAGCGAGCCACCGCCACCAGGGCCGCTGGAAGAGCGGGGTTCAGCGCCAGAGGATGGCGCTTCAATGAACGCGCCATCTTCTGGGGTGGCTGCGGGCTGCAATTTGCAGCGGGGGGTGCCCAGAAAGCTTGGGCATCCCTGCGCTGCGGATTCCAGCCCCCAGCTGCTTAGCTGTACCTGGCTAGACATAGAAATTACGCGGAGCCCCACACATTTTTTTTTTTATTATTTCATGAAATTCATGAAATAATTAAAAAAAAGGGCTCCCCTATATTCTTGTGTCCGGCCAGGTACAAATAGGCACCTGGAGGTTGGGGGCAGCCCGTCGCTGCCTGCTGGATCCGGCTGGTTCCAGAAATACAGCGAAGCCCACGTGAAATTTTTTTCTGACAAATCCATAAAACAATGTAAATAAAAGGGACTGCATCTTTATTAACCCCTGGACCATGGGCGAGGGGTTAATAAAGATGCAGTCCCTTTTTTAGGATTGTTTTATTGATTTTTCAGAAAAAAAATTACATGGGCTTCGCCGTATTTCTGGAACCAGCCGGATCCAGCAGGTAGCGACGGGCTGAACCCAACCCCCAGGTGCCTATTTGTACCTGGCCAGACACAAGAATATAGGGGAGCCCTTTTTTTTTTATTATTTCATGAATTTCATGAAATAATAAAAAAAAAATGCGTGGGGCTCCGCGCAATTTCTATGTCTAGCCAGGTACAGCTAAGCAGCTGGGGGCTGGAATCCACAGCGCAGGGATGCCCAAGCTTTCTGGGCACCCCCCGCTGCAAATTGCAGCCCGCAGCCGCCCCAAAAGATGGCGCGTTCATTGAAGCGCCATCCTCTGGCGCTGAACCCCGCTCCTCCAGCGGCCCTGGTGGCGGTGGCACGCTGGGTAATAAAGAGGTTAGGGCCAGCTTTGTATTATCAGCTGGCCCTAAGCCCGAAATTTATGGCGGTCACGCCAATATTAGACATGACCGCCATGAATTTCTATTAAATTGTTTTAAAAAAAACACAACACAGAGAAACATTTTTATTAGAAATAAAAAAAAAGCCATTAGGGACTCCATCTTTAATTAAAAAAATCCTCTTCCGTCCGACGCAGTCCAAAACGCGATGTCCTCTCTGCTCATCCCTGTGCATAGATATAGATGTCTATGCACAGGGAATGAGCAGACTGAGAACAATCTCAGCTCTGCTACATCAGGCAGCAGGCGGGCTCTAGGACCCTGGAGCTGCGGCAGCCTGCACACAGAGCAGACAGGACTCTTATCTGTGCGAGTTTCCCAGCGATTACTTGCAAAGTAAACGAGTCCAATGCAAATCAATGGCAAAACTAGGATTGCTTCAGGCTGAAGCTTCCGAGACACATCTGTGATTTGTAAATCGCACACTACTGGTTGTCAAGGAGTTCTTGACCAAAAACACATACAGTTGAAACCAGAAGTTTACATCTCACTATCTGACATGAAATGAGAACAAACCTTTCCCGTTTTAGGTCAATTAGGGTTACCATATTTATTCATATTTGCAAAATTTCAGGAGAGAGAGAGAATAGTGAGAGAGAGGAGAGAGAGAAGAGAGGAGAGAGGAGAGAGAGAAGAGAGGAGAGAAGAGTGAGAGAAGAGTGAGAGAAGAGTGAGAGATGAGTGAGAGAGAAGAGTGAGAGAAGAGTGAGAGAAGAGTGAAAGAAGAGTGAGAGAGAAGAAAGAAGAGAGAGAGAAAGGAGAAAGAGAGAGAGAGAAAGGAGAAAGAGAGAGGAAGAGAGAGAGAAAGAGAGAGAGGAAGAGAGAAAGAGAGAGAGAGAAAGTGAGAGAGAGAAAGAGAGAGAGCAATTCCCTTTTAATAGCTTTGGCAGTGTTAATATGTATTTAGTTCTGCTAAGAAGCTCATTTGAATTTGAATTTGAATTTGAAAGAGAGAGAGAGAGTTTAAGGTATTTTTATTAATGCAAAATCATAAGTTTACATACATATCATTAGTATTTGGTACCATTGCCCTTAAGCTATATGACTTGGGATAAACATTTTGAATATGCTTCCACAGGCTTCTCACAATAGTTGATAGGGATTAGGGCCCATTCCTCCTGACAGAACTGGTGTAACTGAGCCTAGTCAACTTGAAAATTCCCTGCTATATTTAGTTAAATAACTCACTCCTACTGTGGTGGCTGGGGCTGCTTCTCTTTAGCATGGGTGATATTGGTCATGTTGCTTCTCAAGTGCCTTTCCAGGTTTGCTAGAGCCCTAGGTATCACAGGAGAGGCTGGGAGCATATACCTCACTGGGAAGGCTGAGGCTGGGGCACAGAGATCACTGGAGAGCTGGATTTCAAGGGCAGACAGTCAGAAAAACGCGTCTGCCCGGGGGCGCAAAAAAGTCATCGAGGGCCGCATTCGGCCATGGGGCCTAAGGTTCCCCACCCATATGAATGTGTGTTGTCTCCCCTGAGTGCCTAACACTCGTGAATAAATCCAAATGAATGGTACTGTTTGATCCGCGCAAACCGTATGTGACAAACAAGACTTCAGTAGATTAAAGGATAATAGTGACTTTATTCAAGGCATTTCAGAGCATGTCCCCACTCCATCTGGAATGCCTTTATTCAACGTGTTTCAGAGTGTGTCCCTGCTCCTTCATCAGAGCATGTAAAATGCTCTTCCTCCAGGCATTCTTGATGAAGGAGTGAGGACACACTTTGAAATGCGTTGAAATAAGGCCCCATTAACCTTTAATCTACTGAAATCTTGTTTTTGACATATGGTTTGCATGGATCGAACAGCACCATCCATTTGGATTTATTTCAACCGCCACAGAGATTACGTGGAGTGTGGATCCAGTGGCAACAGTATCACGCACATATACTGGTTGTGGGTCTCACAACCAAGCCAGGTGAGCAGCAACTTTAGAAATTCTGCATTGTTTTAAAAAGGATAAGACCCTACTGCGCTTTTGTTTCCTCACTTTCAGCCATAATACTCGTGAATAGGGGGATTAGATATACTAACCTTATGTACACTGCTATTGGCAGAAAGTTAGTGTTATAGATCCATCACTAGTGGTTGTTGTATATAAGAGAGATTGGGGATAGCACTTTAGAAATTATTGGAAAATGGTGCTTTTAGCTCATGTCATATGAAAATGTGTTTTAAGCTCATTGATTTCATTTTGTTGTAGCTTCAGTGGAGAGCCATTGCTACACACACTTATATATGTGAATTATTCTGGTGTTATTTAAGCTGTGCACCATAATATGGTCTTCTGTCTGGCTCGTCTTACTGTGTCCCTCCTAAAGGAAACTGTTCTAATTTTTCATTGTTTGTTAATGATTTTTAAACAATTAAGTAAACTTTTTATGCTACTGATGAATCTTTCCTTTGTGATAGAGTGTATTGTATCCTGTCCTGTTTTGAAGTTTTTAAATGGGAAGGAATAGTCTCAAATAGTGACTTAGTGTTGGAGTACTCATTTCACTGTGGATAATGACACAGTCTTAATAGCTTCCACATTATCTGTACTAGTGATGAATGAACTTTGTTCGAACATGTTTACCAATTTGAAATTTGGCACAAATGTGGCCAATTCGGCTCTGGGATTGGGAGCTCGAACTCTTTCCTCAAAGTTGATGAACCTGACTTTGTTTGGGAAAAACGTTTAAAGAAAAAGTTAAAATGGCCCTAAAATTTTATCTTTTGATTTGGGGCCAAAACGCCTACCGGAAGACAAGTTGGCTGAGGATAACACCTAACCTAAGATTAGAAGTGTTTCCAGCCATTGAGTCTACTGGCTTGCATCAAGGTGTAGAATTTTTTTGAGCTTTAAAATTATTTTTTTTAAGCTTCCTGGAGTTTGCAGGAGTTTTTGACACCTGCAGGATGTTAATTTTGGAAACAGTGCCAGATGTGGCAACAGCTGAGAAATCCAGGAAGCTTTCAATGTCCTTAAAACATCCATTTAAGAGAGCCTAATATTTTTTTAGGGATTGTTTTTTAATATTTTTTATTTTATTATTATTAATGTTATTATTATTACTATCATCTTAGGTTTTTTTGGAGAGCGAACCTTTATTATTGTAGAGGGTCAAAAGCAAGCAGTGCCATCTGTTCTACCCTGATGTGATAGCAATTCATATAAAAATAGCATATGGCCAATATATGGTTCACATGTAATATGGTTCACATCTTATAGGTCTGTTCACACTGATGAAACACCATGGTATGGATATTGTTTCTTGAAAATGTGCAATCACTATTTCATGTCATAATAATAAAACTACTAATAATAATTTTTATTAATTTATATAGTGCTATTATTCCATAGTGGTTTACATACATTTGTAACAATGTCCAAATTGGAGCTCACATTTTATGCCATACATTTACAATACAGACTTTTGGCAAATGCATAACTGTGTTATATGTATAATTCATATTATTATTCTCCTTGCATTCCTGCAGTGTCCAGTGCCCAAAAGCCTTATTCAGCATTCCAGATGAATTGATGGTGAATGGTGACCTGAATGAAGTTATTTGTTTTCATCTTCATTATGTCTCCTACAAAGATATAATGCTTCAGTAATGACTGCACCTAACCACATACCACAACCCAGTTGTTATTCCTTGTGACCTGGTAAACTGGATTTGTAACAGTACAAATCATCAAATAGATGGGTTAATTAGAAGCTTGGCATTAGACAACAAGAGTGTGCAAACATTCAACTCCAAAAAAGGTGGGGGAACAAGAGGCGCAATAGTGCCCTATCACTAGTGACACTCAGATGTGAGTGGTGTAATGCAGTTACACTCACCTATTCCAGTTGTGAGAACCACAACTGGTTTAACAGCATATCACAGTATCAGCTGCTGCAGGACCTCCACCGACCACTCCAACGTGGAAATACTGCTAGAAAATATGGGAAGCAAGGTGTAATATATGCCTGAGGAAGGTGCCAGGAAGGGTGCCGAAACGCGTAGGAAGGAATAAAGAAGTATACTGCTACAACATCTTGCATCCCAGGTGATTTTTTGGACTCAGCAGCGCGGACCGTGGTACACCTTGCTTCCCATATTTTCTAACATTCAACTCCGATACTGATTTTCTTGAGTCTGAATCCTGTTACTCAATGGAAGAGATGTATTGCAACTACTGGTTCCCATACTCCAACACCACCAGGACCAGGACCATTATGAGGAGTACCTAGAAGTCACTGTTTCCTAGCCATGTGCATCACCATCCCCACCTCCAGAAGCCTTCAACTGTGACAATGTCATGAGGGGACCCCTACCTCCTTCAAGCAACTATCAGACAAGGCAACAGCCACCCCGTCCTCCTTTATCCTTTATTGAGTAGATTTGACATGCCGATGTCATTGCAAGCTTCAGTGCTACTTTCACACTCAGCGTGCTTGCAGGCCCGCTCATGAACCTCAAACATCCTCATCATAACTTCTCTCATGTTGTGTCCAGGGATGGGCGAATTCCTCGCTACTATTCGGGACACGCCTGAATAGTAGCGGACTCGGGGACTCACTACTCGCCGAGTTTCCTTAGGAATTACTCGGGGGTAGCGAGTCCCTGTACTTTTGCAGTGTATCTATACAGATACACTAGAAAAGTACCCTAAAAGTTAATCTAAGAGGTTAAAAACAATAAACATTAATACTCACCTCCTGTACTCCTGTACCGGGACCGGGACCGAAGACCTCCAGCTGTTACAGGACCTCCGAGACCACTGGGAGAAGAAGGGGGAAAATATCCTTGCAGTTCAGTCAATCAGCATTCGGCTAGCGGTCACATGGGTTTGTCATGTGACCGCAGTGCAGCCGCGTCACAACCCATGTGACTGCTAGCCGAATGCTGATTGGCTGAACTGCAAGGTCCTTTTCCCCATCTTCTCCCGGTGGTCTCGGAGGTCCTGTAGCAGCCAGAGGTCTTTGGTACCGGTCCCGGTACATAAGGTACAGGAGTACAGGAGGTGAGTATTAATGTTTATTGTTTTTAACCCCTTAGATTAACTTTTAGGGTACTTTTGTAGTGTATCTGTATAGATACACTGCAAAAGTACAGGTTACTACTCGGACTCGCTAGACTCGCAACGAGTACCGAGTCTCGGACCCGGACTCGTTAGAGTCCAGCGAGTCCGAGTATTTTAGGATTCGCCCATCCCTAGTTGTGTCAGGTTACACAGAAGGCATCACCTATCAGAAAATCCTGCTGCACCCAGGCATATTGTTTGATACTTTTTTAAGTAAATTTTGAAAATCTGCATGTTGATCTTTAAGCCAGCAAAGTCTATGAGAAAATAGAAGTGCTGTGCCAACGTGTTTTTTTTCCTTGCAGATTTGGTGCAGATTTTGGGGCAGAAAAAAAAATCTGAACCACATGTGCAAAAAAACAAAAAAGCATCATGGGCACAGTACAGCACTTCTGACCTGTTATAGACAGGATAGACATGTAGATTTTGATGCAGATTCTCAAAATTTATTTCAAAACAAGCATCAAACAATGCACCGTGGGCACAAGGCCTAAGAGGATCCAGGGAGATCTGCAGTTGTGACAGGGCTCAAGGATTCTTCTTGCCCCCTGGCTACATCCACACAGACTTCTAGGGCAGGGGTGGCCAATTACAGTCCTTAAGGTCTGAAAACAGTGCAGGTTTACAGGATTTCCTTAGCATTGTACAGATTGCTAATTTAATCACATGCAGAGGTGATGATTCTGGCACCTTGTGCAATGCTAAGTGAATTTTGAACACATGCACTGTTTGCGGCCCTTGAGGACTACAATTGACAATCATGTTCTACAGGAGTGTGTGTAGTGGCGTGCATCTCCATACCTCAGACAGTCAGGCCAGATGCATGTGGTTTGTTCACCAGTCTCTATAGAGCAGAGCACTTCTTTAATAAATAGCAATAAAAGAAACATAAGCTCAAAAAAACTCACCAACAGAGCTAGCAGTAAGCATTAGTTATATAGGAAACAGCAACACAGGTGCAAAATACCAGCGCTTTAATTACTTTTAACCTCCATGTCTTGGAGGGCACGATTTCGTTTTTTTTTATAAACACACAGAATGAGGTTCCCGTAGGGTGCCAATCACACATGTGTGATGCAAAGTGTGCCCAGCCTATTACTTACGCCTTTACTATTAGATCTAGGCGAGCTGTTAGGCACTATATCAATGCACTACAACAAGAACAGACACCGGGCACAGCTGCACTCTGCATAAAAACGTGCAAAAAAACACAATACAAAGCGTGAATAAAATGGTATTGGTATGTATTTTTGACCAAAACACATAAGCTCATAACCCATGTTAAGGGTCTTCACGCTTACAAGTCCCTAAACAATAAATTCATGAATAATAAATAGCAAAAAAAGGAACATAATTTAAGGTTTTGAGGTGTAGGCCAAAGTGGCAGCTCCACTAATCAAGCAGGAAGAAGCGCAACTGCTGCTAAACTTGGGAAGGGGAAAAATAGAATTAAAAAAAAAAACAGGCCTCACCCTTCGAAGAGCTCAAAAACAACTGAAAAAATTCCTTTTCCGGAAAAAATGTCAAATAAGGGGCAGCTCAGCAATCCAGCAACAACCTTTTTTAGGGAAGTCCACTTTAATTGGAGTAAAAAACTCTCTTGCAGCTTTCTCAGTGCTGTTTTCTGTATCGGCATTCTAAATGTATGGATTGAAATTAAAAATTAAGCGATTGGCCAACATTTTCATCAAATCCCAATACCATCATAATTATTGGTGGTTTTTCATAATGTAGTTGGGAATGGAACTCCTGTAAGACCCATTGTAAGGATGAAGCACATAATAGGCAAGCGTGCTAGTTCTTTATTAATTTGGAATTGCGCTAAGATAAGTGATAGAAAAAGCAATGGACTATGGCATACTGATCGTCTGCAATAATATAGGTTGTGTTTACCCAAAAAATAAATGAGTAAAAATGAATATTAATAAAAAAATAATAAAATAAAAAGATATTTAAAAAATATGTTTTTAAAATATTTATTTTTTTATCATTAAGTTTCTTAAACAGATGTTTTAAGGACATTGTAAGATTCATGGACTTCACAGCTCCTGTCACATGTGGCACTGTTTTCAAAATTAACACTCTGCAGGTGTCAAAAACACCTAAAAACTTCAGGAAGCTTCAAAAAATTAATTAAAAAGCTCCAAAAAAATCTACATCTTGATTCACGCCGTAGACCTGATGGATGGGAACACTCTTAACTTTAGGTTTCAAACTTTTTTCCAAAACAAAGCCACATTTGGCGATTTTTATTTTACTAAATAGCCCGGTTTTCCGATTGCAAACCGAATTATCAAGGTTTGTGCCGAATTTGAAGTTTCCCCAAACATGCCAATTTCATTAATCTGAACACATGATAACCGAGCTGCCAACTTACTTCAGCATTTTCATGTGTGTACACTACTAAGGAGAATGATTGATATGTGAGTGATGAGTGACCACTAAAATTCTTGGGTGCTCTTTACTCCTGTCAGACCCAGAATGGGTCCGAGGAAGGTCTAGAGACAAGCAGTAATAGAGAAGGAGAAAGAGAGATACATGAAGAGAGATTTTAGAAGGCCATAAGCTGGAAAGTGCAAATTCTGGCCGTGTCAAAGAGTGTTTCAGCAAATGAATGTTGAGAGATTGCAGTAGGCCACAAGTTGAAAGGTGCAGGGTCCAACCTCACCACAGATTGTTTCAGAAAATGAATGTTAAGAGATTGCAGAAGACCACAGGCTGAAAGGTGCCGTTTGCAACCACAGTACAGATTTAAGTGGTATCATGTGATCATCGTCAAAATTATCATACCCTTGAAATACTCAGTACTGCGGCTGGAGCTGTACTTTCCAGCTTGTGACATATCTCGACATTCATTTCCTTAAATACTCATATATAGGCAAATACACCAGGATAGGCGCATGATTGGAAACATATATACAGTATGTCCCCATTCTAGTATATATAGCCCTCAAAATTGTACATATGTTCATCATTCTGGTATACATGTCCCTCAACCTGATATATATCAGGATGAGGGCCAAATATACCAGGATGGGTCCAGAAAGAGGCTTTGAATATCAGGCTAGGGGAACTTATATACAAGGATGTAGGACATATAAACCAGGTTTGGGGACATATATACCTGGAAGGGGCACAGAATGGGAACATTAGTACAGAATTGGGGAATATTACTCACATTACAGTGTCAGCAGCAGTTCCCCCTATAAACAGTTCACCATGATCACAATTTTTTCTTCTATTTTTTTTCCTATTTTCTTCCTTTACAGCCTGGGTGCATCTTATAGTCTGAAAAATATTATAGCTGCGCCTTTTAAATAAAAAGTACTTTATGAGTACATGAAAACATTTATTTACACATCCAAACAGGAACGTCCCTTAGGCAGGGTTAGGTAAATCTTTACTTTTTATCTATATGGCCAAAATACAGAAATTCAGGAAAAGCATTAACACAGAAAAAATAAAATACTTAAACACACAAGCTTTATACTGTTAATTATGGAGAGCACTATTTTGAGTACATTCTGCATTTGTGTGTCAGGAGGTGACAGGTATACAACACAAGGCAAGCTTAAACTCCATGACATGCTCTTAGAAGCCTATTTTGCTCAACTAGTGCATCTTAATTGGTTGTAAACAGTGAATTTTTTCCCCTCTTTTTCCATTAACAATTCTGTCATTCATTTTCAGAATGCAAAAACTATTAATTAGTACAATGGAAAAATATCTTCAAAGGACTTTTGGGTGGGGATAATTTACATAATAGAAAACATTAAGCACTTACTGAGTTTTTTTGCTATTTTTTCTTTAGCTAAATTATGTCAGGGTGTTTAGTCATCTTAAGGGTCATCATGATGGCATCTGCAAATATTAATTCAGCAGCACAAATACAATTAGCATTATAATTTAGATCCATGATCTTAATTTTGTTCTGTATATTAATGCTTTACTGACATTACAAATACATTTTAAATTGTAAAATAGCATGATAATTAAAGTTTGCATTTTCCATAGTTGTCTTTTAAGTAACCTCATTGAAAAAGATCAACAATAAGCAATCTTAATTTTGCTATAAT
This sequence comes from Allobates femoralis, assembly GCA_033576535.1. Lineage (NCBI taxonomy): Eukaryota > Metazoa > Chordata > Amphibia > Anura > Aromobatidae > Allobates > Allobates femoralis. The sequence goes on from JARQOC010000001.1 coordinate 377,286,662, forward strand.
TATGTATATCAGTACTTGACCTACATTTGCAAATTATTCAACTGTGATCATGCAAAATCAACAACATTATTACCTTGTTCATTTATGCAGAAGGAATAATTTTACATGAAAAAATATCATTATTTTATTACAAACTAAGTTCATATATTTAATCTGAATTTTTCTAAATTTATAACTTCAAATCACCTAAACTGCATCTCAAACTCTATATTCTTTTTACCACATAATGCCAATTATACTTGATATTTGTCCTCCTTTGCAATACTGAAGGGTTTCCTACTCAGTGTCCCTTGTGATCTGGTCAGCGATTGTTCGTAACGTAGCTACTATGACAATTCATACATTATAATTTGCCAAATCTCAGTCAAAATATAGTATTTGGTATGTATTATAGGATGCGTTTTTGCTACATTTTTCTTCTTTATAATTAGTTAGAGATTAGAAATGATGATACCTTTTGAAATTCCAATTTGCCAACATTTACAGAAAATTTGAATTACAGCAAATAAATTTGCCGCAAATCGACAATAGTTTAATTGTTCTAAAATGATATGCATATCATTGTGAATATTTGTCATAGCTCTTTTTTCCTTTCAATGGCTCGAGTAAGTTGGAAGTGCAATGCAAATGATGCTTTGATGCTAGTGACTCCCCTGCTAGTGTCAAAGAGCCAAGGCTCTGTTCCCGAGTAGCGAGAAGCAAACTTGTCTGAGCAAGGTTCGCCAATTTCAAATTCAGCACAAATATTGGAGATTTGATTCATGATTGGAAACCCAAATACTTTGCTAAAAAGTTGTCGAACTCTGTTTTGTTCGTCAACTATTCACATGTAAATAATTATTAATGCGTTTGAAGTAATGCTTCTCTTCTCCACTATGACTGTCTACATTATGGCTGTCTAGGATAGTGGGTTGGAAGTGGTGGGGATAAGTGAGTGGAGCGTCACACTCAATTTTATCTTTTTCCCACCACATACTATGTGGATGTTCCAGGCTGGCAGCCAATCAGGGTGCATAAACCATCCATACATTTCAGACACAAGGGTGTGTCACTGGCTACTAGTCACATGTCCCTTCGCATATAAAAAAATCTGCCATTTGCCATTGTCGTCATTTTGAGAGTGTTACAGCTCATGGACGGACCTTTTGCTGCTGCTGTTGCGTGCCAGATAAATGGATAACGAGCAACTCAATTTATTTTTAGCTAGATAGTAGGGTTAGATGGTCCATACCGAAATAGGACTTTTTGGTATAGAACCAGTAATTAGTGATAGGCGAATCTGCCGATGCTCTGGTTTAGCAGGTTCGTCTGGACGTTTTTTAAAGTTTGAGTTTGGGGCTTAACCTGACTCAAATTTGAGTCTGAACCCTGATTTGGACTTTAAAGTTATGGGATGGGGGGACAGAATGAAGGCAAATAGTTATTCAACATAAGCATCATAATTACCAGCGTCCTGCCATCCCAATACTTGTACTTCTGGGCCGCTCATTAACTTTCTGTATAGTCACTGCAAAGAGACCCAACAGCCAATCACAATTGCAATCACAGAGAATGCATGTCTGTGATTGGCTGTTGGAATAATCTGAAATCAGTCCATACATTCTAGTAGGGCAGATGCAAAATGTATGGGGTGGTTTCAGGTTACTCCAGCAGCCAATAGCAGATGACCATTCTCTGTGATAGAGTCAGTCAATGTGTGAGGGGCCCAACAGCCAATCACAAACATCATAGTACTGATTCTCAGCGCAGATAAAGCAGACAGCTATGGGGCTGCCACCACCAGCTGCCTGGCTTTCTCTTGGATGGCAATCAAAATACAGGAAGCCCACAATATTTTTCATTATTTAAATAAATATTTAAGAAAAAATATGTGGTCTTTACCCTGTTTTTATTCACCAGCCATGGTAAAACCCAAGCAGCTGGGGGGCTGGAATTCCCATCATGGTAAGTCCCAAGCAACCTTGGCCCCCTATACTGAAAATTGAAGCCCACAGCCGCCCCTTCAAATAGTGCATTCTTTTGTTTAACTATTTTAAGGTGCTTTACCTGGCTCTTCCAGCATCACTGGTGGTGGTGGCATGGTAATAAAGGAGTTGATGCAAGCTTTGTATTGCTAGCTGGCATTAAGTCCAAAATTCTTAATATCGGCAGGCAATACAGCATCGGCTAATCTGGTCACAATAGTAATCAATTCAGGTGACCAGATCAGCTGACACAATTGCTATGGCAATCACTTCAGTTAACTGCCTACGTCACTCACCACCAACTATGGTCCGGAAGTGGTGATTCGCTAAGGTCACCTGAGGATATCGTTTAGGTAAACATGGTGACCCCTAAAGATAGCGGGTACTATGCTTACCTGACATGTACTCGGCTGACCTCAGGGATAACCGCTCAGCCGGCTGCAGCTGGCACCTTATTCAGTAACTGCAACCTGTGGTGATGGGATGCTGTGTTTATCACTGCAGTCTTCAATCAAGAAATCATCACAGAGGATCGTGAAGGGTATGGATTAGAGATTAATAAAGATTGAGTCCCTAAACGTGTTTGTGTTTATATTACTGATAAAATGTTTTCTTTGTCTTGTATCTTCTTTACAATTTACTTGAAATTCTTTATGGCCAGGTCTAACATTAGCCTGACATTGAGATTAGTAGTGTTCACAGCCATCAGGTCTTCCATTTTCTTTCAACCTGTAGAATTTTTGGAGCTTTAAAATCATTTTTTTTAAGCTTCCTGGAGTTTTCAGGTGCTTTTGACAGCTGCAGGGTGTGAATTTTGAAAACAGTGCCAGATTTGTCAGCAGATGTTAAGGCCAGGAACTTTAGAATGGCCTTAAAGGATCCATTTAAGCGAGCATATTATTTAAAAAAAATAGAATTTTCTTCTATTTTATTATTTTTTTTCTATTATTATTTGTATTTTAATAATTTTTATTTGGAGAGCAAAACTTTATTTATACAGTTGTGGCCAAAAGTATTGACACCCCTGCAATTCTGTCAGATAATACTCAGTTTCTTCCTGAAAATGTTTGCAATCACAAATTCTTTGGTATTATTATCTTCATTTAATTTGTCTTCATAGAAAAAAAAACACAAAAAGAATTGTCCCAAAGCCAAATTGGATATAGTTCCACACCAAACATAAAAAAGGGGGTGGACAAAAGTATTGGCACTGTTAGAAAAATCATGTGATGCTTCTCTAATTTGTGTAAATAACAGCACCTGTAACTTACCTGTGGCACCTAACAGGTGTTGGCAATAACTAAATCACACTTGCAGCCAGTTGACATAGATTAAAGTTGACTCAACCTCTGTCCTGTGTCCTTGTGTGTACCACATTGAGCATCGAGAAAAGAAGGAAGACCAAAGAACTGTCTAAGGACTTGAGATTGCTCATGCTTCCTCACAATTTGATTTCTCAAGGCTACAAGTCCATCTCTAAAGACCTGAATGTCCCTGTGTCTATCGTGCGCAGTGTCATCAAGAAGTTTAAAGCCCATGGCACTGTGGCTAACCTCCCTAGATGTGGACGGAAAAAAAAATTGACAAGAGATTTCAACACAAGATTGTGCGGATGGTGGATAAAGTACCTTAACTAACATCCAAACAAGTTCAAGCTGCCCTGCAGTCTGAGGGTACAACAGTGTCAACCCATACTATCCATCGGCGTCTGAATTAAAAGGGACTGTGTGGTAGGAGACCCAGGAAGACCCCTCTTCTTACCCCAAGACATAAAAAAGCCAGGCTGAATTATGCCAAAACTTACCTGAGAAGGCCTAAAACGTTTTGGAAGAATGTTCTCTGGTCAGATGAGGCAAAAGTAGAGCTTTTTGGGCAAAGGCATCAAGATAGAGTTTACAGGAGAAAAAAAGAGGCATTCAAAGACAAGAACACGGTTCCTACAGTGAAACATGGCGGAGGTTCCCTGATGTTTTGGGGTTGCTTTGCTGCCTCTGGCACTGGACTGCTTGACCGTGTGCATGGCATTATGAAGTCTGAAGACTACCAACAAATTTTGCAGCATAATGTAGGGTCCAGTGTGAGAAAGCTGGGTCTCACAGAGAGGTCATGGGTCTTCCAGCAGGACAATGACCCAAAACACTTCAAAAAGCACTAGAAAATGGTTTGAGAGAAAGCACTGGAGACTTCTAAGGTGGCCAGCAATGAGTCCAGACCTGACTCCCATAGAACACCTGTGGAGAGATCTAAAAATGGCAGTTTGGAGAAGGCACCCGACAAATATCAGGGACCTGGAGCAGTTTGCCAAAGAAGAATGGTCTAAAATTCTAGCAGAGCATTGTAAGAAATTCATTGATGGTTACCGGAAGCGGTTGATCGAAGTTATTGTGGCTAAAGGTTGTGCAACCAAGTATTAGGCTGAGGGTGCCAATACTTTTGTCTGGCCCACTTTTGGAGTTTTGTGTGAAATGATCAATGTTTTGCTTTTTGCTTCATGCTCTTTTGTGTTTTTTCATTGAAGACAAATTAAATGAAGATAATATTACCAAAGAATTTGTGATTGCAATCATTTTCAGGAAGAAACTGAGTATTATCTGACAGAATTGCAGGGGTATCAATACTTTTAGCCAACACTGTAAATTTCAATTAAAATTACTCCTTCATTAAACATATCAAAGCACAAACACAGTACAATAATTAACAATGAGATAAATAGTAGGATATTTAAGTACAGTAGTAACCACTCCCAAGTTGGAACACTACCAGCACATCAGAAATGGATGCAGATAACATCCTTATCTGTGTTCATAAAAGAATCATACCTGCATCCATTGGTTATCATTATACACTGGGGAACATCTATCCTCCAATTCTCCACTCACCCATATTATTGTCCTGCAATCCTACCACCGATGCGCTTTGTGTTCCAATGCATGGTAGCCCCCAATGCCCGTTTTACATAAAGCTTTTTCAAGGGGAGTGGATAGCAACACAATTTTACAATATGGATACACCCGCTCACTCGGTATTAAGCTCCCGTCACACACAACGACGCAACAGCGATCCCAACAACGATAACGATCCTGTAAGGATCTTTGGTACGTCGTTATGCCCTGGTTTTGATAAAAGATATATTTTTATTATAAATAAGTTGTTATCCCCTGGTTTTGATAAACATTGCGTCGTTATGTGGTCACTGGTTTGATGTCAAACAGTCAGATCTCACCAGCGACTCAGCAACGATCCGGAATGATAGGAGGTCATTGAGAATTGTCACTCTTGGGCGTTGTATTGAGATCATTGGTCGTTGTCCCTTTGAAACACAGCGATGCAGCGTTCCCAGCGGGAGTGCAATGACCTAAAAATGACCCAGAGTACTTAGCATCGATAAGGCTACTGCTGTGAGATTGCCGTTCGTTACAAAGTGTCACACATAATGAGATCGTTAGCGAGATCGCTGTTACGTCACAAAACCTGTGTTGTTACAATTATCTTGCTAACGATCTCGTTATGTGTGACAGTGGCTTTAGGCGGGCGGGCTCTAGGACCCTGGAGCTGCGGCAGCCAGCACACAGAGCAGACAGGACTCTTATCTGTGCAAGTTTCCCAGTGATTACTTGCAAAGTAAACGAGTCCAATGCAAATCAATGGCAAAACTAGGATTGCTTCAGGCTGAAGCTTCCGAGACACATCTGTGATTTGTAAATCGCACACTACTCGCTATTACTCGCTTCCCCATTCATTAACATTGGACTCGCTAGACTCGCAACGAGTAGCGAGTCCCGGGCTCGGACTCGCTAGAGTCAAGCGATTCCAAGTAATTTAGGATTCGCCCATCACTAGTGAATATACTAGTTTATATATTTAAAACAAGAAATGCTAAATTGACCAGGGGCAAAGGACCGCAATAGAATATTTTCAAAAACATCCATACATTCAAACACACTAACATCACAGTGTCATCATAAAGTTTATACATTTATAATCCAGCTCAACTGTTCCTTTTGTGCTCCAGAGAATTCCCAATACATCCAGAAAAAAAATTTGAAGCCTGGCACCAAAAGTTCTTAGTTCCAAAAAGATTTATTAATCTACAGCATAAAAAGCATGGAAAATCAAGGCTTTAGTATAGTCCGATTTAATGCAAGCTATGCACTGGTTTACATGTTTCGAGGCTAAAATGCCTCTAAAGGTACCTTTACATACCGCTACGGAAGGTTAAAAACCACCGTGTGTCGCACGTGCACGAGCACGTTCCAACGGTTCCTAACTGTAGCTGATACCGCATTTACACGCCGCTACAAGGTGCTCCACAGTAGGTTTTTTCTATTCCTGGAAGCACCGACGGGTGTCGCAGGTTACCTTATGTAGAGCACCTTCCCTAATTAACATGCCGCTACCACAAGGCAATATGGGAGGACCTGGGGCAGCAGGAACAACACATAGGCGTGCCAGAGTTGTGGATTACGAGACGCTCGTACGGTGATTGGACAAAGCAATAACATCATGATTGGCCAGCCAGTGCAGGAAGGCTGGCTAATACATGATGCTATTGCAATTGTGTAGTGTGACTGGTCAGCTCCTTAAATATGCCGCCCTATGCAGGGACAACCAATCGTAACGTAGGAGCTTCCACCAATGATCGCTGATGGGGGGCGGTATCCCGGAGGCTGTGTCACACCCCAGGGAGTTCACTAGGTGTTGAAAAAACCTTTCTGTTCCTCAATTACACGCCGCTACCATAGGGTTTAAACCTACCTGTTTTTGAGCACGGCTGAAAGACAGGTGTCGACAGTGACCGGTGGCAACAACCTGAATTACACGCTGCTACCTCGCGGTGTTTTGACGGTACAAGATACAATTGTCTCAGACACCCGGTGGTTTTTAACCTTCCATAGCGCCGTGTAAAGGTAACTTTAGTCATTACCTAGAGCCTTGCCAACAACACAGGTTTTTTAAACTACCTGAACGTTACAAGCCCCTCCCACTGGATCATGTGGCAAGTAAAACATTCTTACATATTAAAAATAGTAAAATACTATGAAACATACATTGATATCAACTACAAAATAAAATCCATGCACTTTAATTCCATAAACAATAAGAAGATTTTAGTAAAATAAAATTAAATCAGAACGCTTATTGAGACCGGTGGGGTGGGCGGTCTCCAACATTAGGATCCAGTAAGCTACTCTACTTAGGAGCTTCTTTATCCATGCCCCGCCCCTTTTAGGACGCTTAACCGTTTCAATCCCAAAAAATTTGAAGCCGCTCAAAATTCTACCATGTATCTGGAAAAAGTGCTTTGAAACATTTGAAGGATTGGCAGCATCCACATTCACAGCATCTCTCAGATATTCATTTATTCTTTTTTGCAATTTTCTAATCGTGCAGCCTACATACAATAGATTACAGATGTTACAATTGATTAAATACACTACATAAGAACTGTTACAGTTAATAAAATTCTTTATAAAAACCACTTCTGATTTTGCTACTTTAGTAAACTGTTTCGTTATTCTTGTGTATTTACAAACTCCACATTTGTTCCCCCCACATTTATGGGAACCTGTACTGATAGCCAGGTTTTTTGTGATGTGTTGTCACTAGACTTGGTGAAGGGAGACTAGACAAAGTAGGACCAGGGACCAAGGACCGCAATAGAATATTTTCAAAAACATCTATACATCCAAACACACTAACATTACAGTGTCATCATAAAGTTTATGTTTATCGAAAATATAGATAAACTTTCATGATCATATACAGTGGGTATGGAAAGTATTCAGACCCCTTTAAATTTTTCACTGTTTGTTTCATTGCAGCCATGCAATGACTGTTTATGACCATGTGATATTTCAGTTTTTCTTTTTAATACATTTACAAAAATGTCTACATTTCAGTTTTTTTTCAGTCAAGATGAGGTGCAGAGTGTACATTAATGAGAAAAAATATGACAATTTTTTAAATTTACCAAATGACTGCAATGAAACAGAGTGAAAAATTTAAAGGGGTCTGAATACTTTCCGTACCAACTGTATAAAGTGCTAATAGCGATGATAACATGTGATTACATGAAATAATGAGTATATATATATATGTACTTGCTGGGTGCCCGATTCACATGCATCGGGATTCTAGAAGAGCGAGTCTCTGACTCGCAATGGCCACTTCGCGGCCAATGCTTCGCGCTGCTAAGGCAACTCGCCATGCCCGCTGCGCGGGCATAGCGAGTCGCCTTAGAACTGCTCGCAATGGCCGCTGCGCGGCCAATGCTTCGGGCGTATCCACATGACCACGCCGACTCGCATTGCGAGTGGACTCAGAAGGGGCAAAAAAACCATTCGCAATTATATAATAGATATATCAAAAATGTATAAAAAGTACATTATACATCTACTATATAATTGCCGTAGGCACTTCCGTGTCGGACCCCGAAAAGACCGTGGCTTTGTCACTCTGTGACGTCACCACGCGCGAGCAATGGCCGCGAAGCGGCCATTGCGAGTCGCTGGCCGAAAATAGAACCAGAGGTTCGGCCACAAAGTTAGCGATTTACCGCTCATGTAGCGCGAGCAATGGCCGCGAGGCCATTGCGAGTCGCTACCTCAGCCGCCGCACCTGACGCAAGTCCCCCTATACTTTCTATGGGGATCCATTGCGAGTCGCTGGCTAAGTTAGCGATTTACCGCTCATGTAGCGCGAGCAATGGCCGCGAGGCCATTGCGAGTCGCTGCCTGAGCCGCCGCACATGCCGCAAGTCCCCCTATACTTTCTATGGGGATAACCGCAACCGCGCCGCAAGTGTAACGGTTATGCGGCAAACGCGGCAGATGCGGTTACACTTGCGGCGCGGTTGTGGTAATCCCCATAGAAAGTATAGGGGGACTTGCGGCAGGTGCGGCAGGTGCGGCAAGTGAGGTTTTGTACTTGCGGCAAGTGCGGCCGCGAAAAAAAACGCAGTCAGCCGCGGTTTTTTTTCGCGGCCGCACCTGCCGCAAGTGCAAAACCGCATTTGCCGCACCTGCCGCAAGTCCCCCTATACTTCCTATGGGATTACCGCAACCCGCGCCGCAAGTGTAACGGTTATGCTATTAATGCTATTAATTATGCTATTAATGCTAATATTAATGCTATTAATGCTAATATTAATGCTATTAATGCTATTACTGCTAATAATAATTCTATAAATGCTACTAATTATGCTATTAATGGTAACATTAATGCTAATAATGCTAATAATAATGCTATTAATGCTATTAATAATGCTATTAATGCTATTATTAATGCTAATACTGCTATTAATAATGCTATTAGTGCTAATAATAATGCTATTAATGCTAATAATTATGCTATTAATGGTAATATTAATGCTAATAATGCTAATAATAATGCTAATAATGCTATTTTTAATGCTATTAAGGCTAATAATCATGCTATTTATGCTATTAATAATGCTATTAATGTTATTAATGCTAATATTAATGCTAATAATTCTATTATAATGCTATTAATCTATTAATAATGCTATTAATGCTAATAATAATGCTATTATGCTATATAATGCTAATTAATGCTATATAATGCTATAATCTAAATATGTAATATTAATAATAATCTATACTATTAATAATGCTATTAGTAATAATTTATTATGCTTTAATCTATTAAGCTAATATATGCTATTAATGCTCTTATGCTAATAATTAATGCTATTAATGCAATTTATGCTATTAATTTATTATTAGTATAATGCTATTAATAATTATTAATTTAATTTTAATAATGCTATTAATGCTAATATATCTATAATGGCTAATTAAGCTAATAAAATGCTAATTATAATGCTAAATAATGCTATTATTAATGCTAATAAAGGCTAATAATATGCTATTATGCTATATACTAATGCTATTAATGCAATATTAATGCTATTAATTCTATTAATATATGCTATTAATGCTAATAATAATGCTATTAATGTCTATAATGCTATATACTATAATGCTATTAATGCATAATAATATATGCTATTAATGTAATATTAATGCTATAATAATGCTATAATGTAATGCTAATAATGCTATATTAATGCTATTAATGCTAATATATCATGCTATTAATTGCTATTAAGCTATAAAATGCTATTAATGCTAATAATAATGCTATTAATGCTATTATTAATTCTAATAAATGCTATTAATAATGCTATTAATGCTATTAATGCTATATAATGCTATAATAGCTATTAATGCTATTAATGCTATTTTATGTAATAATGCTATTAATGCATTAATAATAATAGTATTATAGCTATATAATGCTAATTAATGCTATTAATGCTATTAATGCTTATAATTTTTTTAATTAAATGCTATAATAATGCTATTAATGTAATAATAATGCTATTAACTGCTATAATAATGCTATTAATGCTATATATTAATGCTATTAATACATACTAATGCTATTAATGCTATTTAATGCTATAATCCCATTAATACTATTATAATGCTAATAATATGCTATTAATCTAATCTAAATACTGTTATTAATGCTATACTACTTAATAATGCTATTAATTCATAATGCTATTATGCAAATAAATTGCATTAATGCTATTATTAATGCTATATAATATGCTATTTTTGCTATATTCGATTAATGCTCATTATGCTATATTTAAACATCTTAAAAAAACAATAATCATAATCAATATTTCTCATAACAATCTACAACCCAATGCATTTGTATCAGGCTAACAGCTATAACTACTATAATCAAATTAATGCACGTTCTAGAATCCCGATGCATTTGCATCGGGCTCACAGCTAGTAATATATAATAATAAACAAGAAAGACAATATAATTCAATAATTTACAGAGATTATACAATCAATATAAAATCATAAAGTGACAATGAATAAGTAAGCAAAAGTAAGTAAATTACCCATCCTTTCAATCTTTCCAATACCCAGGTATCGGCGTTCCATGTTAACGCATAATACATGGCAAAAAATATACTCATATCCCACTTATCGCACACACTCTTCTGCAATACTGCCATACTGTCAATAAAATCTGCAATGCCTAATCATTTTTTTTTAGTGATCTTCACCACTGAGGCCACGTTGTCCAAAGGAAGCTTTTCCACTATGACAGAGGATCAGCTCTCCTCCCTTCTGGCACGATCGCACCAAACCACCTGTGCCCTTGGCCCACTCTCCTCCCACCTCATGCTGAACCTCACCACTGTCCTCATTCCTGCCCTAAAAAAACAAAATATATTGTTGTGCCACGCTGTGCATCTATCAAGCTGAGGTAATTGTTAAAAGATGTTTTCACTCACCTTTACTAGTTGTGCTTCCTGCACAACTAGGTTTTGTGTTTATGGTGACATTAATAGCAGACGGAGACTCTTTATTCCAGAGATGAAGTTCCCTTCAGCTTGATCCTAATGGAGCTGCAGCGGCTCTCCCAACCCTTAAGAAGGGTAGATCTTATTGTGTAGGTCTGGTTCTGTTCCTGAGCTGCTCTCAAACCACACTCCCCGAAGGGAGGAATTGAACACGATATGAAATAAAATGGTATGATAGTATGAGTGCTGGGAATAGATTACAAGCACTGGATCCTATAATTTATTACCTTCAAATTTAATATGAACAGTGGATGTTACAGGTCCTCACGTCACAACATGTTTCGACATAACAGATTTCTTTCTCAAGTGGATGTTTAGACCCATACTAAAAATCACCTTATATCCTTCAGAACAGGGGTGTGTCTACTTTTGGCATCCTATCTACACATGCACATAATTAGAGGTATTAACATATAACATTCCATAAAAATAATGATAAAAACTTATATAAAAAACTTTATAAAAAACTTATATAAAAAACTTTATAAAAAACTATGAAAAAAAAAAAAAAAAAAAACTTTAAAAAAAAAACTTTAAATAGACTATTCATTAATAAGTAGTGTTCTCTAAAGTAAGATTTAATCCTTCAGGGGATAGTATGCCCATCTTAAAAATCCAGAACGATTCTTTTTTACTTAATTTATTAACCCTATCCTCTATTTTTTCACAGACATGATCAATTATAGTTAATCGAAGACTAGAGGGGTCTCTATTATGTGTTAATGCATAGTGTCTAGATACACTATGCTTAAGGAACCCATTTTTAATATTAGAGCGATGTTTGTTTAGTCTTTTATGCATACTTTGGGTCCTTCTACCAATATATTGATATTTGCATGGACACTCTAACATGTATACAACAAATTGAGAGCGACAATCTAGTTTTTCTTTAATATAAAAAGATTAATTGGTTGTGTTAGAGGTAAAAGTCTTGCGTCCATGCATAATGATCTTGCAGCATTTACATCTTGGGAATCCACATTTATAGCATCCTTTTTCTTTATTATCTAATTTCTTGTTTTGTTGCTATATGGGGGTTCCTTATTTTACTGGGAGCCACTATATTCTGTAGATTTTTGCATCTTCTAAAAATTATCTTAGGATCTTTTGAAATAATACTAGAAAGAACCGGATCACCTCGTAATATAAACCAATGTTTCCTTAACAATGTATAAATATTCCGATAAGATTGATTATAGGTAGTAATAAGGTTACAGCTATAGTTCCCCATACTGTCATTTTGTTCTTTTTACTTCTTAATGTTATTGTTTTATCTTTATGCACTTTTGGTAAAAAGTAAAAGTGTGGTGTTCTGTACTTTGTAATATTCAGATATTTAAATTCTTTTTTGTTTAGAATGCCTTGTTTCCAGGCTGTTCTAATTAGCGATCAATATTGATTAAATAGATCTTTTGAAGGATCTATATCTAACTTCTCATAGTATTCTTTATCATCTAAAATCATTTTACTTTTATTACTGTACCACTCTGCATTCATTACAACTACCCCTCCCCCTTTGTCAGCTTTTTTGACAACTAACTTCTTATTTTCTCTCAAACTCTTTAGAGCTAATCTTTCACCTCTAGTTAAATTGTCTTTCTGTTTAATATTTTGCATATTTCTAATTTCTTTTAATACAAGGTGCTGAAATGTTTCTAGGTGAGAGCCTTTATGATGCAGAGGATAAAAACTACTTTAAGGGTGCTTTCACACTACGGATTTTGAAGGGAGCCGATGCTGTCCGATAAATTTGGACAGCATCGGCTCCCTTCTGATGCTTGGAATCAGGTGCCAAATAGGCACCCGATTCCAGCATAAAATCGTTGCCGGGCTGAAAAAAAAAAAAAAAAAAAGTTTATTCTCACACCACCCCCCGAGCCCCCGCCGTCTCCCGCTATCTTCCTGGAGGCTCCCAGTGGCTCATGCAGGTTCCCGGTGGCTGCAGAGGTCTTCCTCTGCTGTTCAGGACCTGCGGTGATGTCACAGTCACCAATTTTTGTTGGTGAGAGATCATAGGGACCTATGTTGGGATGTTTACCATGTGAGGACTGTCTAGTTGCACAGGGAAATATCAAATGTGCTAAAGAATTGTGTTCCTCTGATGGAAACACTGTACACAGGATTAATAAATACATCACTTGCAGCACTACTCACGTTATCTATTACGCAATGTGTCCCTGTGATAAGATCTATATAGGTCTCATGACATGACCGTTGCATATTAGGATCCGTGAACATGTGCGGGACATTGTGAATGCGGCTGAGGTCATGGATGAGAGTACATTAAAAACTAATCATTTTTGAACTTTTCATGACTGTAACCTTTCGAAGTTGTTTGTGAAGGGCATTGACCAGCTTGCACTGCGGTATTAGAGGGTGCAACTTGCCCGAGCAGCTTGCACAACTTGAGTTCAAGTGGATGGTCAACCTAGATACTATCTCCCCATGGCGACTGAATGAAAATATAAGCTTTGTCCCTTATTTTTAAGGTGTGAAAATTATTCCTGTGACTTGGCTGTTTTCAAATGGGATATAATAAAACATGGGTTGGTGTATTCCCTGGCTGTATCTGATTTTATCTGAAGATTTTTGTGCATTTTAGTTTTTCTTTGGGAGAACCTTTTAATTAGTGTTATAAGGAGCTGTGAAAACTGTGCCTGCATGGAATAAAATCCATGTATAATATCTTATGAACAAGAAGAATGGGTTGAAAATTATTATTATCTATTATATAATCGTGAATCGAAAAAGCGCCCCTTCACGCGCACTTTCGGCGCACTTCCGGCGTGGTCATGTGGATACGATTTTAACATTGGGCGCGAAGCGCCCAACGCTGCGCGAGCAATGGCCGCGAGGCCATTGCGAGTCGCTGGCCCAGGGCGAGCAATGGCCGCGAAGCGGCCATTGCGAGTCGCTGGCCCAAAATCGCTCCACAACCTCGGCTACAACCTTAGCGATTTACCGCTGAGGTAGCGCGAGCAATGGCCGCGAGGCCATTGCGAGTCGCTACCTCAGCGGTAAATCCCTACCCCAGGACTATGCAGCGACTCGCTGCCGACAATGCCGCCTCTGCTCCCCGCTACTCACACCCCACCTCCCACTATGCAGCTGCCCCATGTGTCTCCCCTCCAGCCCCGCAGCTGCCCCTGTGTCTCCCCTCCAGCCCCGATCCACAGCACTGCAACGCTCAACACACCCGCACCGACCTCCAGCACCGTACACCCCTCTCCTCACCTCCGCCGCCAGTCCCCACCACCGCACAACCCTCTCACCTCCGCCGCCAGCCCCCAGCACCGCACACACCTATCCTCACCTCCGCCGCCACAACCCCATCCACAGTCTACTCCCTCCCCCCCCACAATGTCCGCACAGCCCCCTTTCCCCCCACAATGTCCGCAATGTCCGCACAGCCCCCTCCCCCCCCACAATGTCCGCACAGAAACAAACCCCCCCACAATGTCCGCACAGCCCCCTTTTCCCCCCCCCCACAATGTCCGCACAGCCCCCTTTTCCCCCCCCCACAATGTCCGCACAACCTCCTTCCCCCCCCCACAATGTCCGCACAACCTCCTTCCCCCCCCCCACAATGTCCGCACAGCCCCCTTCCCCCCCCACACAATGTCCGCACAGCCCCCTTCCCCCCCCACACAATGTCCGCACAGCCCCCTTCCCCCCCCACACAATGTCCGCACAGCCCCCTTCCCCCCCCACACAATGTCCGCACAGCCCCCTTCCCCCCCCACACAATGTCCACACAGCCCCCTTCCCCCCCCACAATGTCCGCAATGTCTGCACAGCCCCCTCCCCCCCCCACAATGTCCGCACAGCCCCCCTTCCCCCCCCCCACAATATGCTCACAGCCTCCTTCCCCCCCCACAATGTCCGCACAGCCCCCTTCCCCCCCCATAATGTCCGCAATGTCCGCACAGCCCCCTTTTTCCCCCCCCCACAATGTCCGCACAGCCCCCTTTTCCCCCCCCCACAATGTCCGCACAACCTCCTTCCCCCCCCCCACAATGTCCGCACAACCTCCTTCCCCCCCCCCACAATGTCCGCACAACCTCCTTCCCCACCCCCACAATGTCCGCACAGCCCCCTTCCCCCCCCACACAATGTCCACACAGCCCCCTTCCCCCCCCACAATGTCCGCAATGTCTGCACAGCCCCCTTCCCCCCCCACAATGTCCACACAGCCCCCTTCCCCCCCCACAATGTCCGCACAGCCCCCTCCCCCCCCCACAATGTCCGCACAGCCCCCCTTCCCCCCCCCCACAATATGCTCACAGCCTCCTTCCCCCCCCCCACAATGTCCGCACAGCCCCCTTCCCCCCCCACAATGTCCGCACAGCCCCCTTCCCCCCCCCCACAATGTCCGCACAGCCCCCTCCCCCCCCACAATGTCCGCACAGCCCCCTTATACCCCCACAATGTCCGCAATGACTGCACAGCCCCCTTCCCCCCCCACAATGTCCGCAATGTCCGCACAGCCCCCTCCCCCCCCCACAATGTCCGCACAGCCCCCTCCCTCCCCCACAATGTCCGCACAGCCTCCTCCCCCCCACAATGTCCGCACAGCCCCCCCCCCCCGCCAATGTCCGCACAGCCCCCCCCCCCCGCCAATGTCCGCACAGCCCCCCCCCCAGCCAATGTCCGCACAACGCCCCCCCCCGCCAATGTCCGCACAGCCCCCCCCCGCCAATGTCCGCACAGCCCCCCCCCCGCCAATGTCCGCACAGCCCCCCCCCCCGCCAATGTCCGCACAGCCCCCCCCCCCCGCCAATGTCCGCACAGCCCCCCCCCGCCAATGTCCGCACAGCCCCCCCCCGCCAATGTCCGCACAGCCCCCCCCCGCCAATGTCCGCACAGCCCCCCCCCCGCCAATGTCCGCACAGCCCCCCCCGCCAATGTCCGCACAGCCCCCCCTCAGTCTAAGTTCGCCGCACCTAAGAGCCTATCCCATAAGCCCCTATCCCCTAAGCCACTATCCCCTAAGCCCCTATACCCCTATCCCCTAAGCCCCCGCCGCTAACACCTAAGGACCTACACCCGAAGCCCCCGCCGTCCCCTAACCTAGCTGTCCATGACTTACATGCCTTCAAGACATCTGATCGTCCGTCCGTCCAATCCTCAAGTCCTCCGTCCGGCCAGGCGTCCTCTTCTTCCGACCCCTCCGGTCTTCTCGATTCCTTCCGCTATCTCCAGCTCTTCCTCCGGCCTCGGGGATCTTCTAGCTTCCCGTCCTCTTCATTTCTCATTCACATATAATAGACGAAATATCCGCCATTGTATGTCAATGAGATATGAGCTGCTCTTCTGATTGGCTGAGGACAGTAAAACAGCGACCAATCAGAAGAGCCCCTCATTGACACACAGTTCTCCTTCAGGTCCGCCTTTTTTTCCCCATTGACATACATTAGCGGTATGTCGCCGATTTTATGGCCGCCCACCTGGTTCTATTTGTCGGCCCTAAAATCGCGGACACACCGCTAATGCATCTCTATGGGCAGTCAGCCGATTTCGGATTGAACGCCAACCAATCAGAATTCGAGCTGACTTGCCCATAGACATGCATTAGCGGTGTGTCCGCGATTTTAGGGCCGACAAATAGAACCAGGTGGGCGGCCATAAAATCGCCGACATACCGCTAATGTATGTCAATGGGGAAAAAAAGGCGGACCTGAAGGAGAACTCTCTCACTTAAAATAAAGAATAAATTAAATAATAAATTAAATAATTAAAAAATATTTAAAAAATAATAAAAAATAATATTTTTAAAATAATACAAAATTAAATAAAAAATAATAATTAAATAAATACATAGCGGACCAAAATGAGAACTGTCTCTCACTTCAAATAAAGAATAAATTAAATAATAAATTAAATAATTAAAAAATATTTAAAAAATAATAAAAAATAATATTTTAAAAATAATAAAAAATTAAATAAAAATAATAATTAAATAAATCAATAAATATCGGACCTAAAGGAGAACTCTGTCTCACTTAAAATAAACAATAAATTAAATAATAAATTAAATAATTAAAAAATCTTTAAAAAATAATAAAAAATAATATTTTAAAAATAATAAAAAATTTAATTAAAATAATAATTAAATAAATAAAAAAGTAACGGACCAAAAGGAGAACTCTGTCTCACTTAAAACAAACAATAAATTAAATAATAAATTAAATAATTAAAAAATCTTTAAAAAATAATAAAAAATAATATTTTACAATTAAACCCCCCAAAAAAAAGTATGTGACCCCCCAAAAAAAGTATGTGACCCCCCCAAAAAAGTATGTGACCCCCCAAAAAAAGTATGTGACCCCCCAAAAAAGTATGTGACCCCCCCAAAAAAGTATGTGACCCCCCCAAAACAAGTATGTGACCCCCCAAAAAAGTATGTGACCCCCCCAAAAAAGTATGTGACCCCCCCAAAAAGTATGTGACCCCCCCAAAAAGTATGTGACCCCCCAAAAAAAGTATGTGACCCCCCAAAAAAAGTATGTGACCCCCCAAAAAAGTATGTGACCCCCCAAAAAAAGTATGTGACCCCCCAAAAAAAGTATGTGACCCCCCAAAAAAGTATGTGACCCCCCAAAAAAAGTATGTGACCCCCCCAAAAAAGTATGTGACCCCCCAAAAAAAGTGTGACCCCCCAAAAAAAGTATGTGACCCCCCAAAAAAAGTATGTGACCCCCCAAAAAAGTATGTGACCCCCCAAAAAAAGTATCTGACCCCCCAAAAAAGTATGTGCCCCCCAAAAAAAGTATGTGACCCCCCAAAAAAAGTATGTGACCCCCCAAAAAAAGTATGTGACCCCCCAAAAAAAGTGTGACCCCCCAAAAAAAGTATGTGACCCCCCAAAAAAGTATGTGACCCCCCCAAAAAAAGTATCTGACCCCCCAAAAAAGTATGTGCCCCCCAAAAAAAGTATGTGACCCCCCAAAAAAAGTATGTCACCCCCCAAAAAAAGTATGTGACCCCCCAAAAAAGTATGTCACCCCCCAAAAAAATTATGTGACCCCCCAAAAAAAGTATGTGACCCCCCAAAAAAACTATGTGACCCTCCCAAAAAATTGTGACCCCCCAAAAAAATTGTGACCCCCACAAAAAAGTATGTCACCCCCAAAAAAAGTATGTGACCCCCAAAAAAAGTATGTGACCCCCCAAAAAAATTATGTGACCCCCCAAAAAAAGTATGTGACCCCCCAAAAAAGTATGTGACCCCCCAAAAAAAGTATCTGACCCCCCAAAAAAAGTATCTGACCCCCCAAAAAAAGTATGTGACCCCCCCAAAAACTATTCACACCCCCCCGAAAAGTCCTCACACCAGCTATAACTACTATAATCAAATTAATGCACATTCTAGAATCCCGATGCATTTGCATCGGGCTCACAGCTAGTTATTAATAATTATTTATATAGTGCCATTAGTTCCCATGGCGCTTTACATGGTAGGAGGGTAGACGAGGACAAGTTTAATATATTCATGAAGTCCGTACAAACAGGAACAGGAGGGAGTGGGACCCTGTCCTCGAGGGCTCACAGTCTATGTGGGACTGGAGGGGATAGTGCCGAATCATGAGACTTGGTCATATTGCAGATTGCAGGCCTGCTGGAAGAGGTGGGACTTAAGGTGTCTTTTAAAGGATCCCACCCATGATAGGCGAGTGCCTGATGTATTGGGAAAGAGAGTGCAAGAGGACAAAGGATGCACGGGAGAAATCCTGTATGCTGTTGTGAGAGGAGGAAATGAGAAGGGAGTAAAGAAGGAGTTCTTGGGAGAAGCACAGGTTGCGTGAGGGTAGGTAAAAGGAGACCATCTCAGAGATATATGGAGGGGACAGGTTATGGATGGCTTTGTACGTTAAGGTTAGGATTTTGAAGCAGGATCTCTGAGGGCTGGGGAGCCAATGGAAGGCTTGACCGAGGGGAGAGATTGAGGAGTAGTAGGAAGACAGGTGAATGAGTTGGGCAGCAGAATTCAGGATAGACTGGAGAGGTGCAAGGAAGGTAACAGGGAGGCCGGTTAGCAGGAGGTTACAGTAGTCAAGGCAGGAAATGATGAGAGCATGGACAAGTGTTTTAGCCATGTTGTGATAAAGGAAAGAGCGGATCCGGGAAATGTTTTTAAGCTGGAGTCAGCAGGAGGTGGCGAGGGCTTGGACGGAGGTTTGATGGAGAGGGAGGAGTCAAGGATAACCCCAAGACACTTGGCATGGGGGACTGGGGAGAGTGAGCAGTCATTGACTTTGATCGATATGTCTGGTAGTGGGGAGAGCGATTTGGAGGGAAGACGATGAGCTCGGTTTTGTTCCTATTGAGTTTGAAGAAGGGAGCAGAGAATAAGGATGAGATGGTGGAAAAGCTTTGCGGACATTTCGATAAAAGAGAGGTGATGTCAGGTCCAGATATGTAGATCTGGGTGTCTTCAGCGTAGAGATGGTACTGGAGGCCGTGGGGTTCAATGAGTTGGCCGAGGGTGTAAATAGAGAAAAGTAAGAGTCCCAGAACCAAGCCTTGGGGGACACCGACAGATAGGGGGTAGGGCGAAGAAGAGGTATGGGAATGGGTGACAGTGAAGGTACGGTCAGTTAGACAAGAGAAGATCCAGGAGAGGGCTAGGTTAGTGATGCCGAGGGATTTCAGAATCTGGAGTAAGAGGGAATGGCCAACGGTGTTGAAGGCAGTGAATAAGTTGAGGAGGAGGAGGACACAGTAGTGGCGCTTGCTCTTGGCGGTCAGTAGGTCAGAGTTGACTTTGGTTAGGGCTGTTTCAGTGGAGTAATGGGGACAGAAGCCGGATTGTAGGCTGTCAAAGAGGGAGAACGAGGAGAGGTCGGAGAATAACTCAGAATGGACTTGTTGTGCAAGACATTTTGAGGCAAAGGAGAGAAGGGATATGGGGCGATAGTTGGAAACAGAAGCTTGATCGAGGGAGGATTTTTGAGGATGGGTGTGACCAAGGCATATTTGAAGGATGGTGGGAAGACACCGATAGTGAGTGATAGCTTGAAGAGGTGGGTTAGGGCAGGAATGAGACACGATATGAAATAAAATGGCATGATAGTATGAGCGCTGGGAACAGATTACAAGCACTGGATCCTATAATTTATTACCTTCAAATTTAATATGAACAGTGGATGTTACAGGTCCTCACGCCACAACATGTTTCGACATAACAGATGTCTTTCTCAAGTGGATGTTTAGACCCTTACTAAAAATCACCTTATAACCTTCAGAAAAGGGGTGTGTCTACTTTTGACATCCTATCTACACATGCACATAATTAGAGGTATTAACATATAACATTCCATAAAAATAATGATAAAAACTTATATAAAAACTTTATAAAAACTTTATAAAAAACTATGAAAAAAAAAAACTTTTTAAAAAAACTTTAAATAGACTAGACATTAATAAGTAGTGTTCTCTAAAGTAAGATTTAATCCTTCAAGGGATAGTGTGCCCATCTTAAAAATCCAGAACGATTCTTTTTTATTTAATTTATTAACCCTATCCTCTATTTTTTCACAGACATGATCAATTATAGTTAATTGAAGACTAGAGGGGTCTCTATTATGTGTTAATGCATAGTATCTAGATACACTATGCTTAAGGAACCCATTTTTAATATTAGAGCGATGTTTGTTTAGTCTTTTATGCATACTTTGGGTCCTTCTACCAATATATTGATATTTGCATGGACACTCTAACATGTATACAACAAATTGAGAGAAACAATCTAGTTTTTCTTTAATATAAAAAGATTCATTGGTTGTGTTAGAGGTAAAAGTCTTGCGTCTATGCATAATGATCTTGCAGCATTTACACAAACTAGATTGTTTCTCTCAATTTGTTGTATACATGTTAGAGTGTCCATGCAAATATCAATATATTGGTAGAAGGACCCAAAGTATGCATAAAAGACTAAACAAACATCGCTCTAATATTAAAAATGGGTTCCTTAAGCATAGTGTATCTAAACACTATGCATTAACACATAATAGAGACCCCTCTAGTCTTCAATTAACTATAATTGATCATGTCTGTGAAAAAATAGAGGATAGGGTTAATAAATTAAATAAAAAAGAATCGTTCTGGATTTTTAAGATGGGCACACTATCCCTTGAAGGATTAAATCTTACTTTAGAGAACACTACTTATTAATGTCTAGTCTATTTAAAGTTTTTTTAAAAAGTTTTTTTTTTTTCATAGTTTTTTATAAAGTTTTTATAAAGTTTTTATATAAGTTTTTATCATTATTTTTATGGAATGTTATATGTTAATACCTCTAATTATGTGCATGTGTAGATAGGATGTCAAAAGTAGACACACCCCTTTTCTGAAGGTTATAAGGTGATTTTTAGTAAGGGTCTAAACATCCACTTGAGAAAGATATCTGTTATGTCGAAACATGTTGTGGCGTGAGGACTTGTAACATCCACTGTTCATATTAAATTTGAAGGTAATAAATTATAGGATCCAGTGCTTGTAATCTGTTCCCAGCGCTCATACTATCATGCCATTTTATTTCATATCGTGTCTCATTCCTGCCCTAACCCACCTCTTCAAGCTATCACTCACTATCGGTGTCTTCCCACCATCCTTCAAATATGCCTTGGTCACACCCATCCTCAAAAATCCTCCCTCGATCAAGCTTCTGTTTCCAACTATCGCCCCATATCCCTTCTCTCCTTTGCCTCAAAATGTCTTGCACAACAAGTCCATTCTGAGTTATTCTCCGACCTCTCCTCGTTCTCCCTCTTTGACAGCCTACAATCCGGCTTCTGTCCCCATTACTCCACTGAAACAGCCCTAACCAAAGTCAACTCTGACCTACTGACCGCCAAGAGCAAGCGCCACTACTCTGTCCTCCTCCTCAACTTATTCACTGCCTTCAACACCGTTGACCATTCCCTCTTACTCCAGATTCTGAAATCCCTCGGCATCACTAACCTAGCCCTCTCCTGGATCTTCTCTTGTCTAACTGACCGTACCTTCACTGTCACCCATTCCCATACCTCTTCTTCGCCCTACCCCCTATCTGTCGGTGTCCCCCAAGGCTTGGTTCTGGGACTCTTACTTTTCTCTATTTACACCCTCGGCCAACTCATTGAACCCCACGGCCTCCAGTACCATCTCTACGCTGAAGACACCCAGATCTACATATCTGGACCTGACATCACCTCTCTTTTATCGAAATGTCCGCAATGCTTTTCCGTTATCTCATCCTTATTCTCTGCTCCCTTCTTCAAACTCAATAGGAACAAAACCGAGCTCATCGTCTTCCCTCCAAATCGCTCTCCCCACTACCAGACATATCGATCAAAGTCAATGACTGCTCACTCTCCCCAGTCCCCCATGCTAAGTGTCTTGGGGTTATCCTTGACTCCTCCCTCTCCATCAAACCTCCGTCCAAGCCCTCGCCACCTCCTGCTGACTCCAGCTTAAAAACATTTCCCGGATCCGCTCTTTCCTTTATCACAACATGGCTAAAACACTTGTCCATGCTCTCATCATTTCCTGCCTTGACTACTGTAACCTCCTGCTAACCGGCCTCCCTGTTACCTTCCTTGCACCTCTCCAGTCTATCCTGAATTCTGCTGCCCAACTCATTCACCTGTCTTCCTACTACTCCTCAATCTCTCCCCTCGGTCAAGCCTTCCATTGGCTCCCCAGCCCTCAGAGATCCTGCTTCAAAATCCTAACCTTAACGTACAAAGCCATCCATAACCTGTCCCCTCCATATATCTCTGAGATGGTCTCCTTTTACCTACCCTCACGCAACCTGTGCTTCTCCCAAGAACTCCTTCTTTACTCCCTTCTCATTTCCTCCTCTCACAACAGCATACAGGATTTCTCCCGTGCATCCTTTGTCCTCTTGCACTCTCTTTCCCAATACATCAGGCACTCGCCTATCATGGGTGGGATCCTTTAAAAGACACCTTAAGTCCCACCTCTTCCAGCAGGCCTGCAATCTGCAATATGACCAAGTCTCATGATTCGGCACTATCCCCTCCAGTCCCACATAGACTGTGAGCCCTCGAGGACAGGGTCCCACTCCCTCCTGTTCCTGTTTGTACGGACTTCATGAATATATTAAACTTGTCCTCGTCTACCCTCCTACCATGTAAAGCGCCATGGGAACTAATGGCACTATATAAATAATTATTAATAATAATAATAATTTTCAACCCATTCTTCTTGTTCATAAGATATTATACATGGATTTTATTCCATGCAGGCACAGTTTTCACAGCTCCTTATAACACTAATTAAAAGGTTCTCCCAAAGAAAAACTAAAATGCACAAAAATTTTCAGATAAAATCAGATACAGCCAGGGAATACACCAACCCATGTTTTATTATATCCCATTTGAAAACAGCCAAGTCACAGGAATAATTTTCACACCTTAAAAATAAGGGACAAAGCTTATATTTTCATTCAGTCGCCATGGGGAGATAGTATCTAGGTTGACCATCCACTTGAACTCAAGTTGTGCAAGCTGCTCGGGCAAGTTGCACCCTCTAATACCGCAGTGCAAGCTGGTCAATGCCCTTCACAAACAACTTCGAAAGGTTACAGTCATGAAAAGTTCAAAAATGATTAGTTTTTAATGTACTCTCATCCATGACCTCAGCCGCATTCACAATGTCCCGCACATGTTCACGGATCCTAATATGCAACGGTCATGTCATGAGACCTATATAGATCTTATCACAGGGACACATTGCGTAATAGATAACGTGAGTAGTGCTGCAAGTGATGTATTTATTAATCCTGTGTACAGTGTTTCCATCAGAGGAACACAATTCTTTAGCACATTTGATATTTCCCTGTGCAACTAGACAGTCCTCACATGGTAAACATCCCAACATAGGTCCCTATGATCTCTCACCAACAAAAATTACTTTTTTTTTTAGTAATGTAATGACTGCTGGTAAGAATGCTTTTGAAATTCTTGCCTCTATGTGAAATCATCATTGGTGCTTTTGGTAAATATTTAGTCAAGGTGGAGTCAGTATGAAGCACCGACCAATGCTTACACAGGATTTCCCTAATCTTGGACCATTGTGAATTATAGGTGGAGATGAACATCATGCAGTTCTCACTTGACCTTGGAGCCTTGGGTTTAAATTATAAACTTTCCTTATTAGTTTTTTTGGCCCTGACATAACCTCGTTTTATACTCCAGTTGCTGAACCGCCTGGATTTGAACCTCTCCTGTAGGTCACATACCTGTACCTCAAACCTGTTGTCACTAGAGCAGACCCACCTCATCCTCAAAAATTGAGCAACTGGAATAGCCTTAATCATATGTTGAGTATGAGCTGACATGGCATGGAGGAGGAAGTTCATGGCAGCTGTCTTACGTTATACATTAGTTTAATTTGTTCCATTTTCCCCCACCTCCAACACCACGTCCAAAAAAGTAATGAGTTTTTTTGTGCGTGTGATACGTTAACCTGATGTTTAGATCATTCTTGTTGAGGTCCCTGATGAATTCATCTAGTTCTAATTTTGTCCCCTGCCATATAAATAGCAGGCCATTAATATATCGAAACCAACAGGCATCTGCTCAACACCCACAACATCTCCACACTGGAAGAAAGACCACTCCCAGTTACCAAGAAATAAATTTGATTACGATGGGACCCAAGCTGCACCCATCGCTGTTCCACATTTTTGTACATGGAAACAGTCATTGAACTCAAACACTCAAACTATTGGAATGAATTCCAATAGTTCCGTAATCAAGGCACACAAATTAGTATCTCAGTTGGTCATGTCAAGAAAAAGGCAGACCGCTGGTAAATCATCATCGTGAGCGATACACGTATATAAAGATTCAACAATGGCTTATACAAGCCACATATCTTCACTTATTGTCAATTCATGAATTTTTGTAAGAATATCCAAAGGTTTGTGCACATATGATGGTAATGTGAAGTTTTTTTTTTAGATAGAATTCTACAAACCTGCAGGAAGGTTCAAAGAGTCCACCTAGACCAGAGTTGATGGGGCGACCTGCGGGGTTATTTATATACTTGTGGACTTTTTGTAATTAGTAAAATGTAGGTACCTTACGATTTTCCACAAATAATCCCTCCAGCATCTTTTTAAAGATCACTCCATTGTTAAAGGCCCTTTGTAGTGTTACCACCTGGGAGTGGTTACTACTTGGATCTCCTGCTATTTATCTCATTGTTTAATTCTTTACTGTGTTTGTGCTTTTATATGTGTAATACAGGTGTATTTTTTATTGAAACAAACTCCATAGTGGTTCCCATTTATTATAGAAGTGCTTAGAGGAGTATTTCATGATGTTGGGTCTATATATCCACTGTTTGGTGGTATACTACTAGTGACAATGAAAATGAGGAAATCCTCAAATACAGTACATTAGGGTTCAATAACACAGGTCAACAAAAAAATTTTTTTTTTCTGGTGCCCAAAATATTTTAATGAATTTGGGGTATTTTTGGGGTGCTGATTCTGAATATGCTATCAGTTTTGCCAGATTGGCTCAAGTTTTTGAGATGTTTGGTATCTTATTTATAGCACTTGTTGGTAAATGCGACGCATCATCTCATTAATTTCTTTGGATTAGTACTTGAACTGAGCAGTTCTCAATATAGTTTTGTGTTAATTAGTGTTCTAAAAGTTTGTTCATAGCTTGATTTTTGCACTAACTTTATGTTGTTGTCTGTTTTCCAGTGAAAAGCATGAACTCATCAAGAAGAAGTTGTCTTAACGATCCAGACTCATTCAGTTACATTTGTGGTGAATATACACTGACAAAACATAGAAGAAACATAACAGACTTCGTTAAATAAGTGTATTTTGCCTATTTTGGGGTTATGCTTGGGGACCAAGACAAGTTTTGGGCACCACACATAGTGTGCAAAGCATGCATCGAATTATTACGAAAATGGAGCAAAGGACAAAGAACAAGCTTCAAATTTGGTGTTCCAATGGTGTGGAGAGAGCAAAAAAATCATCATGATGACTGTTATTTCTGTGCAGTGCAAGTACAAGGATTCAATAAGCATAAGAAACGAAAATGGGAGTATCCTAACATGGAATCTGCAAGAAGGCCTGTCCCTCATTGTGAAGATGTGCCTGTACCTGTGTTTACCATGTTACCTGACCTTCCCCCACCTGATGATGATGATGAAATGCAGGGTATGGAGCTAAGCATTAGTTCTGGAAGTGAACTAGAATATGAAGGAAGTTTCAGAACACCTACGCAATTTACCCAAGGAGAGCTCAACGATCTAATAAGAGACCTCAACCTCTCAAAAAGTGCATCCGAACTTTTAGCTTCAAGGCTAAGTGAAAAAAATTGTCTGACGCCTGGAACTAAAATTACATCTTACAGGACCAGAGAAGAAGCACTTCTTCCATTTTTCTGTGAAGATGACCTACTTGTATATTGTAAGGATATTCCTGGCCTGATGCTGCAAATGGGTTTACAAGTATATCGTCCTGTAGACTGGAGGCTTTTCATAGATAGTTCTAAAAGGAGTTTGAAATGTGTTTTGTTGAACAATGGCAATCAGTGTGCATCTCTTCCAGTAGCTCACTCAACTAAACTTGCAGAACAATACCAAAATGTCAAAATGGTCTTGGAGAAACTGTGCTACCATGAACATTCGTGGCTGATATGTGTTGATTTAAAAATGGTCAACTTTTTACTTGGACAGCAAAGTGGATACACAAAGTATCCTTGCTTCATCTGCATGTGGGATAGTAGAGCAAAACATCAGCACTGGGAGAAACTGAATTGGCCTCCAAGGGACACCTTGACAGTAGGAGCATCAAACATAGTGAACGAACCTTTGGTGGACAGGGAAAAAATCATTCTACCACCACTTCACATAAAGTTAGGATTAATGAAGCAGTTCGTCAAGGCATTAGACAAAGATGGTAATTGCTTCATGTACATCTGCAGATCTTTCCCTGGTCTTAGTAGCGAAAAAACTGAAGGCAGGAATCTTTGATGGTCCTCAAATTCGGAAACTCATTAAAGATTCAAATTTTCCTAAGGAAATGAATGACATTGAAGCTGCTGCATGGTGTAGTTTTGTGTTGGTAGTGAAGAACTTCTTGGGAAATCAAAAGGCAGACAATTATGAAGAACTAGTACAAAACATGCTATTGAGATTTAGAAATCTGGGTGTACACATGAGCATTAAATTGCATTATCTTCACAGTCACTTGGACAGATTTCCAGAAAACCTTGGAGATTTTAGCGAAGAACAAGGGGAGAGATTTCATCAGGATATTATGGTGATGGAGGAAAGGTACCAAGGCAGATGGGACAGACATATGATGGCTGATTACTGCTGGAATCTACAGCGTGACTGCCCCAATAGCTCACATAGAAGGAAATCATATAAAAAGCGCTTTTCCAGCGATTAAATGTCTATCTTTCATGTCTTGTTCATTTTTGAAGATTACTTTCTAAAACTAGTTAAAATAAACTAAAATCAACATTTACTTTGTTAAATTTATTGTATTCATGACAATATCAATAAAGTTAATGCGCGTGTAGCAAAAAACGTCTTTTTTTTTACACATTTTACGAAAAATCTCAAAAACTTGAGCCAATCTGGCAAA
The DNA here is from genome assembly GCA_033576535.1 of Allobates femoralis. Classification (NCBI taxonomy): domain Eukaryota; kingdom Metazoa; phylum Chordata; class Amphibia; order Anura; family Aromobatidae; genus Allobates; species Allobates femoralis. The sequence continues at coordinate 377,314,671 of JARQOC010000001.1, forward strand.
ACTGATGACATATTCAGAATCAGCACCCCAAAGTTACCCTAAATTCAATGAAATATCTTTGGCACCAAAAATGCTGTTGACCAGTGTAATCACTCCACCCAACCACAAGCTCAGGTGTTACATTACAAATCCCATTCTCAAAACCATATGTAAGTCTGCCTTTTGCAGCCCACCCCATGAAGGGGTTAATGATGAGCTAGGCAGCATGATTGTGTAAACAATAATATATTGTAAGCGATCATGTCCTGGCACTGGAAAAGGTGGTCCTCTGTACAACAGAGGTGTCGCAGCGTAGCCCGACACCATTTTAACAGTGCAGTAAAACTCATCTACACTGTGCTACACTTTGGCTGCGTACAGCAGGCACATGGTAGCAGTGAGTGATATAAATGATGGACCCACTGCAAAATATGCCAGTTCTGGAGGATGTCATCTTCCTCACAACCCCAGGGGCAGAGGGTGCTTCAGAAACACAACCGGAGCATCCCGCACAGGACACATGTGATTTTGGGCTCACCAGCACTACTGGCATTGGGCTTCATATGCTGTAAGGTCAGGATAAAGGGATGGAATTCAAATAGAATATGCGGTTCTAAGGTAGAGCGCAGGTATGAGACGGGATACTTTCATCTTTATCTCCGTAACTTTATTCATTATTAGCTCCAGACCACAACATGTTTCGACGTACAGACATCTTCCTCAAGCGGATGAGGAGCTATTAATAACAAACCATTATATACTTCCTCTAACCAATCAACCGTCAGTGCAGCCTCCCTGACAGCTGAAAGGTGGGAGGTTACACAATTTTAAAACAATTTAAACAAAATTAAAAACCTTCAGTTACAGAACTATTTATAAAACCAGAAACTAAATATAAAAACCCCAGTAAAACAAAACACATAATAATACAATGAATTCCTCTGTTGATGATCATTTTGAGCATATGCTCACAATTCCCGATTCTCTGTATTTTTCAACTTAAGAGCAATAATAAATTTAATTGTATATTTTTACTATCCCCAGTTATCTTATTTCTCCATTAAATTATTTTTCCAGGGGTTGGTCATTTATTTAAATTCTCATATCCTTACAAGTCAGAACTGGGCAAACAATAACTTAAATATAAATTCTGATTTTTATTATTTTTTATTACTGCCCTACTGGGCTATTTTAGTGACCCTTCTAGTTACCATTGTAATCTTGAAGGATCCTTTCTAAACCAGTCTTATAAACATATCACTAGTCTGATATTTCCAATATTATTCCGTAGATGTTGATGATTATTTATCTCAGGCTGTTTCTTTCAATTAATTATTCATAACCACACACTAAATTAAATTAACAGTAGGTAGCACCTAAACTCCATCACCGCTGCTCCTCTCACTTACGTTCCTACTCAGTAAATTATTATCAATTACTCTATATTTAGTACATATTCATCTTAATTCAGTCGATAGTGATGATTATTTTATTTTATCAAGATTTTCTCCAGCCCTTACTTCCAAACATTTCTTCTATGTTATCTTTTTTATCTACTTTCAAGATTAAATCCCATCCTAGAGTATATGAGATCCACGCTATAATTTAGTTCTCTTATAAGGGCCTCCTCTATTTTGTCGGTTTCTCTATTGTTAAATTAATGCCTTCAGGTGTTAATGTACCCAATTTGTATATCCAGAATGATTCTCTCTTACAGAGAGCTGCCTTTCTGTTATGTATCCCTTCTTCGATTTGGTCAATTATTATCAATTTTAAACTAGTGGGGTCCTTATCATGCACCTTTGTATAGTGACAGGAGACGCTATGTGCCATGAAGCCATTTTTAATATTGGCTCTATGTTTGTTGAGCCTAGTTTGCATACACTGTATTGTCCTGCCTACATATTGCTGCCCGCAAGGACATTCTATGAGGTATACTACAAAACTTGATTTACAATTCAACGATTGTTTTATAGTAAAAATCTCATTTGTTGTATTAGATTTAAATGTTTTAGCACCTTGACCTATGCTTTTACAGCATTTACACCTTATAGAGCCACATTTGGAACTACCTGTTTCTCTCTGTAAGCCTAGCCTATTACATGTTTCTGCTGATTTCACGTTTCTCAATTTACTTGGTGCCACTATAGTCTGCAGATTTCTTCTTCCCTTACTGAAAATTATTACTGGCTTCTCAGTTATGCACTTGGATAATACCGGATCTTCTTTTAGGATGAATCAGTATTTTTTTTAAATTCCATAGATGTTCTTATGTGATTGGCTATAAGTTGTTATAAGATTATTGCTGTATTCTTTTTCTTTAGTATTTCCTTTTATTCTGGGACTTATTTTATCCTTCTGATGATCCTCTATTTTCTTAATGCAATCCTCTTGTGTCAATTCTTTGCATTTTTTATATGCATCAGCCAGTAAACCTTTGGGATATCCGTTTTCTTTAAAATGTTTATTTAAAATTGCTGCCTCTTTTTTATATTTATTATCAAGGGTACAGTTCTTTCTTATTCGCCAATATTGGCCATATGGGATTTTTTTGATCCATTTAGGGAGGTGTCCACTTTTATAGCTGAGGTAGCTATTAACATCCACTTTTTTGAAGTGAGTGGATGTACTCATCTTTCCTTGTTCATTGATGCTAATCTGGAGATCTAAAAATTGAATGGCTGAGCATGAAGTATTTGCTGTAAATTTAAGACCCCAGTTTATTATTATTCAGATTTTCTGTAAAAATTCGAGCCTCCTCCTCAGTCCCCCTCCATATCATAAATAGATCGTCTATAAATCTTCTATAAAATAAGATTTGGTTAATATAGAATGGGGATTCAAATATAGCAATTTTTTCAAATGCCCCCATGTAAAGGCCCGCATAACTGGGGGCGAAACGAGCCCCCATTGCACAACCCTTTATCTGTTTATATATTGATTCTTCAAGCATGAAAATATTATTCATAAGGACAAATCTTATACCCTCCAATAGGAAACCTCTTTGTTTATCCTTCATCTCCAGCAGTCCTCAAGCCTGAGGCTCTACCAGGCTCCTTCTCTCTGTTCCTCTCTGTATATAGGAGGGCTACTCCGCCTGCAGTCAGTTGCTTTAGCTGTAGTTCTAGGGCCCCGGGTTACACCGTCCCTCTCGGCTCTCTCACACTCCTGGGGATCTGACTCTGGATGGGCTTTCTCTCTCCTCTGGCTCACACTGGCTCAGTACAGATTCTGCGCTCCGTCTGTCTTCACTCTTCCAGGCAGTGTGGCTCTCTACTGCTCAGCTTCAGCTCAACCTGCTGCTGTTCTCCGGCCTTTGCATCTCAGCTCACTCTGCTGCTCTTGGTCTTTACAGCTCAGCCTACTCCTTCACTCCTCCCCCTTCCTATATACTGTTAAGTCACCTGACTACGTGTTTGCCCAACCCACTCCTCTGATCCACCACCCCTCAATCTCATAGAGTATCTAATCTCAGGGCTGGATGTAAACCTTCTCTTACACGTGGGTTGTGTGGGCTGTGAGGGTGTTGGTGTGCAACAATGTCCTACCTGCCTGGCTGCAGTTCCCTTTTGTGGCCTCCTGGACGCAGGGGCGCCACAGTAGCTCTTCCCATACCCTCTTATGCACTGTGCCCACATTGCATTGTTTGATTCTTTTATTACACAGATTTTGAGAATCTGCATCAAAATCTGCATGTCTATCCTGAGGCCAGCAAAGTCAGAAGTGCTTTGCCCACATTGCTTTTTTTTCCTTGCAGATATGGTTAATATAGATTATTGCTGTTCAGACTCAAGAGGTCACATAGGGGCTATGCCGAAAGTTTGAACTGCGCTTCAATCCTTGATGTCACCGCTTCTCAAACAAGCTGTCTCACGATACCGATGAAATAGATCTGCTACATCTCATGTGATATTGTGGCTCTCACGAGACAACTAGTGTTACGAATGCTGACACCACTAAGGTTATCTCACATCACACAGTGTGATTCCCTGCTGCATAATACCCACTGTGTAACCTGAGACAAACTCAAAAAAGTCATGGCGTATTACACTGTCAGGAATTGTGCAGTGTCTGATGTCCCCCAATATGCAGGTACTACTTCAGAATTTATTTTGTTTTCATTATTTTTGGGGCATTTTTATAATTATTTTTATATACTTTTTTAGGGGGCGGTTGGGAGGAATGGGAGACTTTAAATCTAAAATAAAAATGTGAAAGAGGAATGTATTGGGGTTCTTTTTCAAATAAAATTTTTATTGATGTTTTTTTGGTGTCCTTACTAGCTTGGTTAGTAATAGCGGCTATCAGATTGATGCCTCCACATTACTAACCTCTCTTTGTTTCCAGCTGATATTACCCAGCTATCATAAACTCCAAATATCATTACTCTGTTTGCTGATGCACCTCCACAGTGAGAGAGCCAGGAAGAAGCACAAGGAGCATCACATCTAATATGGGCGTCACTCCTGGGGCAGCTGGGGCCTACTCATTTTTTTCAAGATTTAATTTTTTTTTAATTTAAAGGTTACTCAACTTTTCAGCTGCTCAAGTGGATGGGTGGAAAAGTATAAATAGATAGATAGATAGATAGATAGACAAAAAAGATAGATTTCCAGATGGATAGATAGATGTTAAACAGCTATATAATGTCCCAACATACTATATATTGTAGGCTTGCACCGTTTAGTGCCTTTCATGTTACACTAGTGTGTGTTTTAGCATGGTATTTAGCTTTAAAAAAAAGCTAATACAAAATAAATAAATAAAAAAGCAGTGGTGAACCACCTATTTTTTATCATCAGCTAAGGTACAGCAAACCACAACGTGTATAATTTTGAGGGAAGGAATAGCAAAGTTTCCTGACCCATAAAATCCTATGTTGTTACCGCAAGAATCTATAAAAAATCTTTTATTGCTGACCAGTACGTTTGTAGCTTTTGGCATATCCATAATATACGTGTGAGTGTGCCTTTTGTGTTTGAACATCTCCATGTTTGAACATGGTGATGCGGTTAGGCCTAGGTGATAAAATCGTTCCGGTGTTCTGGACCAATAGGATAATATTTTAAATGTGTTTTCTTGTAATAATATACATCTCGAAAATCCATGTGAGTTGCACAGAGTTTGGCGTATTTCTTGAGGGGAGAGTGTGATTTTTAGTTCCTGTTCCCAAGAGAGAATGTAGAGATATTTTTGTTGTGTGGTAGGATTTGCAAGATTGCCGTATATTTTAGATTAAGGAAGAAGAGCACACATAGGGTGATAAAAGTGATATTTTGGGTGACAATACACGGTTGGTGCACTCACCGTTAAAGGTTGTGAAAAGGCGCAACCCCTTGCAGAATGTGAAAGGAACCAGTGGTCGCTGCAGACTCCCATAGATGCTAATGTCACAGAGGAGGAAGAAAAAGACCGGGTTTTTCAATGTATCCTCGCTGACCATACAAGGACAGAAATATTCTTGAAAGCTTTATTGTGCCCAATAGTTTGTGTAGCTGAGGTTTACAACATCACTAAGCAACCGGCCGGTGCATTTGTGCAGTGATATTGTAAACCTCAGCTACGCAAACTACGTAGCGAGATTCACAGAGCTAGAAGCATACGGCTGCAATACAGCCGAATGTACGCTGTTTTACTAATAGACGTGGCTGCTGCTCAGAGCCGAGCCATGCTGTTACCAGCCGAACCTCCCCGCAATGAGAGCCAAGGGGGGTAACTCATAGCAAGGAGGATCAAAAAGGGCAAAAAGTCAAATCAAGAATTGCATTAATTAAAAATGAGAAAGATATGAACAGACTAAAGCTATATCAAAAATATTTGCAGAATACTGTGAGGCATTATAGAGTGTAAAGAACTACAAACAAACAACTCAACCAACAGACAAAAGAATAATTAATTTTTTAAAGAATCTACAGTTACCAAAATTTAGATTATAAACAACCTGGAAGTTTAAACAACCCATTAGCAGAAACTGAAATTGTAGAAATTATAGGTAAATGAAAAAAAGATAAGATACCAGGCTCAGAGGAGATCAGTAATGAATACTGTATGGCATACATAAACAAATTAACCTCAAATATAACTAGCGTATTCATCAACGTTTTAATTATAGGAAACATCCCAAGAGAAATGCTAGAAGTATATAAAATAGTCATCCAAAAAAACAAAGAAGATCAAACATGAGTAAAAATTTAATGTCGATATCACTACTAAATTTGAACATCAAAATATATTCAAAAGCTATTGCCAGTAGACAAATATTACCCAAAATTATACACAAGAACCAAGTAGGCCTCCGATGCAACCAGAAGGCTTATCAAACTAATTAGCCTAGTAGAGCAAATGTCTCCCCTGGACCTGACTCTGGACTCAGAGAAGACATTTGACAGAATTTATTGGGGATTAGTGATGGGCGAATCCTAAATTAATCGGAATCGCTTGACTCTAGCGAGTCCGAGCCCGGGACTCGCTACTCGTTGCGAGTCTAGCGAGTCCAATGTTAATGAATGGGGAAGCGAGTAATAGCGAGTAGTGTGAGATTTACAAATCGCAGATGTGTCTCGGAAGCCTCAGCTTGAAGCAATCCTAGTTTTGCCATTTATTTGCATTGGACTCGTTTACTTTGCAAGTAATCGCTGGGAAACTCGCACAGATAAGAGTCCTGTCTGCTCTGTGTGCTGGCTGCCGCAGCTCCAGGGTCCTAGAGCCCGCCTGCTGCCTGATGTAGCAGAGCTGAGATTGTTCTCAGTCTGCTCATTCCCTGTGCATAGACATCTATATCTATGCACAGGGGATGTAGCAGAGAGGACATCGCGTTTTGGACTGCGTCGGACGGAAGAGGATTTTTTAAATTAAAGATGGAGTCCCTAATGGCTTTTTTTTTTATTTCTAATAAAACATTTTCTCAGTGTTGTGTTTTTTTTAAAACAATTTAATAGAAATTCATGGCGGTCATGTCTAATATTGGCGTGACCGCCATAAATTTCGGGCTTAGGGCCAGCTGATAATACAAAGCTGGCCCTAACCTCTTTATTACCTAGCGTGCCACCGCCACCAGGCCGCTGGAAGAGCGGGGTTCAGCGCCAGAGGATGGCGCTTCAATGAACGCGCCATCTTCTGGGGTGGCTGCGGGCTGCAATTTGCAGCGGGGGGTGCCCAGAAAGCTTGGGCATCCCTGCGCTGTGGATTTCAGCCCCCAGCTGCTTAGCTGTACCTGGCTAGACATAGAAATTGCGCGGAGCCCCACGCATTTTTTTTAAATTATTTCATGAAATTCTGAGGCTCTGACTCTGACTCTGAGACTCTGACTCTGAGACTCTGACTCTGAGACTCTGACACTCTGAGACTCTGACACTCTGAGACTCTGACACTCTGAGACTCTGACACTCTGACTCTGACACTCTGACTCTGACTCTGAAACTCTGAGACTCTGACTCTGAGACTCTGACTCTGAGACTCTGACTCTGACTCTGAGACTCTGACTCTGAGACTCTGACTCTGACTCTGAGACTCTGACTCTGACTCTGAGACTCTGACTCTGAGACTCTGACTCTGAGACTCTGAGACTCTGACTCTGAGACTCTGACTCTGAGACTCTGACTCTGAAATTCATGAAACTATTAAAATCACTAATCTTAGCCTGTATCTTTGATTAATCTATTCAATTGCCACAATGTCTAACCTTAGAAGCTTCAATTAGATCATGGAAACTACTTAGGAAAAAACTAATAGACCAGGGGTAGGAAACTCCAGGCCTCAAAAGCCACACACAGTGCAGGTTTCAGTATTTCCTCAGTTTGGCACCCCAGTGGTATGGTTTCCACAGTGATGTTGCTTCCTTCACTGGGGGTAATGTCATGCTTGGAAGCAGGAGGAGGTCCCCACGCTAGGTAACCACCAGCATTCACACACCAGTCCTGACTCCAGGCCAGAAGGGGGAGCTCTAGAATCCGAGTTCAGGGGAGCTGCCCTGTTTCCGGTGCAGAGAAGGGTTTAGAGAGAATGTCTGAAGAGAGGGAAAGGAGAGGACATGTAGGAGAGAGCTCTGGGGAGCAGAGCTGCGAGTGAGCTCACCCCAGAGAGGTGCTACAGAGGACAACAGAGTCCTGGATTGCGTGGGTACTGTGTGTGCCAGAAACAGAATCTGGAGGGCAGGAGACGGCAAGTCTCCTGGCCACACCGAAGACCAGGCGGTACAAAAGTATAACTAGAGCCCAAAGCTGTCACTATTCCGGCGGTACCCATGATAGACTCGTGCTGTCCGCCATATGGAGTAAGAACAAACAAGCAGGAAGAGGGCTGCAGCATAGCGTACAAGCAGCAGGGACCCAAGGAGAAACACACCAGGAAGGCCTTAATCCCACCTGGTAAGGTAAATCTCCAAAAGTGTCCAGGCAGACTAGACCTGACCTGGTAACTAGTGCTCCGGACTGCATCACGTTACATAAAGTAAAAGGTAAAGAAAATGCAACCCTTGTCTCTTCCTCCTATTTCCCACGTCCTCTGTCCTGCACCCCAACTATAACCACCATCATCCCCATAGACTCTTACACTACTCCTGGGGCTCCGCTCCACCTGTGGGGAGCAATACCATCCCAGCTGTCACACAATCAGCCTCAGAGGTCCAATCAACAGTGTTGGTCATCCTTGGTCGATATCTCCTGTATAAAACCCCCATCACTGCGTGGCCAGGGCCATGGAGCTAAGTCACAGCCACCGTGACCTCAAGAGAGAGCAAGTCGGCCCGGTTACCGAGTACCCCCCCAGCCCTTGAGGCTGACGCACTTAGCATTGCACAGGGGTTAGGATCATCACAAGTGCAGGTAATTTAATTATCACCTGTGCAATACTAAGGAGATGCTGAAAACCTGCACTATGTGTGGCTCTTGAGGCCTGGTGTTCCCCACCCCTGTAATAGACCATCCCATCCATGAGGAAATAAAAAATATTCCAATAAGGATTATGGAAACAGCATTATCATATTTGATATTAGAAGAATGGGGAAAAAATGTCAACACATATATGTCATATATCCAGAAGGAACTAAAGAACTATTGCCTTTCTATACACTTAAAGAAAAATATAAATTAGGTGGTATAGAGTTCATAAAATACTTAGACATAAAAAGATACACAGACAAAACTAAAAAGAAAAAACAGAACTAACAATTACAAATACCGATATCATTAATCACTATGATCGAGGTCCCAAAGAATAAAATAAAATGGAAAACAAGTAGTATATGTAAAACTCTTTAATAACAACATAGGTCTTAAAAAGACAACTAACATGTCAAACTGGGAGAAAGATCTGAACTTTACTCAAGATTTAGAACACTGGGAAAAATCTATTAAAACAACATATAAATCGAATACATGCATTACATTGCATGAAACTTATATATTGATAACAAGATGGTATTTTACCTCAAAGAGACTAAATTAAATCTTCCCAGTACAGTCACAAAAAAAGTGAAAAAAGTGGAACAACCTATACAACAGAGCAATTCAATACAAAAAGATCCGCCACAAAAGCGATATGTTCTCTGTCTTACTACTGTACACTTGTAAATAACAAAAGATTGCAATTGTTAGCGTTTACATATTCCATAAATTGAGTAACATTAGCAGCGTATGTGGACCACAAAATTACCATATCGTCCATGTATCTTACATAATGCAATATACTGGACTGAAAAGGGTTATTGGCTGAAAAAATACTTGACTCCTCCCACAAAAAAAAACAAATTAGCGAAAGACGAGGAAAGTTTTGCGCCCATTGAGGCACCACGGCATTATAATAAATATTTATTGTCATACAGAAAGTAGTTGTGACTTAGTAGGACGTCAAGTGCCAAGCAAAGTGTTCTGGGACCTTCCTGTACCAAGCCCTCCCCATCTAAAATGTTTGCCTGTGTTTTTATGCCTAAAAATTATTTGCAATAAAGCTTTGGAACATATCGCTTTGGTGCCGAATCTTTTCGCATTGAATTGGACTCTCTGGGATTGTGGCCAGGCACAAAGGGACAGGTGAGCAGGAAAAATAACCTTTTCTTTATTAATGATATACAACAGAACACACATGATAATTTAAGACTCTCTCCAGAATTAACAATTCTAGCAATAGGGATAAATGCTATACAAATATAAAATATTTACATACAGGATATCATAGAAAGAATAGCTACACTAATGTGGACACATTTAATCACACCATAAGACACAATAGATTTCCTAAATATTCAAAAAATTGGGCCTCTTGGCATAAAGAATTCACAACAACATTAACCTGGTCTCTTCTAATCACAAAAGAAATTAGTATGAGAATTCCTTGGGTGTCTTACAGGGATCCCTCATGTGCAATTGGAGAATTAACCATTGATAAAGAAATATATGCTTGGAATACAATAGTTTGTTTAATTGAATGTATACGTTTTAGAAACGTCATTTGAAGTTTATATCCACCCATAATACACAATATATTAAGTTGGTATAAATATAGTTTTCTTTAGTTAATATTAGGTAATATAATATTTATAACTGTTTAAACAAGTCAATATTTTTTTTTCTTTTTTTTAAAAAAAATGGACTATATAGTATTTACTCCTGTCTTTACACAAGGTTAGGGGATACTCAATTACCCTTCTAATCCCCCTTTAATACAATATACAGTTCTTCTGCCTTTCCCCTGAATATCCCTCACATTCCTATAAAATTTATGATTTAAGTACAGTGATATATTAAGAGAAGATATACTTAAAAGGTAGAAGTGATATACCACATGCAGATGTTTTTCTTATTATTGTTAAAAAATGTTGTTTTTGTGTTTCTTTGAAAAATAATAATCTATTGACACAGAATTTCAAGAAAGTCGATGTGAACTCAGTGATCTGCTCAAATCTATTAAGTATTTCTCCAACTGCCATCCTACTACTACAACTTCCATTTCACCAACTGCCATCCCTACTCAATTGGTTTTATTTCTTCCACTGGTTAATCCTGTTCCATAAATTATTTAAGTCTGAGCTTCACATCTAAACATACAGCTTCGTAAATCTACCTTATCCTGTGAGCCATAATAGGTTTGCTTGTTTATCAGGTGATTGCCACTGTGTGCACAAAGACAAATAACTAGGAACTAGCATTTTTACACACTATCCAATTAGCAGTTTATCTAAATGCACCCTCATTTTGTGCTTAACTAATGTTTTAGATGAAAATACAGCATACTTCTAAACTGCCCAGTATTTAAAGAAGCAACAAAATAGTTCTCAGTTTAGACTGAATGCTCCTTGACCATCGCTTAAGGCTTCATTTACATGTAGGAATATTTTTTTCCATTTTTCTGTTCAATTTAAACCACATACATGAAACAGATGAATGGAATTAACTCCCTGAGTATACCTATGAGAAATGTAATCAGAGGACCCACATTATTTGTTATGTGATCCATCTGTTTTCTTCTCCCATCCTTCACGACAGCACACAGGAGATTGCCTCCTGGCCCTTAGGGGCAGGAAACACAAAAAGGTTAAATATCCCCTCCCACCTCCTATCCACCAGTGTTTCCTGTCCCTATAGGGCATGAAGAGGTTTTCCTGAGGCTGTTGGCCGGTGAAACAGTCCTCTTCCTGGGAGCCAGGCGGTGGGTGGATTGGGCCTGGGCTCCTTCCTCCCAGATGCCGTTCCCGCTCCAGTAGGAGTGGGACCACACTGCTCTCCAGTGCCTGATGGCAATGCTGAGCGGTGCTATCGGGCCGGGGTCCTCCTGCAGCTCCTCGACCTCTCTCCCTCCCTCCAATGGTGCAGGCCTGTTGGTTTTCACACCAAGAAGTGATGTCAGATGTCGGATCGTGTCACTCCTGGGTTGCGTTCCAGGCTTGAACGCATGTAATTTCTGGGGTTTTCCTCTGGGCACCTGACCACCGGTGATGGTGGCCACCACATGAAAACTGGGGGAAGGAGAACCACCTGGTGCTTATTGCACTGCAGACGTGGATCTCACCATGAAAGGATCCCTGGAAGGAAGACACCTTGAAGGTAGGAAATGAGTTATTTTCATAATGTCTCAGCTGCTCAAATGGAAGGTTCTTCCTTAACCCTTGCTGATGCAGAGCCCAGTGCTACCTCAGGCCCAGGAAGTCACTTAGTAGGAGGCATGTACAGGTCCCCTTCTGGACTGTATTGTTATTCATTTTCTCCCTGTCTGTGTCGTTACAGGGAGAAAAGCAGCAGACACAGAAGCAAAAGGTTAAACCCTCTTCCCACAAATGCGGTGTCTGCAATAAGAAATTATCCCCTTCACACAAGCAAATTCTGTGCCGGGAAAGCACAGAAATGGTGATGGGTGCTGAAAAACCATGCCTGATGGAAGAACTAAAGGGAGTGATTAAGCAATAAATTCGATCCTCTCTGGCTTCTGTCCCCCTTCCCCTTCAGTAGCTCTGCTGGCACCCAAGAAGAGGAAGGTCACACTAGTAGATTCTGTACCAGAGGCTTCAGATGCTTCTGGTTCAGAGGAAGATTTATTAGAAAATTCTGAGCCACCCGAGAGCAGTGATCCCCCTAGGAGGTATTATTTCTCATCTGAGGACATTGCAGAATTGGTGTCCTCAGTGAGAAACACAATGGTGGTGGAAGAAGAGGAATCAGCCCAATACAGTGAATCAGGGTATATATAATACCTTGACAAGTGCAGTGCATTCATTAATGAATTAAAACTTCCTATACATACAGCTGAAACATTGTCCATTATATAAAGTGCTTCAATGAAATGCGCTTAAAGGGAACCAACCACCCCAAATGACCCCCCCGGACTAATAATATCGTTCCCTACTTGCAGCACATACATGTGCTGCAAGGTTTTTTGCTAAAAAAACTGCTTTATAAAACTTAAGATAATGCTTTAGAAACTTTATAACCAAGGGACGGGTGGGCGTGACTTACATGTGCAAAAGCCGAGATTCCTCTGTCACTCATTCTCCTCTCTGGCTCGCAGCAGTAAAGCCCGGCCCTTTCTGCAGCGTCCCAGGCTGGTGCACGGGATGTCATGCCCGTGCACACGTCATCAGCTACAGCCGGGAAGCGAGCGCGCGCTCTGACTCCCTGCGCTCGGCTGTGGAAGTCAGAGCGCGCGCTCGCTTCCCGGCTGTAGCTGATGACGTGTGCACGGGCATGACATCCCGTGCACCAGCCTGGGACGCTGCAGAAAGGGCCGGGCTTTACTGCTGCGAGCCAGAGAGGAGAATGAGTGACAGAGGAATCTCGGCTTTTGCACATGTAAGTCACGCCCACCCGTCCCTTGGTTATAAAGTTTCTAAAGCATTATCTTAAGTTTTATAAAGCAGTTTTTTTAGCAAAAAACCTTGCAGCACATGTATGTGCTGCAAGTAGGGAACGATATTATTAGTCCGGGGGGGTCATTTGGGGTGGTTGGTTCCCTTTAAGTTCAGCTTTTTAGATATAAGGTGCTTATACAATGCTTCCAAGGTGCAATTATAATGATACCATACAATGTCCACTTACATATGAGGGTACTATAAGTAAAAATGTGCTGTAGATAAAAAAAAACTTACATTAATCAGGTGAGCGTGGAAAGGATCATCGCCCTTAGTCTCCGGCGTCGGGCTATGTTTGTTTCCGCCCTTTCCAGACCCATAATGCACCACTCCCATCAGCCAATCTCTACAGTGTGCTTTGAGCATAACGCCGCCTTCTTACTTCAAGGCAACACAGCCCTTATTTCTCATACATACTGCTCCACATTAAAGACGTAGTGTAAGATGTCATCAGCTAGACGGCCTCATAAGGGATGTACTACTTAATAAAATCCATCCCTCCAAGTTATTATTTATTAGGGACTAGATGGCGGCCCGATTCTAAAGAATCGGGTAGTCTAGAATGCATATATAGTTTATTTACTAATAGTTAGGGGAGTGCGGTGAAATGAATTGTATGTATACAGATGGCTCAGTGGTTAGCACTGTCTGGTGGCTCAGTGGTTAGCACTGTATATGATGGCTCAGTGGTTAGCACTGTATATGGTGGCTCAGTGGTTAGCACTGCGCAGTGGCTCAGTGGTTAGCACTGCGCGGTGGCTCAGTGGTTAACACTGCGCGGTGGCTCAGTGGTTAGCACTACGCGGTGGCTCAGTGGTTAGCACTGCGCGGTGGCTCAGTGGTTAGCACTGCGCGGTGGCTCAGTGGATAGCATTGCTCGGTGGCTCAGTGGTTAGCACTGCGCGGTGGCTCAGTGGTTAGCACTGCGCGGTGGCTCAGTGGATAGCATTGCTCGGTGGCTGAGTGGTTAGCACTGGGCGGTGGCTCAGTGGTTAAAAATGCGCGGTGGCTCAGTGGTTAGCACTGTGCGGTGGCTCAGTGGTTAGCACTGCGTGGTGGCTGAGTGGTTAGCACTGGGCGGTGGCTGAGTGGTTAGCACTGGGCAGTGGCTCAGTGGTTAGCACTGCACGGTGGCTCCGTGGTTAGCAGTGAATGTGGTGGCTCAGTGGTTAGCAGTGAGTGCGGTGGCTCAGTGGTTAGCAGTGAGTCCGGTGAGAGTGGTCAGCACAGCGCTGTGGGCAGAGTGGTCAGCGCAGCGCCGTGGGCAGAGTCACACACATCATTCACAAATTATATTACATATATACACATACTGTACATTGCATATGGAGGGGTGAGGACAGCAGGGGAGGCTGGGGGGCAGAGGACAGCAGGGGAGGCTGGAGGGCAGAGGACAGCAGGGGAGGCTGGAGGGCAGAGGAGAGCAGGGAAGGCTGGAGGGCAGAGGACAGCAGGGGAGGCTGGAGGGCAGAGGACAGCAGGGGAGGCTGAATGGCAGAGGACAGCAGGGGAGGCTGGAGGGCTCAGGAGAGAGGAGGCTGGAGGGCAGAGGACAGCAGGGGAGGCTGGAGGGCAGAGGACAGCAGGGGAGGCTGGAGGGCAGAGGACAGCAGGGAAGGCTGGAGGGCAGAGGACAGCAGGGGAGGCTGGAGGGCAGAGGACAGCAGGGGAGGCTAGATGGCAGAGGACAGCAAGGGAGGCTGAAGGGCAGAGGACAGCAGGGGAGGCTGGAGGGCAGAGAACAGCAGGGGAGGCTGGAGGGCAGAGGACAGCAGGGGAGGCTGAAGGGCAGAGGACAGCAGGGGAGGCTGGAGGGCTGAGGAGAGAGGAGGCTGGAGGGCAGAGGACAGCAGGGAAGGCTGGAGGGCAGAGGACAGCAGGGGAGGCTGGAGGGCAGAGGACAGCAGGGGAGGCTGGAGGGCAGAGGACAGCAGGGGAGGCTGGAGGGCAGAGGACAGCAGGGGAGGCTGGAGGGCTGAGGAGAGAGGAGGCTGGAGCGGCAACATCACGCCACCTCTCCTCCTCCTACAGGGTGCATACCTCTCTCCCTCGGTGTAGGCTGCACAGCACCGGTGTCCGTATCCCCGGAGCCACTTGGCCTCCTGCCGTCCGGCAGAGGGCTGAGCCCCGGAGGCTGGTGACAGTGCAGGAGCGGAGGGCGGTCCGTGCAGCCGCCATTGAGTAGCCCCAGGCGCCGGAAGTGAGGGGGAGGAGCCTGCACTTGTGAAAGCAGCCGGAGGTAATGGCGGTCGTCTCCCCAAGTGGTGAGTGGCGGGCGGGAGACGACTGGCTAACGCCGGTCGTCTCCCGCCTGTGATGTGTGGGTGATTTGGGCAGTGTAGGGGCAGCCGTAAGTGTGGTGGGTCTGGCTGAGTCCCACTCTGCTTATGGCCGCCATCTTGGTCCACCCTGTGCGGGTGTAGTGCCCAAGCCACTTCTGTCATGTGACGTCATTTTTGTCCCTTGAAGACGGAAGTGGCTTCGGCTTTTATATATATGATGATCAATATTAACTTGATCTCCCTTCACAATATATCATCCAGCTATGTCTCCACCACTAGAGGTCATCAGTGTTGCATAATAATACAATTCCGGCAGCTGTCCATTAAAATCTGCTATGAGAGAAGCATAAAAGCTGTTTTACAAAAAGAAAATCATAAATTCCAACTTCTTTCATGATTGTTACTGTGCCCATAATACTTATAGTGACATCTTCTTCACAGATATCTTTTCTGTAAAACACAAAAAAATTATATACCGTATATACTCGTGTATAAGCCGACCCGTGTATAAGCCGACCCCCCTACTTTTGCCCCCAAAACCTGGAAAACCTATTGACTCGTGATAAGCGAGGTGGACCCCAGCACAGGTATACAGCCCCAGCAGTGTGGTATACAGGCCCCCTCAGTGGTATACAGCAGCCTCCCCAGTGTGGTATACAGAGCCTCCCCAGTGGTATATACAGCAGCCTCCCCAGTGGTAGTATACAGCAGCCCCAGAGGTAAGGAGTATACAGCAGCCCCAAGCTGTATACAGCAGCCCCAGAGCTGTATACAGCAGCCCAGAGGTATACAGCAGCCCCAGAGCTGTATACAGCAGCCCCAGAGCTGTATACAGCAGCCCCAGAGCGTATAATCAGCACCCAGAGGTATAAGCAGCCCAGAGGGGTATACAGCAGCCCCAGAGGGTATATCAGCAGCCCCAGAGGGGTATATAGCAGCCCCAGAGCTGTATACAGCAGCCCCAGAGGGGTATACAGCAGCCCCAGAGCTGTATACAGCAGCCCCAGAGGGTATACAGCAGCCCCAGAGGGGTATATAGCAGCCCCAGAGGGGTATACAGCAGCCCCAGAGCTGTATACAGCAGCCCCAGAGCTGTATACAGCAGCCCCAGAGGGGTATACAGTAGCCCCAGAGGGGTATATAGCAGCCCCAGAGGGGTATACAGCAGCCCCAGAGGGGTATACAGCAGCCCCAGAGGGGTATATAGCAGCCCCAGAGGGGTATACAGCAGCCCCAGAGCTGTATACAGCAGCCCCAGAGCTGTATACAGCAGCCCCAGAGGGGTATACAGCAGCCCCAGAGGGGTATATAGCAGCCCCAGAGGGGTATACAGCAGCCCCAGAGCTGTATACAGCAGCCCCAGAGCTGTATACAGCAGCCCCAGAGGGGTATACAGTAGCCCCAGAGGGGTATATAGCAGCCCCAGAGGGGTATACAGCAGCCCCAGAGGGGTATATAGCAGCCCCAGAGGGGTATACAGCAGCCCCAGAGCTGTATACAGCAGCCCCAGAGCTGTATACAGCAGCCCCAGAGGGGTATACAGTAGCCCCAGAGGGGTATACAGCAGCCCCAGAGGGGTATACAGCAGCCCCAGAGGGGTATACAGCAGCCCCAGAGGGGTATACAGCAGCCCCAGAGCTGTATACAGCAGCCCCAGAGGGGTATACAGCAGCCCCAGCCCCAGAGGGGTATACAGTAGCCCCAGAGGGGTATATAGCAGCCCCAGAGGGGTATACAGCAGCCCCAGAGGGGTATATAGCAGCCCCAGAGGGGTATATAGCAGCCCCAGAGGGGTATACAGCAGCCCAAGTGGGGTATACAGCAGCCCCAGAGCTGTATACAGCAGC
Organism: Allobates femoralis; assembly: GCA_033576535.1. NCBI lineage: Eukaryota > Metazoa > Chordata > Amphibia > Anura > Aromobatidae > Allobates > Allobates femoralis. Next base: position 377,332,115 of record JARQOC010000001.1, read on the forward strand.
CCCAGAGGGGTATACAGCAGCCCCAGCCCCAGAGGGGTATATAGCAGCCCCAGAGGGGTATACAGCAGCCCCAGCCCCAGAGGGGTATATAGCAGCCCCAGAGGGGTATATAGCAGCCCCAGAGGGGTATATAGCAGCCCCAGAGGGGTATACAGCAGCCCCAGCGCTGTATACAGCAGCCCCAGAGCTGTATACAGCAGCCCCAGCCCCAGAGGGGTATATAGCAGCCCCAGCCCCAGAGGGGTATATAGCAGCCCCAGAGGGGTGTACAGCAGCCCCAGAGGGGTATTTAGCAGCCCCAGAGGGGTATTTAGCAGCCCCAGAGGGGTATACAGCAGCCCCCGCTGTATACAGCAGCCCCCGCTGTATACAGCGGTACCCGGCTGTATACAGCCCTCCCGCCTGGTATACCGGGCCCCCCCTGTGGCCACCTGTAAAGGAAGCGATGATTATACTTATCGGGTCGCCGACGCCGACGCCGCCGCTCTGTCACCGTCCGTCACCGCGCTCCTTCCCGTCTTCATGCTTCCTTCATCGGCGCACAGAAAATGACGTCATTTCCTGTGCGACGGTGAAGGAAGCATGAAGACCAGGAGGAGCGCGGTGACGGACGGTGACAGAGCGGCGGCGTCGGCGTCGGCGACCCGATAAGTATAATCATCGCTTCCTTTACAGGTGGCCACAGGGGGGGCCCGGTATACCACGGGGGGGCTGTATATTTTTTTTTTTTTTTTTATTACCGTATATACTCGTGTATAAGCCGAGGGGGGACTTTTCAGCACATTTTTTGTGCTGAAAAACTCGGCTTATACACGAGTATATACGGTAGTTAAAAACAGTTTAAATTACAATGGCTCTTACATATACTTGGATTAAACGATAAAAACTTGTTATACTATGATTCACTATGAACTCACTGCTAGACAAAGAAGGGGAACCTTCGAAACGTTGCCACCTATGGATCAATAAAGAATCCACCAGATCACTGCTGAATGGGAGTACTGCCTGATTACTGATGGTGGATTGCTGGACACTTTCCTAACAGGTTTTTGCACCCGGATTATATATGGTAGTGCTGCCCATAATTCCTTATTTTATACTAGATGGCGGCCCGATTCTAAAGAATCGGGTAGTCTAGAATCCATATATAGTTTTGTTTAGTAAGAATTAACAATAATGCAATTAAGACATGATATATATCCATCAACTACCTAAGTTTGTATGGTCTATGTAATTTTTGGAAATTTAATTGTTATATGCTAAGGCGTTTGGTACACATAGTGGCCAATACTTGTGTGGCCATCAAGTAGCTTCATTTAAGAAATCAATGTTCATAGTCTACGTATTTATTTTTTCCACAGGTGTTTGAGAAATGTCATGCAAGGGTTAACAGCACAGCGCTGAGGGCAAATAGTCTAAATAGCACAGTACGAGGTGATATATAATATACTGATTGGCCAGAGATAATGTTGCCAAATGGGTACTATATCCTTAGTACTAAAGGGTTAATGTGCTATTTTTTCCACAAGTGGTTGAGAAATGTCATGCAAGGGTTAACAGCACAGCGCTGAGGGCAAATAGTCTAAATAGCACAGTATGTGGTGATATATAATATCCTGAATGGCCAGAGATAATGTCGCCAAATGGGTACTAAATCCTTTATACCAAAGGGTTAATGTGAGTTTTCCACAGGAGGTAGAGAAAGGTAATTCAAGGGTTAACCAGAGTGGGCTGAGGGCTGATAACAGAAATAGCACAGTACATGGTGATATACAACAACCCTGAGCTAAATATATGCCTTATCTCAAAGGGTTAATAAGAAGGGTGGTGAGGAGAAGGATACTTAAAGCGAACCTGTCACCCCCCAGACATCAAAAGCTAAAATAGCCATCTTCTGCAGCACTAAGGCTGCGTTCAGAGAAGGTGTCTATAGCGTTTTGATGGCCTATATACAATTAAATATGCACTTAGATAAATGCTTACACTTAAGAAGACCGGTGACCGGGAGGCGGGGTTTCGCACTCCTCTGACCCGCCCCCTGTTGTCAATCATCGTGCTCGCCTGCTGCTGCCTCCTCTCACTGTGTAAAATTAACGCGCGCCTCCGTTCTCCTGTATGGCGCCGCGCATGCCTCCCGGTCACCGGTCTTCTTAAGTATAACCATTTATCTAAGTGCATATTTCATTGTATATAGGTCATCAAAAGGTTATAGACACCTTCTCTGAATGCAGCCTTAGTGCTGCAGAAGGTGGCTATTTTAGCTTTTGATGTCCGGGGGGGTGACAGGTTCCCTTTAAGACGTTTTAGAGGTTGTACGTAGCGAAATGAGGAGGTGGAGTGAAGGTGAAGAGGCAGGCACCGTCTGACAGGAATTAGGAATTCAAATTGCGCGCTTTTGCCGATGACGTGTGAAATCTCATGAGACGTTCCGTAATCTCGCGAGATTTCGTACGCCATCTTGGAGGTGGCACACAATGTCTGGGAGGCGTTGATGGGTACGGGAAGTCTCGCGCGACTTTGCGACTTCCCGTACGCCATGTTAGACCCAGAGTGTCGCTGGAGAGGAGTGGAAGAAGCTAGATGGTGGGGCAGAGCGGATCCAAGGTCGGTTTGATGGCGGCTGCAGCGGGATGTCGGCGTCTGATGGCGGTCTGGTAAGTATAGCGGACACTGTGAGTGTGCATGAGAGTATGAGTGTGTGTGTGAGTGTGTAGGGGGAAGCGAGGGGAGGGGGGGTACGATAGTGTTGTGCCATAGGTGTACGTGTGTGTGTAGACGTAGCATGGGGTGGGGGGGTGAGTGCTGAGTAGTGTGAAGGTGAGGGGGTGTGTGGGAGGCAGGGGTGTAAGACAGGAGGGTGTGGGGTGCAGGATGGCGAGAGTGGGGCAGTATTAGCCCCGCTCTCGCTAACGGTCGACCATCTTGCTTAGGTATACAGCCGGCTTCAGTCAGGATGTGACGTCATTTCGATGACATACTGACGGAAGCTGTCTTAGGGTTTTATTAGAATAGATATATATATATTGTGATATGGCAGCCAGCCATGGTCTGAATGGCGGCACTATACATGGCCAGTATGTCTCACACAGGCAGAAGTCTGATGCGATGTTTTTATGAATGTCTTGCCATGGAAGCCACAGTCTGCTTATCAGCATGGCAAGAGTTAAGCTTGCAACTTGCTCGAGATGTGGGTGTTTCTCAGGTTGTCTTAATGGAGTCTGTGTTTGACACGGGAGGAAGAAAAGACACTGAGGCATGGAGAGGTCAGGCCCTGGAGGCCAGTGTGGACTGACTACAGGCTGAGTGTGAGTAACGGACTGTATGCTGTTGGAAAGCCGAAGAAAAGGCTCATGTTTAATTTGAACCGTGTGGTTTATGCTGTCCTGAATAAACCAGCTGGACCTATTTCCTAGAAGAGACTGTTGCTGTGTTTATGATTTTGTGCTGCTAAGCGAGTGTACCCCGGCCTGCTCCGTGATCGCCTTATCACAATATATATATATATATATATATATATATATATGTGTGTTTAGTCAGCCACCAATTGTGCAATTTCCCCACTTAAAAAGATGAGAGAGGCCTGTAATTGACAGTATAGGTAGACTTCGACTTTGAGAGACAAAGTGAGAAAGCAAATCCTGAAGATCACATTGTCAGATTTGGAAATAGATTTTTTTTCAAATTTTAGTGGAAAATAAGTATTTGGTCAATAACAAAAGCTCATCTCAATACTTCGACCTCAGTCATTGCCAACAAAGGATATATAACAAATGTTTTCTGTTAGGCTGGTTTCACACTGCAGTGTTTCCCTGATCAGGGTTCATCAGGTTATGTGTGCCAAAACCAGGAGTGCCTTCAAAACCCAGAACAGGTGTTTATCTTTCAATTATACTTTTTCTCTGCAAGTTTCACTCCTGGTTTTGGCACACAAAACCTGATGAACCCTGATCAGGAAAAAACTGCAGTGTGAAACCAGCCTAAGTCTTCACAAGGTTGGCACACACTGTTGCTGGTATGTTGGCCGATTCCTCCCTGCAGATCACCTCTACAGCAGTAATGTTCTGGGGCTGTCGCTGGGCAACACAGACTTTCAACTTCCTCCAAAGGTTTTGTAAAGTGTCTAGTTCTGGAGACTGGCTATGCCACTCCAGGACCTTGAAATGCTTCTTACAAAGCCACTCATTTGTTGCCTTAGCGGTGTGCTTGGGATCATATTCATGCTGAAAGACAAAGCCACTATTCACCTTCAATGCTCTTGCTGATGGAAGTAGATTTGCACTCAAAATACATGGCCCTATTTATTCTTTCAAGTACACTGATCAGTTGTTCTGGTCTACCGGCAGAGAAAAAGCCCCAAAGCATGATGTTGCCACCCTCATGCTTCCCAGTAGGTATGGTGTTCTTGGATGCAACCCAGCATTCTTTCTCCTCCAAACACAACAAGTTGTGTTTCTACCAAACAGTTCTAGTTTGGTTTCATCTGACCACATGACATTCTCCTAATACTCTTCTGGATCGTCCAAATGCTCTCTTGCAAACTTCAGACGGGTTCAGACATGTTATTATTGCTCCCACAGTTAATTTCTTCTCACCAAGCTGCTTGCCTATTGCAGATTCAGTCTTCCCAGCCAGGCTAGGCTACAGTTTTATTTCTAGTATCCTTCGACAGCTCTTTGGTGTTCAACATAGTGGAGTTTTAATTGTGACTGTTGAAGTGTGTGGAGTTTGAAGGGTGAAATGTTATCAGTATAAAAGTCACCTGTCCACAACCTCAAACAGGTGCCATTACTACAGGAAATGAGTATAGGACAGAGGAGCCTCTTAAAGAAGAAGAATTCTGGCTCTCACAGACCTGTAACTTGTTTGTTTGTAGGTGACCAAACACTTATTTTTCACCAAAATTAAAAAAAAATGTCTTTCCAAATCAGAAAATGTGATTGTCAGGATTAGTTTTCTCATTTTGCCTCTCATAGTTGAGGTCTACCTATGATGTCAATTAAAGTGGGAGAACTTGCACAATTGGTGACAGACTAAATACTTTGTTTCCCCACTGTGCATATATATATATATATATATATATATATATATATATATACACTAAAATCAAGGCACTTAGCGTATAAATATGGACATATCCAAAACCAGCAGCTACAATGAGGAGTGTCTTTTAACTGGGAACCTAAACTATGAGTCACTGCCTCTCTTTGGATTTAAAAACCTCCTTCTGAATGGGTGAGTAGGAACGTGGTAACAGAGAAGCTTGAGAGCATGGTGACAGTGGCCCTTATGCTTGCTAATAGTGTAGGAGGATAATCCAAATGAAGTGGAAATCGAGTCCAGCTCAAACAGGAATGAAGTTTTCATTTTTTATGTAGCAACAAAAAAGTGCATACAGAAGAAAAATATACATGACCAAGGTCACGCTAATCATGTATATTTTTCTTCTGTATGCACTTTTTTTGTTACTAAATAGTGAAAAGAAAACGCCATACCTGTTTGAGACTCGATTTTTTTCTTCATTTGGATTGCAAATGCCAAGGCAAGACTGGTGTTTGAGATTCAGGTGGATTTGCATAAAGCATTTGGGTGAGCTGGAACATTTACCTATACTAGTAGGAAGATAATGACTGTGTCAAAACAGCGGGGCTCTACTGTAAAAGGACTTGAGCTGTGTTTGGCAGCCTTTGGGTTCCCTTGAAGGTGTTTTCTAGGCCTGGATTTTGCCTCCCATTAATTTGAATGGGGTTTAGAAGTTTGGCAAGCTGTTTGCCGATCTATTTGGAGAACATATATTTGTTCGGCGAACCAAACTGAACCTGAACTTCATAAGGTTTGCCACCATATGTCACCATAGAGATAAGCAAATAAATTTCAGTGAAATTGATTTGTACTGAAATTTTAAAAAATATTCACACTCACAAAGACGTGAATATTTTATTATTTGATTCTAAATTGCACACAATAGACCTCGAGGCTGTAGGTCAGAGAAGGGTGGGGAGCGAGAAAACAGGCTCAGATCTAAATGTAAAAGTACAATATTTCTCAGAAGTACACTGGGCAAGAGAACTCACCTTTATTATTTAGGTATAACTGAGGAAGGCTATTTTATGGCATTTATAGCCGAAACGCGTTGTTTTAATTATACTTTTATGACTTTTATGACTTTTTATTACTGTGAAGCCATTTGAAATAAATCTCCAAGAAAGAAAAAGGAGTCAGAGTCCTTATCATAAGGTCAATCTCCTTGGGAGCGCTGATTATTTGCTTCTACACAGATTAAGCAAAATGGCAGCTGCTATCCAACGTTTTTTTTTTTTGAAACATAAAAGGCCAACAGAATGTTAGAAAATAAAAAGTTCTTATATTCACTTTTACAGACCCACTAATATTCAATGCTACCTATTTATTCTTCATTGCATCTTCAAATTAATGTTAGCGGCACTGAAATCCATGGGGACTTAATTGCTAATGCAAGGCTTCTGGGTTTGCTCAACTCATGAGGGTTCTGCGCATTCACCCAGAAAAGTTACGGTTCATGTTGTCACAAACTGTGAACATTTGTGGGAAAATGCAAAAAATGTTTGGACTAACGAATACATTGCTGAAATTTCAGTGCCACTGATACTGATCCAAAGATTTGATGAGTTCCGGACAAGTAGACATGAAGAGCAAAAAGTTTGGAGAGGTATGTATATTTTTAAAATTTTTTTACATATTACAATTATCACGCCTTGAAACCTCTGGAGACCTCTTAGACCATAGCATGAGATATTAAGTTTGAAAGGAACAAATTCTCTACTGATAGAATTTGGGAGAAAAAAACGAGCCAAGCAGATAAAATGAAATTTTGTGACATCCACTTATCGAATAAACCTTTGAAACCTCTAAATAACAAATTGGGTAGAGGTGGGTTTGGCAGGGGTTTGCAAAAACAAAGTATTGCACGATTCAATAGTTGGCATTGCTATGGGAGTCAAAGCTGGAAACTGGATGTTTCCACATTAGGAAATTATTCCTCAGATATCAGCCTAAAAACGGCATTATTAGGGACCTTAATAACTATAAAATAAATTTTGTTTTCATACTAAATTATTATGAATTATACTAGACTCAAATGTTGTCTTTTTCACATAATTCTGAAATATGAGTGCCTATTTAGAGTCCATATCACGAAGCTTATCCTTTCACTTTAAGACGTAATGGATTTACTGAGAAAAGTGAAATAATATCTGTCGAATGTGAAGAGAAAAGCATGTCTTGCCATTTAAATAAGCTTGAATTCATTTCAGTTACTAGACTTATTGTTGAAATTTTCCAATTCAATCATTTGAACATGAGCGTATATTTGCCTTGATTCTAAGTGAGTTTTTAAGCTTAATTTATGCTCACAGCTTTATTTTTATTGTTGTTAAGCTGTTTAAAATAAATGTAATCAGTGCCATACAGAGAAGATGTAAGCATGAACAATATCTATTCAGTTTAAACTAATGCTGTATACAAATAAGTTTTATGTATATTCAAGTTCTGTCAAATGGTTTTGAAAAATACATTGAAACCTGTTACGATCTAGAAAAAATATTTTTTTCATATTTTGTGCTTTCAATAATGCTGTTTTTTTTAAGTTAAAGACTGCATTAATGCATATATGGGTGATGTTCAAAATGAATTAGATAAAGTATAATACAACATTTAACAAAATCAGAATAAGAATATTAGCTGAAAAAGCCTAACAGATTAAGCAAATGTGCATTTGCGCCTCTGTATAGTCATTTATTACTAAAGATTTGTAGACCCTTTTTTTGTAAAGTTTATTGGAAGTGGGGGATCTGTGGCCCCTGATGGACAGTGCACCCTTATCCATCAATCTTTCCAAGAAAGATTTTAAGAAATAACTCATTTAAAAATGTTTATTTCAGAATTCAATAATATTCATCAAAATATGAAACCTTGTAACATTCTTTATCAGAGAGATCTGCTTCTTTTTCCACCTGCACTAATCATTCAATTTGACAATTCTCAACTCACAAGTAAAATATTATTTCAGAGAAGAAGATAGATTTTTTTTCACCATTGAGATGGAAGATGGCAGTTGCGTTGGAGATTTTAACTTAATGGGAAATGTAAGAGGAGGGAGGATCTGTGCCTCTAGCCCCTCCCTCTGGCTATAGCTCCTCTTCCTTCCTCTATCGTACATAGAATCTTATCAGTGTTATTACCATCTCCTGATATATGTTAATCTTCACTTGAAGACTAGTGATAAACGAGCACCGTAATGTTCGCACTCGCTATACTTGTAACGAGTAGGTTTTAATACTCATGTACTCGTCCGAAAAGCGAGTACACTATAAGTCAATCAGTGATTGGCTATGCCTACACACATCCGGCTATAAAATGAGTCTTTCCGGGACAGGGCAAGAGGGAGGGCGTTTTCAAATTTTCACAGCATAAAACACCTTGCTGTGCCCCCCAGAGAGAGCCTAACATTCAATCTGCTCTCCCTGAGGTGCCAGCTCATTGTTTACTGAAGAGAGCTTTCAATTTATGTCAGATCGATAATGATCGACAAATCACTCACGAGCACCAGCGATATTCGCTGAGTAATGAGTATTGCGAATACCATACTATCTGTCCTAATGGTAACAATTACACTCACTCATCACTACTGAAGACAGATTTTACACAATTTGATTATAAGTGCAAGAGGAAAAAGATTTCACCAACAAGGTATACTGCCAAGGTGCTTAATTGTATTTGTAGTATTTGTACTATTGATGTATGCAATACAATTTAAAAAGACAAACTTTTTAGTTACATACAATGCTTGATTCCCATTTGTTCATTTGAGGCTTCTCTAGGAGCATTGAGATGTGAGTCTCAAGCGTTAAAGACCAACCAAAGTTAAGATTACATTGTCATGATTGGAAGACTTTCAGTTCATGATCAAAAAATGGTAAATAACATTTATAATACTTTCACTGTGCTTCCGCACCATATACAGTCCCTGACAAAAGTTATGTTGCTTATCCATGTTATGTAAATAAAAACTTATAACCTGATGTTAAATTCATCCATTGGTTTTATAAATTACTCTTTGAAAGCTGTAACCCTCCTAAATGTGGTTTAGGTTAAGAAAATAAATTGGCATCAATGCTGAAATATTGATAATTTAATGAACACAGAATGGTCAGATTTTGGCAAGACAAAAGTTTTGTCGCCTGGTCATATAATGCACCCAATCCTAGTTTACATCCTCACCTGTGCTCCGTAAATGATCGGTTAATTAGTGGGTGTGTATAAAAAGAAACCCAGCACCCCAGAACTTCACTTGAACTGCAACTTGAGCTTTGACAACATGCCAACCAAAGCCTTGATTATGAAGAAGCTGAAAACGAGATCCCCTGCAGAGGTGGCTGGCACCTTTAATGTGTCTCAGCGTCAAGTACAAAGAATTAAAAAAAGATTTGAAGAGACTGGAGATGTGTTTGACAAGCCCAGGTCCAGCAGACCCCGCAAAACAACTGCTCAGGAGGAACATTTGTTGGTTAGAAAATCCAAAGCAAGCCCCTCTTCCACTGCAGCCGAGCTCCAATGGGCCTGGCCACCTCAAGTCACTGTGTCAACTAGAACAGTTTGTAGGATTCTGTCTCGAAGTAGCCTCCATTGTCGAATCAGTGCCAGAAGCCAGCACTAAACAAAAGGCAAATAGAAAACCGTGTGGCATTTGCAAAGTCCCACAGCCTGCTAAACAGATGGATGCTGGAAAAGTGGCAGAAGGTGGATTTCTCTGATGAATCTTCAGTAGAATTACACTACAGCTCCCGAAAATACTGCAGGAGACCTACTGGAGCCCGTATGAATTAAAATTTGATGGTGGAAAGATCAAGATCTGGGGTTACATTCAGTATGAGGATGTGCAAAACATTTGAAAGGTGGAAGGCAATATCAATAGTCTAAAATATCAAGAGCTATTAGCTACCTCTTACATTCCAAATCATAAAAGGGGTCACATTCTGCAGCAGGATGGGTCTCCATCTCATCCATCCATCTCTACAACAAAGTTCCTCCAGGCAAAAAAGATCAAGGTGCTCAAGGACTGGCTAGCCCAGTCACCAAACATGAATATCATTGAGCATGTTTGGGGTAGGATGAAAGAGGAAACTTGAAAGACAAAACCAAAAAATTTAGATGAACTCTTGGAGGCATGTAAGACTGCATTCTTTGCTATTCTTGATGACTTTGATTCATACAATTTATTAATGTTGTTGAACCGCATAGATGCAGTCCTTCAAGCTCATGGAAGTCACACAAAATATTAAATATGACTCTAATAGCACCACAACGTCATTCACCAATGTTATGCAACATATATTTGCATTGTAAGTTAATTATTTGTTTGAATATCACATTACTTTCTGTGTGCGACATAACTTTTGTCAGGGACTGTATGTATACATACAATATTTTGTTGTTTTGGTTTTTTGATATTTTGTATTGGAAACCTTGCCAAAAGTTCCACTATTCTGATAACTGTATTCTTTAGTTATAGTTAAAACTTCTGTCAAGAACTTTGTTATCCCCTCAGGTGCGTCCTAGAAATTATTGCAAAATGGAATGAATAAATGAAAAGTTATATTTTTCCCCATAAAATGTTCCTTTAGCCCCAGATCTTTAATTTTCAAAAGAGTTTATAGTAAAAAATGTTGAAACCAAAACATATTATCCAATTTCTTAGAAATGATGCAAACTGGAAGAAAACCTATGTTTGGGAACTCAACAGACCTCGAATGGCAAGCAGCTCTATTTGATTTATGCGGTGCAAATAAGGTTAGAATAGGTAGCAGATGCTATGTCGCATTTGCAGAGCTCCTGAGTTACCAAAAAAAGAAAAAAAATACATTTTGAAATATAAGCCTCTTGTTGAATTCATGTAGGGGTGTGGTGAGCATTTTAAAACCACAGTACTTCCCAATGTTTTATAAATTTGGGCTGCGAAATGAAAGCTTTATGTTTTTATGAGCTTTATGAGAGGAGGGAAGTGGCTTACAATCTCCTCACCTACTTCGCTGTCTCCATAAGGTTGATAGCAAGTTCCCAGACCTTGTCTTAGCCCACTCACTCAGCCAGATCAGAATATCCCACACACTACACTGATGAGGGGCAGGTACCCCGAAACGCAGCATTTCTGATCTGGCACAAATCCCTTAGTCATATTAAAAGCTTGTTGGAAAGCGATTATGACTTTGAGGAAGCTGCTTAAATGTGGCACTGGAGTTTCTCTACTTCCTTAGTGAAGTGCAAATTTGCATATTTGCATATATCTGAGAGGAGGGAAGTGGCTTACAATCTCCTTACCTACTTCGCTGTCTCCATAAGGTTAATAGCAAGTTCCCAAAGCTTTATGTTTTTAATTCTCACATGGAATAATAAGTGAAAATGTCATTCTTTTGTGTAACAATAACCCATGTATGTCTGTACGCCACTGTTTGAGCGTTTGCCAGGAAGAGAAAGTGCATCGTTCAGCTTTTGAAATGCAGATTTTGCTGGAGTAATTTCACATTGCCACTATTAGAGCCCCGGAGAAGGCAAATCGACAAACATAAAAAACAAAAAACACAAGTGATTTTATTTTGTAAACTACACTGCTCAATGAATTAATTGAGAGTCACAGTGCTTAGGAAAATATTCACACCCCATTAACCTTTTCAACATTTTTTTTCACATTACACCCTCAAACCTGAATTTTAATTGTACCTTTTATAGCTCTTTTTTTTGCTAGGTGATTCTGCCACAAATCAGGTACGTGTTTTTTTTTTTATACAGAATAGAAGTAGCAAGCTGTCTTTTAGCTGTCACCCACACAATACTACTAAGTCCGTTCCATATGGTGAACTGTTGCAAGCAAAGCACATTTGTTCAGGTGAGAATTTTTTTATAAGATAATTAGTAGCTGGACCCAGTGCACACTCTTATTATCACCTTGATTGTAATTATGTATAACTATATATGCAGTCAATATTTTTTTATTATACGGTAACCTTACATGAAATGATGAGGCCTGTGCGTGTAAAAAATTATCATTTAAACAAATAGAATAGAAATTATTATCATAATAATACCAAAGAATTTGTGATTGCAATCATTTTCAGGAAGAAACTGAGTATTATCTGACAAAATTGCAGGGGTGTCAATACTTTTGGCCACAACTGTAGATTTTTCTGGCAAAAGGTCACCCACTACCTTGTCCAATTTCAAATAGTGCCAGTGTTTGCTGATGATTCATTTAAAGTTGTTTGAATTATTGTGATATTCTGTTATGATGGGGAACTGTGTGATCTGGTCTTGGATAGATGTCGGCTTTCTAATCTTCGCTTGGTGTGAAAGTAACGAGGCTCGGTCCATTTTTTCTACTTCTGTCATGCATGTCCTTAGTTTTTCTTCATCGTAGCCTTTCTTTGTAAATCTTTCATTCATTATTGCTGTCTCAAGTCGAAAAACTTCCTGTTTTGTACAGTTTCTCTTTAGCCTGATGAATTGGCTCTTGGGGACATTGTTTAGCCATCTCGGAGGGTGACAGCTTGATATTGAGATGTAGCTGTTGGAGTCTACATCTTTTTTTAAGTTCTAGTGCCAATCATCTTTGTCTCATTTCTGTAAATTTCATGATCAAAGAAATGTATCTTTGTTCTGTTTGTTGTTACTGTAAACTGTAGTCCAAATTGGTTGTTATTGATGTTGTTATTCAGAAAGTCTGCCAAATTATTTTCCGATCCTCCCCAGATAAACAAGACATCATCAATATATCTTCTACCCACAAGGGCAATTGAAGGAGGGTTTGATCATGTGGCGATCGCCTCTTCTTCCCACTTCCTAATGTAGAGGTTTGCGTAACTAGGCACAAATTTCATCCCCATTGAGGTACTCCACTCTTAACGGTAGTAGTTATTTCACAACTTAAAAAAGTTGTGCGTTAATATGAACAATATACTTTCTACTATGAAATCTACTTGGGTTTCACTCAACTTTCTTGATTTCTTCAAAAAATATTCTGCCGCTTCACAACCTTTCTTGTGCTCGATCACCATGTATAGTAATTGTACATCTAATGTGCCCAGTATGTATTTTGGCTTTCATTCTATGTTGTTAAAAATTTGTAAGATGTGTGTTGTGTCTCTTAGATATGCTGGTAAATGTATAATGCATTTCTGCAAGTATCGGTCTATGTATTTAGATAGATTGGCAGTTACACAATTTATCCCGGAAATTATGGGTCTTCCCAGAGGTTTTATTAGACGCTGATGAATTTTCGGGATATGATAAAACATTGCAAGACACGGTGTGGAATTTGTTATGAACTGTTGTTCTTATTGAGAATCCCTTTTTCTTTTCCTTTTGTGGATAATTTTTCTAATTGTTTTATAAATTTATGTGTAGAGTCATGCTGGAGAATTGAATAAGTTTTTCTGTCACTGAGCAGATTCAATGTTTCTTCTACGTAGTCATCTGTATTTCAGATAACTATAGCTCCACCTTTGTCTGCTGGCCTAATCCTTATTTTTTGGTTTTTCTGTAGGCTGTTAATGGCTTCTTTTTCTTTTTTTGTTAAATTCTGTTGTAATGTATCTGATGTTTCACTTTTTTATTTTTCTTATTTCTTGTATCAGAAGCGTTTCAAAAGCAGAAAACGCTTTTGATTGCTCATTTATTGGGTCAAATGTGGATTTCTTTGATAATCCTGAGTGTTTGGTTTCTGAGTTAGCCATTATTGTAGGCACGGTAGGGTTTTTCAGAAAATATTTGTTTATCCTCAAATTTTTTAAAAACTTTTTAATAGAGATATATAGATTAAATGGAGACACTTCCTTCGATGGGGTGAATTTTAATCCTTTCTGGAGTAATAACAGTTCATCCATTTCAATTCATACATACTTAGGTTGTATATCTTCTGAGAGGGTTCTGCACTTGTTATTTTCTCTTTGGGGCATTTCCGTCCTCTGGAACCCCTTCTTCTTTTTGGATTCTTACCCTGAGAAAATCCTTCTAGAGTTTTGAGTGAGAAAATTTTATTTTCTCTCTTCTGGGATTTCTTCAGCTCTTTTATTGAGTGGTTCACCTTTTCCTCTGTTCTGACTTGTCCTGCCTTGACTGTAGTGATCTTCTTTTCCTTCTTTTTGGATAGTGTTGGTTTTGTAATGTTTGACCTTGGTATATTTTGTTTTGTTGCTTGAGTTTGTTGTTTTTTATTTACTCTTGTGCTTTCTGATGTAGAACTTCTCTCTACCAAAGGTGCAAACAGGTTGGAAATTATTGATAGTTCCTCCTGTGTGTCTTCATTGCTTTCACTGATGTTATATTCGTCTATTACAGTCAAACTATTCGAGTTGATTGTTATTGAGCGCTGGGATCCATAAGAATCTTCTTCATTTTCTGTCAGCAATGAATCTTCTGAAACTATATTCAAACTTAATATTGAGAGATTTTGTGCTTTCCTTATACTTTGTTCATTGTATGCAAAGCTCACCACTTGATATGGGAATTGATACAACTTATTAATTTTCTTTGCAATGATGTTTTTCTCTTTATTTCTGTGTCTATTGGTAATGGATTCTATTAGGCTGCCTAGTTCTGATAAGTCGTGATACTTGTTTAGTTAGGTAATTAGATGATCAATTTCTAGACCCACCTTAGAAGAATATTAGAATCTGAGAGTCCTCAGTGGTTGATACCTTTTAATGGCTTACTGAAAAGATGGTAAAAATAGCAAGCATAGCATAATTGCATTGCCGAAACGTCAATAATCTGTGACTGTGAATTCTTGTGCTGCTAGACCAATAAAGAATATAAAAGAAAATTTGTCCGCATTTACGGTTTCCTTTTTTTTCAAGATATACCTTTTTGTGTGCCAAGGCTATATATTGAAAATTATAGTGACTCTTTCCTTGAGCACCAGATTGTAACACGGAGTAGCCGGGCCTACTCTTTGACATAGTTCTGATAAGTCGTGATACTTCTTTAGTTAGGTAATTAGATGATCAATTTCTAGACTCACCTTAGAAGAATATTAGAATCTGAGAGTCCTCAGTGGTTGATACCTATTAATGGCTGTAATGTACAATAATTAGATCTGCCTCTTTAAGAAAACTAGGTCTGTTGGATGATGGGTAAGGAGAAGGAGGTGGAGAGTTAAGTTTTGGTTTCACTTTGGATGCATGCTGCAGGAAAGACTGTTCTGCTATATGATGGAGAAAGATAGAAGACAAGAATAAAGTACAGTTAAAGTTTACTCTTGTGAATGCCTCATATCGTGTGGACATTACAACTGGCGACGAGGATGGGATGATATAACCACCGGCTGCTGTGAGTACTGATGATCCCTGTTTACTGCTTCACACACCAGCATCACTGAGAGACTCTATCATGGCTGAATACTTACACAGTTTCCCACAGTTTGATATGACTGATGCTACTAATCTCTCCCATAACTGGAGAAAATGGCTAAACAGATTTGAGAACTTTCTAGAAGCCGTGGACATAAAAGAGGAGAAACGAAGGAAGGCTGTACTCTTACATTGTGCAGGCTCAGGAGTCTATGATGTATACAGCACATTACCTGCAGCTGAGACAGACACATACAGGAATTGCACCAAAGCTCTCACTGACTACTTCAATCCCAAACAAAATATCAGATATGAAAGATACAAATTCAGAATTGCTAAGCAGCTCCCAGAAGAATCCATAGACACCTATGTCACCCGGCTGAGAGAACTGGCACATGGATGTGCATTCACTGATGTAGATGATGAAATTCTAACTCAAGTAATTGTCACCTGCTCATCCACTAACATAAGGCGCAAGGCTCTGCAGCAGGATCTCTCTCTACATGATTTACTCAAAATGGCACGTGCTATAGAAACAGCAGATCATCAGGCTACTGCAATGGAGAGTGGGGATCACTTACATGTGCATAATCTCAAGCATAAGAATGCCCAAGACAAGCAAACCCCAAAACAGAGGAAATGCTATAGATGTGGACATGATTTCCCTCACCACCTGAACAAATGTCCAGCCATAGGACAGACATGCAGTAAATGTGGAAAAGGGAATCATTTTGCAGCTGTCTGCAGGTCAGCACAATACAAGTCTTCTCTGCCTCTGACAAAGCCCGCAAATATAAAAATGATAAATCAGGACACAGAAGAAATGTCTGGGACGGAAAACTATGTGTTCACCACTTCTGCCACTGGCTCCGTGCAGTCTCCCTGCATCACACTCCCAATCTGCAACACTAATATCACCTTTACAATAGATACGGGTGCTTCAGTGGATATTATAGACAGCACTGCATATGAACAATTGGAAAATAAGCCAGTTTTACAGCAAGTGAACACAAAAATCTTCCCATATGGATCTACAACACCTCTAGCCACAAGAGGACAATTTGACACGGAAATCAGCTATAAAGAAAACAGACATAAAACCACTTTTCACACATTACAAGGATCGGGAGGCTGTCTTCTCAGCTATCACACTGCATTGAAGCTAGGTCTCATCCAGATTATTCATACCATAACTGACCCAGCAGACATGGATGTACAGGCCATAGTAAACAGTTTTCCCTCCTTATTTAGTGGTTTGGGGAAATTAAAGGACTCTCAAATACATCTTCATGTGGACGACAGCGTTCGTCCGGTAGCCCAACCACATAGACGCATTCCTTTTCACCTGAGAAAGAAGGTGGAAAAAGAACTTCAATTCCTCATGGATGAGGACGTCATTGAAACTGTTACTGGTCCCACTCCGTGGGTCTCTCCACTTGTGGTAGTTCCAAAACCAAAGACTCCAGAGCAGGTGAGACTGTGTGTTGACATGCGCCTACCCAACACCGCTATCCAGAGAGAAAGACATATCTCACCCACGATTGATGACATCATTCATTTATTAAATGGAGCGACTGTCTTTTCAAAGCTCGACCTCAATAAAGGCTATCACCAATTAGAACTGAGTCCAGAATCCAGATACTTAACAACATTTTCCACACATGTGGGCCTCAGAAGATATAAAAGATTGACTTTTGGAGTCTGCTCAGCAGCAGAAATTTTTCAGGATTCGATAAGGAGCGTCATTCAACACGTTCCAAATGCCTTTAATTACAGTGATGACATACTGGTGTTTGATAAAACTCAAGCTGAACATAATCGTGCTCTATACAACATCTTTGAATGCCTGCTCTCTGCTGGACTCACTTTAAACAAAGAAAAGTGCGAATTTGATAGAAGTTCATTAGAGTTCTATGGTCACATCTTCTCGGCAAAAGGAGTACAACCTGACCCTAAGAAAGTAGAATCCATCCAGACAGCCTCAATTCCACAAACTGCCAGTGAAGTGCGCTCTTTTCTTGGAATGGCAAGCTACTGTGCTAGATATATTCCAAATTTTTCAACTATCAGCAGTCCATTAAGAGAACTTACAAAGCAAAATTGTGTTTTTCAATGGTCTCAAGACTGTCAGACCTCTTTTGAAGCAATTAAAAATGAACTTTGCTCAACCACTATCATGGCTTATTTTGATCCGGCACTTCAAACCGAATTAATTGTGGACGCCAGTCCCGTGGGGCTGGGTGCTATCTTAGCACAATATAAGGATAATAATCAAGATCCTCACATCATTTCTTATGCAAGTAAAAGTTTAACAAGCACTGAAAAGAAATATTCACAACCTGAAAAAGAAAGCTTGGCAGTTGTCTGGGGATGTGAACACTTTCACTTATTTCTCTATGGAGCTCCCTTCACCATTGTCACTGACCATCAAGCACTCCTTACGATCTTTGGAAATCCCAGAGCTAAAATGCCTGCACGCATTGAAAGATGGGGTCTACGTCTACAGGACTATAACTACAAAATTGTTCACAAACCTGGAAAATACAGCAATCCAGCTGACTATCTTTCAAGACATCCTATGAATGATGCCTCACCTGAGCAATCCTCCATTGAAGAATACATACGCTTCATTACAGCTCATGCAGTGCCTAAAGCACTCTCCATTGATCACTTTGTGAATGCAACAACGAGTGACAAGACGCTATGTGCCTTAATACAAATCATACAAAATCGAAGGTGGCATGAAATTCAAAAAGAAAAATTTCCAGATTCTGAGATTGATCTGAAGGAATTAAAACTATTCTCAAGTGTACGGGATGAATTATCAGTCACTGAAGAACACCTCATTCTTCGAGGTACCAAACTGGTTGTACCTAAGACTTTGCGCAACTTAGTCATACAGATCGCACATGAAGGTCATCTGGGAATTGTTGGTACTAAAAAATTACTTAGAGAAAAAGTGTGGTTCCCAAACATGGATCAATTGGTGGAAGAGAAGATTAGACATTGCTCCACCTGTCAATTCATTACTCCATCATCAAACTTAGAACCACTGCAAATGTCTCCGCTACCCACTGCTGTCTGGGAGGAAGTGGCAGTCGACATATATGGACCATTACCCAATGGCCAGTACATTCTAATAACAATGGATGAATATTCTAGATACCCTGTCATTTCTTTCATATCTTCAACATCTGCCACTAGTGTCATTCCAGAACTGGATGACATATTCTCTGCATATGGCATTCCAAGAGTGGTTAAAACAGACAATGGACCTCCGTTCAATGGACATGTGTTTACACAATTTTCTGAATACTTGGGGTTCAGTCACAGGAAAATCACACCTTGCTGGCCACAAGCCAATGGTATAGTAGAACGTTTCATGCGCACTATGGGGAAAAGAGTCAAGGCAGCGAGTCTGGAGCACACCCCGCTGAAACAGTCATTATACAAATTCATGCGCAATTATCGTAATACGCCACATTCTACTACTAATGCTGCTCCAGCTCATCTAATGTTCAACAGAACTCCACGGATACGTATCCCTGATGTGACCAGTCATCCCTTACCAAGTGACTCTTCTGTGCGATCAGCAGACTCTGCTAACAAACAAGCTATGAAACGTTATGCAGACAGAAGGCGAAGGGCACAGCCAAGTGCCATCAAAAAAGGGGATGTTGTTGTCGTGCGTCAAAAACCAACCAACAAGACCTCAGCTACTTATAAGCCTGCACAATACAATGTCACTGATAAGAAAGGCAGCATGGTCACGGCTGAGCGAAATGGACACTTCATAACTCGAAATTCTTCACATTTTAAAATCATACCGCAAAATGATGGTAATGATCTTCCTCTGGTGGAAGACTTGGTACTCGATGGTGGAGAGGACCACCCGGAAGTGAACAATTCTTCAATAATGGACACACTCACGGAGCCCAGACGCTATCCAACACGAGAAAGGAGGGCTCCATCGCGGCTTATTGAAGAAGTATAAAAGAGGAAAGAACAGAAAACATGCAGAGTTCTTTTTGGTTGTTTTCTTTTTTGTTGTCTTTTGTGTTTTTTTTGTTTGTTTCTCTTTGGTGCCTGATTTGAATAGACTAAATAGGCCAAAACCGACATATATATTTATTGGACATTTTCACATGGTTATATTGTCAGTGTATTTCTTCTAAGTTGTAAAAAAAAAAAAAAAAAAAAAAAAAGGGGATGATGTAATGTACAATAATTAGATCTGCCTCTTTAAGAAAACTAGGTCTGTTGGATGATGGGTAAGGAGAAGGAGGTGGAGAGTTAAGTTTTGGTTTCACTTTGGATGCATGCTGCAGGAAAGACTGTTCTGCTATATGATGGAGAAAGATAGAAGACAAGAATAAAGTACAGTTAAAGTTTACTCTTGTGAATGCCTCATATCGTGTGGACATTACAATGGCTAACTGAAAAGATGGTAAACATAGCAAACTTTTGGGACACTGTGGC
Organism: Allobates femoralis; assembly: GCA_033576535.1. Classification (NCBI taxonomy): domain Eukaryota; kingdom Metazoa; phylum Chordata; class Amphibia; order Anura; family Aromobatidae; genus Allobates; species Allobates femoralis. The sequence goes on from JARQOC010000001.1 coordinate 377,351,968, forward strand.
CCCTTCGTCAGGCAGATAATGACACAGATTCTGAAGACACATATATATATACATAAGCAAATGAAACTAAAAAACAACAAAAAAAAAACAACAGTCTTAGATGTTATAGTAAATGCGACAGGTCATGTAAAACAGAGTCAGGCTAAAGAGGAAAAGATGGGCTGGGGAATTGAACCTAACAGTCTAAGATAAGCGGAACAAATTGTATAATAGTTATATGGTAGTGGTCTGTGGAGAACTGCCAATACTTAAATGAGCTGAGGAAAGCAATAAAAGGAAGCGAGGATGTTCCTATAAGAAATGTCAAAAGTTCATTGTCCTCAAAATGGAGTCTGTTGGAGATGTGTTATCCTCAAATGTCTTTTCAATTTATATAAAAACGCATGAATGTGATATGTCCCCAAATGTCCATTCATGTTATATAAAAAGCCATGAATCCATGCGATACATTTAATCCTGTTTTGAATGTGTCAAAGGTCATTATCAATTTGTATTCCCAAATTCTTCTCTCTCTCTGAAATTTGAAGTTGCTTTTTAAGATGAGCAGTCCTATATCGGTTTTACTGTGTTCAGGGCTGGAAAAATGTTTTGCTACAGGTAGGTCCATACGCTTTTCTTTTATTGAGTGGCGATGTCATTTTATTATTTCTATTTTTATATCTCTTTTTTTATGTTAGTACTGTAATTTTTATATTATAGCTTAAAACTTTAATAAGTCTGAACCTTGTATACACTAAAGAACTCACAACTCTACAAAGGTGTGATTTTATTGATTGTCTGACATCTTAGTTTAGGGGAACTCATCGTCCCCCCAAATCCGGTGGGTGGTGGCAGCGTGTGTGAAGCAGGGTGCGCGGTCTGAGTGGGGGTGTAATTGATGCTCCCTTTCAGCATAAGACAGAGGTCAAGTGCTGGATTGAGAGAGGAGATAGATTAACCCTTGCAGACGCAACCACAAGTCACGTGCTGAGAAGTGGATATAATGACAACGGACAAGATAGGGGTTTCTGGGACATAGCAGAACTACAAAATCCCAGGTAGCTTCAGTTGCACCACAAGCAATGTGGTGTATTTAATCATATGTACCAAATGTCCAACAGGTGGCATGTACGTAGGGGAGACCGGGCAAAAATTCAGGACAAGAATGAATTCTCATTGCCAATAAATAAAAGAAAAGGAAAAGCGTATGGACCTGCCTGTAGCAAAACATATGTCTGAAACAAAAGTTCAAGCTTCTTCTAAAGTTAGCTATTGCATACTGAATGGTATGGAAAAAGTATGTGTGCTCACTGAGTATTTGGTGTAGAACATTTCTGTAACAAATCTGCATCCTCTGGCAGAAAATCGCACCAAAAACACAATGCAGATTTGGTGCAGCTTTGAGGCAGATTATTGCCATGTGTTTTTCTGAACTCCTTCATGACCAAAGATATATATGTACACTCTTGGCCACCTACCTCCATTTGATGCAAGCTCACGTGCTGAGCTCGCAACATTCCCTGTACATGTCAGAAGATCTGATCAGCTGACGTGTTGCTAATGGAGATTTGATCAGCACTGTTAACCCTTTGGATTGTGCTCTCAATCACTGAAAGCACGATGTAAAGCATCGTGTCGGGGATCATGCTTTTTCCCACCAGCATCAGTGGCCCTGTGATATGATCACAGGGCTTTGATGCATTTCCAGGACAGTGCGGGGTCAGGTGATTGCCTAGCCCCTATTACATTGATTTGTCCTGAGGAAGGGGACAGGGATCCCTGAAATATGTTGATTAATAAATCAAAATTCTATGCATGCTTTGATGTCTCATGGAATACTGCAGAGTGGTTTTTAACCCTTCATCCTCCCTACTTTAAATTTCTGAGATAATAACCTTTGGTTTTTCATTGGCTGTAAACCATAGTCATCAACATTAACAGAAATAAATACTTGAAATAGATCACTCTGTTTGTAATGACTCTATGTAATACATGAGTTTCACATTTTGTATTGCATTACTGAAATAAATTAACTTTTTGATAAGATGTACCTGTTTATTGGGGGCTGTGTGTGGCATCCTGCTGTATACTGAGGATTGTGTGCGGGCTCTTGCTGTATACTGTGATATGCAGGTTTCGGCTGTATACATGTCCCAGTTTGCACCATTTTCCAGAAGTGCTTCCTTTGGCAAACTCCACTGAATGTTTCACACACATATAAGCTGTGATATACTATGAATGTCGTTCATTGCCAACTGCAACCAATCACAAGTTGAGCTGTGATTTGTTGCTATAGATCACCTGATAAATATCCTGGCTAACTGTCAAAACAGCCAAGGCAGTATCACATACAAACAGTAAATAAGGATTTTTTTGGTGAATACGTATAAAGCATGGGGTTAAAACTACCCCTCAAAGCATAGTCATAGATGTTCCTTGAGTTAAATGGGCTAACTGCAAAATTGTGTGATTGTAAATGTAATGTTGCAGATTCCTTTAGTGGACACACACTCACACATACACTCATGCACACACACTTACACTCAGCTCTATATATTAGATGACTGAAAAAATAAAAATAAAATAAAGAGTAAAAAGAGGAGTAATTACTATATCAGTCTTTAACTTTAAAGCTTGGTTAAAAATAGTACTAAGTTGCATTTATTTGAATGCTTTAAAGATATAACCTTTTATAAATGTCACATAAAATATTCATTTGTAAGAGAGCGATAGCAAGTTCTGTTTGTATAAAATGTTCTGTTACCAACTCCCTATATATACTGTGTGAAATTACATGAAATACATCAGTATATTAGAATTACACTCTCTTTTTTCATATGAAGATAAAGCTGAAAAGCAAAAATAAAATTATTACACAGTAAAAAACATTTTTAGTTATAAATAATAGCATATAGTTTTTATGACGCATATATATATATATATATATATGGTATATCTTACATTTAAGTATATATATCTTAATTTTATAAAAACTAAATCTTAGAGGGAATCCTGAAAAGCAGTAATAAAATTTCAATGTAAACCATATTTTTATAACTATACAAATAAAGTAAATGCAGTAGGATAGTTAACTTAGAGGTGATTCATGAAGATGCACTAGTAGAAAAATTAGAATATCATCAAAAATCAATGTAATATTGCCAGGTTTCAGGGCATTTCTGGCAGCCCTGAAACCCGTTGACTAATAAATCAATATTATATTCACCCTTTGATGTCTCATAAAATTTGGCAACGCGGTTTTTAACTCTTCATTCACCCTAGTTTTATTTTCTGAAACAATTACCTTCAGGTTTTTATTGGCTGTAAGCCATAATCAAATACATTAACAGAAATAAACACTTGAAATTGATCACTCTGTTAGGGTACTTTCACATCACCGTTTTTTGCCGTTCGCGGCAGATGCGGTGAAAAAAACGCACCTACCGCGATTACCGCATAACCGCTGCACTTGCGGCACAGTTGCGGTAATCGCAATCGTAATGCAATGTCTATGGGGCTTGCGGTAAGTGTGCGGCAGCTGCGGCAAGTGCGGTTTCGGCACTTGCGGCAGGTGCGGCCGCGAAAAAAAACCCGGTCAGCCGCGGTTTTTTTGCGGCCGCACCTGCTGCAAGTGCCGATACCACACTTACCGCACCTGCCGCAAGCCCGCATAGACATTCTATGGGGCTTGCCGCAACTGTGCCGCAAGTGCAGCGGTTATGCGTTAATCGCGGCAGATGTGATTTTTTCACCGCATCTGCCACGAACGGCAAAAAACGCTGATGTGAAAGCAGCCTTAGTAGTAGAAATCCTGAAACAAATGAATTTTTTGATGATGTTCTAATTCATTGAGATGCACCTATATAACGCCGTGGTAGTGCTTTCAGATGTCTAGTACATCTAAAGTCTTAAAGGGAACTTTTCAAGTTGAAAAAACACTATTAACCTGTAGATGTTGGAATAATCTGCAGGTTCGTAGCAATGTCAGTGAAAGCTCAACTGTGGGAGGAAATTAGCATCTTCAGTCACTGCTCAGTACTGAGCGACGGCTGTAATACTAGTCTGGCTGTCAGTCCATGCCAGGGGTGCAGTCTTCACTGAAGCCATGCTGTTGCTGCCCCTGTGACTGAATGCCCAACGCTGCCATAAAGAATAAAGTTAATCTCCTTACGGCAAAGGGTTCTTAGTGTTGCAGAACATGCACAGCGCTAGCACTATTAACCTGTGGATTAATCCTATACCTGTGGGTTAAAAGGACTTTCTTACTTCACAGGTTTCCTTTAATTAGTTCTCTTTCCAGAAATGAACTGTCCATGAAGATTTTAATCATCTAGTTGGAATCTCCTTCTACATAGGTGGTAAACAGCCAATCTTAAACCTTTGAAAATTACAAACTTTTTTAAAAAGCAGACATAAAACCAGTAGAATATAGTGAGATGAGAGTACATTTAGGCAACAGAATGGTGCTTTGTCTTAAAATGATTACACTGGGGAACATAATTTTTTAGGAGTTAGGTCAGACAACTGTTCTTAATTAATTTTTGGATGCTGAATCCAGAAATGATCTCAGTTTTTCTCTATCACTAGAGATGAGCCACCCCCCTAGTGTTCGAGTTCGATTCGATTCGCCGAATTCGTGAGATGTTCGTCGAATGTTCATCGAATGTTCGACGAATGTTCGAGGAACAACTCGAACCCCATTGAAATCAATGGCAGGCTACAATAAACACATAGAAAACACCCTCAAAGGGCTCCAAAAGCTGCCAAACTACTCAGAATGGACAACAAACACCACAAAAAGTCACGACAAGTCAAACACAGTACAAATAGTCACAGGTAAAGAGGCTGAAGTTTTCTACATTCATTAAAAACATGTGGAAGAGTAAAAGGACGATGAGACACAGATATGGGCATGTCACACTCTTATTAAATCATGTAAAGCATAGCAAGGGGACTCCACCAACAATCCTCACTCTTTTCAAAGGGTCACACCTACAGCTAAATGGCATCATTGTCCCAGACCAGAAATTGGTGAATGGCCCAGCCTGCATGCATGGTACAGGGTCTAGAACAGGACTTGGCCTAGCATTTCAAGGTGAAAGCTTGCTCAGCAACTAAAAGATTTGTGGGGTACTACATGAATTCACAGAGAGGTAGGTCAGGGACCTGTTTAGGTCCAGAGGGCCACATGAAGTCAAAGCTCATGCAAGCGTTCCCATAAAGTCATGTCCCACCACACACAGGTGGGACCACCATTAGTTTTGTGGAGTGCTACATTCATTCACAGAGACGTAGGTCAGAGACCTGTGTTTGTGCCTAGTAGGCCGGATAAAGTTAAAGGGAATCTGTCACTGAATATTATAGATGATCCAGCACCCTAGTGTTCGAATTTGACATGATTTGTGGAATTGGGGGTGTGTTTGTTGAATGTTTGTCTAATTTTCCTCAAACACAGTTGAATATCATTGTAAACAATGGCAGGAAAAACAAAAACATACAAACACATAGAAAACACATAGAAAGCAGTTTGCAAGGTGTCCAAAAGTTGACAAACCTCTCAGAAGATACAACAAACACGTGGAAAACTGACAAGTACAAGATGGACGAGAAAAACGAGGAGGAGACAGAGATATAGGCATGTCATGACCTTATAAAATTGTTTTTTACTCCAGTATTTGTAAGGCACCATGCGGACAATGAGTATTTATAGATTTTTACCTCATTTTTTGTAATGCCACGTTCAGACGATGAGTATTTTGTGACGTTTTTCCTCACTACACGTAAGGCCTCGTGCAGACGATGAGTATTGTGTCACATTTAGGGGACTACAAGAAGAGTCTCCCTTTTTTCAAAAAATTTGGCCACAGACAACACTTAAGTGGCATAAAGCGTACCACAGTTGCAAACTTTAAATGGTTAGTTTTAGGCAAAAAACAACAAGGCTTTAGTCTCCCAAGGATGACACAGGGGTAGAAAAGTCCTTGCAGATCCATGCCTTGTTCATCTTTATAGATGAGTATTTTGTCACATTTAGGGGACTATAAGAAGAGTCTCCCTTTTTTCAAAAAATTTGGCCACAGACACCACTTAAGTGGCATCAAGCGCACCACAGTTGCAAACTTGAAATGGTTAGTTTTAGACAAGAAAAACAACAAGGCTTTAGTCTCCCTAGGATGACACAGGAGTAGAAAAGTCCTTGCGGATCCATGCCTTGTTCATCTTTATGAATGTTAGTCTGTCCACATTCTGGGTGGACAGACACGTGCGCCTTTCTGTCAGCACACCACCAGCAGCGCTGAAGACACGTTCTGAAAGGCACGACAAGATCTCCAAGGCATGAGTGGCGAGCTCTGGCCATTTTACCATTTTGGAAGCCCAAAATGAGCAAGGGTCCAGTTCCCAAGTCATTGCATCGATGTTAAGTTGGAGATACTCGCGTACCATCCGCTCCAGGCGTTGAGTATGTGTCAGACTTCTCGTGTCTTCAGGGCTTGAAAATGATGGTTGGAAATAATCTTTAAACGAGTGCACAAAATTGCTGGTACCACCACCAGATACAATATTACTGGAATTCCAATTACAAAACCCAGGAGTCAGGCCACATCAATCAATATTATCAATTTTTATTAAATAACATCACAAGACACGGTAAAACGGAGATATACAAAATATACAGACCAGGAATAACCCACTTGGTACAATCATTCAATATAGAAAAAGTCTACATCCTGTTTCATATGCACAGTGCATAGGGCTAAACAACCCATCATCATAAGCCTCAGAGTAGACAAAAAAAACACCAAAGCAATATATACTGGCCAGTGCCAAATACACCAAGGGGTTAAGGTGTAATTACCTGTCTGTATAGCCCCCTTGTTCAACGTTTTTTTTATTGAATTAGATATAAACTTACAAGGAGGTCATAACAAGTAGCAATACATTAAGATAATCACACATTAGAAGACAAGAGTCAAGTTAACAACTAACAATAAACCATAACCAATTGTGTCATTCTTATAAACACATGCGGTTGGAGGGTGGGTGGTGGGAAAGGAAGGGGGGGGGGGAAGAAGGGAGGGAAGGAGGGAAAAATACTTTAAAGTTATGCTCAACTAAACTTCGCTCATAGCATATTGAAAGCTAATTCGATCAAGTTTATATTATGGGGGCATCCTGTTGAAAGAAAAACTGGTTCCATGTTAACCACTTGTTACTGTACTTTCCTTGAAGATTGTTCCTCAGAGCGAACGTGTATTCATACACATTGTGAGCTGCAATAGTCCCCAGTATTGTTTCAAACGTTGGTGGATCTGGGTCTTTCCATCGAGCCGCTACACCATTTTTTGAGGCAATCAAAATGTGTATGATGAGCGCTCTGAGCTCAGGTGGTACTACATTTATTCCTATCAGGAGCAGCGCGAGTTCTGGCGAGAGGTCCAAGTCGATCCCTGTTATGTCGGAGATTAGAAGTTGTATTTTCCCCCAAAATGGGCGCAGGATGGGACAGTCCCAGAATATGTGAGACATTGTGCCAGGTTTTCCGCAGTTCCTCCAGCACAATGGTGATATAGTTTCTGAAAATTTATGGAGTCTTGTAGGGGTGAAATACCACCTAGTCAAGGTTTTGTAGTAAGATTCCAAAAGAACTGAAGATGAGAGACTTTTGTAAACTATTTTGAGTGTATCTTCAATTAGATCAGCAGGGAGAGAGATTTGGAGTTCCTTACTCCATGCACCTATGTTAGAAGCGCTGGAAAATGAAGAATCAAGGTTCCATTCTTTGTAAATAGACTTGAAAGACCAAAAGATGTTCGATTGGTTAAAACGGAAAAGTTGAGTTATGTTTAGCGGGAGATGGAGACTCAGATTATTTTTATTGAGTGTACGTTTTATTTTGTTCCAGTTCCCAACCTCTTCGCTTGGCAAATTAAACTTGGTTCTAAGACTTGCAAAGGATTTGAGTTGCATATTGTCATCAAGTAAGTCTGAGAGAGTATGGATTCCACAATTGGTCCATACACTTACATCTATATCTGCCGATAGAGCTGGTAGGAGGTAAACTGAGATCCAACGTGGAGAAGGTTTATGATTTGTTGCGTATAATTTCGTGGTGAGAGTTCTCCACGAGCGTATGGTAGCCTTTAACGTTGGTTCTTTAGGTAATTTCTTGGTCTTGTCGCATAAATAAGCGAGTAGTGTCCATTGGAGATCTCTCGAGTGATTAAGTGCTTTCTCTATCTCCATCCATCTCGGCTTCTCTTCTTCTCCTCCCCACCAATTTTGGCTAAGTCTGATAAGCGCTGAATTATAGTAAGCTGAGATGTTAGGCACTGCTAGACCTCCGTGTAGTTTACTTTTTTCTAGAATAGAGAGAGAGGTTCTGGGTTTTTTTCCCCCCCAAATAAAGTTAGATAATTGAGCTTGAATTTTTTTGCACCAAGCTGAGTTAAGCTGAAGGGGGACTGAACGAAAAATGTAAAGTATTTTGGGCAGTATAAATAATTTGTACGCCTCTATTTTGCCTAACCACGTTAGTTCAGTTTTGGAAATGTTAGCTAGGTCCATTTGAAGAGCTTTATACAGCTTTCCTAGATTTGCATCATATATTTTGGAAGTGGGTTTAGTGACTATGATTCCTAAGTAGTCTAGATACTTTTTATCCCAATCCAGCTCATTGCCCTGTTGGAGGGAGGAAATCATCTGATCTGTGAGGTTATAGCTGAGTACTTGTGTTTTGGCAATGTTGATTTTGTAATGGGAAATCGCAGCAAATTCATTCATGAGTAAGAGAAGGTCCCGCATAGACGTCGCCGGATTTGTGAGGGTTAGTATTATATCGTCAGCGAACAAACTGATTTTATATGATTCTCGATTCAGGGAAATACCAGAAATTGACGGGCTAGATCTTACCTTTTCTGCTAATGGCTCAATAAATAAATTGAAAAGGGAGGGCGAGAGGGGGCAGCCTTGTCTTGTGCCATTTGTCAACAAGAAAGGGGCGGACATATGATTATTAGTAAGGAGCCTTGCTGATGGTGTGGTGTATAAAGCTTGAATGGAATTGAATATGGGTCCTGAAAGTCCAAATTTATGCAAAACCTCAAACAGGTATCCCCAATGGACTCTGTCGAACGCTTTTTCTGCGTCGACCGAGACCACTATCATAGGGGCTTTCGAGAGCTCAGCATACGCTGTCAAGTTTAAGAGTCTTCTTGTCGCATCTGTTGAATTCCTTTTTTGAGTGAATCCAGTCTGATCTTTGTGGATCAAGGTCGGGATCACTTTTTGCATTCTAGAATTAATCGCTTTTGATATAATTTTAATATCTGTGTTCAGGAGGGAGATGGGTCTATAATTAGAAACTAAGTCTTTGTCCCCTTTATTTTTGGGAATAACTGTTATAAGCGCTTGGAGCATCTCATGTGGGATCGGCTGGCTACCATCAGAAAAAGAGTTAATTAGTTTAGTGATGTAAGGGGTGAGTAAATGTTCGCACGCTAAAAAATATTCGTTCTGAAGACCATTGGGTCCTGGGGATTTGTTCTTTTTAAGTTTACGTATAATATCTTTTATTTCCTGCTCAGTATAAGGTTGGTTGAGTTTGTTTAGATCCTCCTCTGAGATCGTAGGAAGCGTGACTGAGTCTAGGAAGGATTTGATATTTTGTGTTGTGGGTTGAGGTTCTGAGCGATCATCTTTGAGGTTGTATAGGCCTTTATAATATTCAACAAAGGCATTAGATATTTCTAATGGGGTTTTTTTAATGTGGTTTTGGTTGTTTTTGATTTGATATATACTGGTTTTTGATCTATGGATTTTGATCAAATTTGCGAAGGTTTTAGATGGTTTATTCATATTTGAGTAGAAATTTGATTTGGATATGCGGGCCAATTTATCATAGTCAGATAAGAGGAGGGATTTAAGTTGTACCCGAAGCTCAAGTAGATCTTTATGTTTGTTTTCAGAGGGGTTAGTTACCATTTCCTCCTCCAACAAGGCAATTTGTCGAGTAAGTTTTTTAGTATTAGCTAATTGAGCTTTTTTATGTTTCATGTTCAGATATATCAGATTACTTCTTATGGTCGCTTTGTGGGCAGTCCATAGGGTGGACAAGGAAATGTCTGTAGTATCGTTTTCTTGAAAATATAATTTAAGTGAATCTTGGATTTCAGATTTATATTGTGGGTGGGTAAATAGATATGAATTAGCTCTCCATGGAGAAAGAGAGTTGAAAGGAGGGCTGTTAGAAATCTCAAAGAGGATGGGAGAGTGGTCCGACCACGTTCTTGGTAGAATGGATATAGTTTTAAATTTTGACAGTGAGTGTATGTTTGTTAGTACCAAATCGATTCTGGAAAATGATTTATGGACGTTAGAATAGTGAGTAAACTCTAAAAAGGAGGTATGTAAACATCTAAATACGTCAAAGAGCTCCTCCTTTTGTAAAAGTGGGTCCAATTTCGTATTCAGATTCCTTGATTTATTAGACGAATCTAATAGGGGGTTCGGGACAGAATTGAAGTCGCCAAATATCAGAAGCATCCCTTTCTGTTTTTCATGTATTAGGGTAAAGAGACGTTTAAGGAAGGTAATTTGGCCATTGTTAGGGGTGTAAACGTTTACAAGAGTGTGGATTACTTCGTTAACCTTACAGATCAGGATTATGTACCTGCCCTCGTCGTCTTTGATCAGCTCAATTTCCTCAAACTTCAGCGTTCCTTTTATGATTATTGCTACTCCCGCTTTCTTTTTGGAATTAGATGAAAAGTATACATGGGGGAATCTTTTATTACTAAATTTAGGAGGATTATGTAGAGGGAATCTAGTCTCCTGAATTCCAGCTATGTCAACGTGGTTTGAGTTTAGCTCCTTCCATACACTAAATCGTTTTTGTGGTGAATTTAGACCATTTGCGTTTAGGGACAGGAGTTTCATCATTACGGCGTCAGTTAAGCAGTTAAATTGAGATGCTGGTCAAGAAGGGGGGGTGAGGAGGAGAAATTAGGAGGGAAAACAGAGGAGGAGGGGTAGTTAAGGTGGGTTCAACAAACTTTAGAAGAAAAAAGAATAAATATATAAGTTCGACCAACGGTCGTGTTGTGGAGGAAGAGTTCCAAGGAACTACTGTAGGTCTTCCTCTTGGGCTAACGGTAGGGCCTATGGTGCAATATTTCTAACCTAAATCATTTGGCAGAGTTATTCTTTTATATGTAGGTGTTTGAGGAGTTTCAAGCCTTCCATGGGATCCTCAATGGTGATTTGCTTCTGTTTGTGATGAAATATGACAGAGGTGGTTGGTCGGCCCCATCTATAGGTAATCTGTTGTTTTCTTAGAACCTCTGTGACTGGCCTTAGAAGTCTCCTTTTAGTGGCAGTTTCTTTTGAGATGTCAGAGAAAATTTTTAAAGATTCATAAGGAGCCGGTAGGCAAGCATGTTGCCTACTGTAGTTATTTATTTTATCTTTCGTCTGGAAAAACGTAAATTTAACAATAACATCACGAGGGGTGTCTTCAGGTATGCGTAGGGGTTTGGGGAGTCTGTGAGCCCTCTCAATTGATAATTCTATATCCGGTAAGGACGGGATCAGCTTTCTGGTCAGATTTTTGACAAAGGGAATTAGCTCATGTGTTTTTGTTTGTTCTGATATTCCTCTAATTTTTAAGTTGGATCTACGGTCACGGTCCTCCCTATCTATAATCCTATCTGTAAGGTGCTTAATTTCATCTTTAGCTTTTGTTAGCTCTGAGCAGCATGTTTTAAGTTCTTTCTTTAGATTTCCTACATCTGTTTCGGTTTGATCTAGTCGTGAATTAATGGTGTTGATCGAAGATTTAATTTCTGCAAATTGCTCCCTCATTTCTTCCTTAAGGGAAGAGAAAAGTTGGAGAAGGAAGTTCTTGTCTGGAATTTGAGTTTGGTCCAGGATAAAGTTGGGGTCATTATTAGCTTGTGTGACCTTAATCCTCTGCCTCGCAGGACTTCTACATTGCAATTGAATCTCATCTTGTGGAGGAGGATTAGGATTTTGGCGTAGGGGTGAATCCATCTCTTTTCTTTTGGAACTATGATGAGTGGATTCGTATATAATTGAGTCGTCGCTGGACTCATGGGTTTCAGGTGTAGATGAACGTTTCGTGTGTTTGTCTCTTCCATTCGGGTTTTTACCTGGACTATGTGCCATAGTTGGTATCTTGCTCTTAGAGCTTAATTGATGTGCATCCATTGTTTTTTCGTTAGATGGAATGGTGGAAGAGGGTCTGGTTTTGGAGGGCATTAGATTTCTGGAAACTAAGGTGTAACAGAGAGGTCTGATGTTTAGTTGGGTTTAATTTCACTGACCTTGAGGTACTAGGTTGTTCACAAGTTCAATGACTCTGGATGGAGTCGCTACTTCTGGAGTTCAAGGGGTGGAGAAAGTACGTATCTAGGACTTCAGAACAGTCTTATATTGCTGCCCTCAGTATCTTGGGTCAATGTCGCTGAAGTGCTTTGGTGGCAAGAGAACCCCACTGTAAGCAGTAATGATCCCTCTGGTCCTTATGACGTGCTGTTACTTATTTGTCATACAGCAGCTTTTGTGACTGTCTGCACTAGTCCTTCTAATGTAGATCTCAGTGAGTAGTTTATGTCCTTATACAGATTTTTGTGTGCTGCAGGGCTACGATTTATTTATTTATTTTTTTTTGTAAGAGATCTCTGATTGGTAAGATCCCTTGCCTGCCCGGAGACAGTTCAGTTCAGCTCTACAATATAGAGACTGCTGTTCATACACAATTTTTAGTCTGAAGGTGTCACACTTTTATGCTCTGCTCGACATCTGCCTCTCTGTCTGTGTAGGAGAGAACTAGAAAGGGCTTCAGGCACTAAGGCTGGCTTCACATTAGCGTTTGTGTCTGCATGCTGATGGCATGCAGACACAAACGCTGTCAAAAGCAGGGTCCAAATGATGTGTCCGCAGCGGATAATGTCCGCCTGCGGACACATCACTATGGAGCCCGGCAGCCAATCGGCGCTGTCCGGGGGCGGGCCGGGGGTGGAGATCAGCGCCGGAGATCTCCGCCCCCCGGCCGCCGGTAAGCTCCGGGACTGTCGGCGGGGAGAAAAGCTGATCTTTTACAGCTGTTTGAATCTTCCCGCGCCGACACTGAGAGGAGATGTCGGCGCGGGAAGATTCAAACAGCTTTCAGATCAGCTGTTCTCCCCGCCGACATCGCTAGGAGATTACAGGCGGCGGGGAGGAGGAGGACAGCAGAGGGTCAGCTGATCTCCCGGTGGCCGTCGGTGAGCTCCTGTGACATCACCGGCGGCCACCGGGAGATTTTTCAATGGGTCCGCAGCGTTCTCCTGCGGTGTCATGCAGAGGACACTGCGGACCCATTGAAGCCAATGCATTTTTTGTGCGCTTGGGGACGCTTGCTGATTGTCCAAGCTCCCCAAACGCACAAAAAAACCCAACATGCTGCGTCCCGGGTGCGGATGCTGGACACCGGAAGCAGCAGATATCGTCCGCATCCGCACCCGAACGTAGCAAACGCAGGCACCATGCGTTCCTATGTTAAACATAGGAACGCAGTGCGCATGCGTTTGACTGCGTATGGGAACGCAGCAATACGCTGCCTTCCCATACGCAAATGTGAAGGCAGCCTAAGTCTGTATCTTTGTCTCCTGAACTCAGTGGTTCGCCTCTGTAGCAAGGACTTCCTACATATAGTATGTCAACTAGTCTTTAAATGTCTGTAAATCCCTTATCTGCAGGATACCCTTGTAGTGGGCTTATCTGTGAGGTAAATAAGTATAATGTGTCAACAAAGGAGCCTCAGATTATCACTGTTCTTTTGTGCTCTGCAGACTTTCTTATGGCGAATGGTGTCAGCTTCTAGTGTTATAGCACTTGAGTGCCAACAGATTTGTGACTTCTGACAGTTAATACAGATAGATTTACTTCACAGCAACTTCAGCTTGTTAGCTAATAGCTTTATGAGGCTGTGTCACAGTATGGGGCTTTGTTTCAGCAGTGGGGACCTCTTTCTGCTCCAGAGATCACTCCGCCCCTCATACCTGCTGTTAATAAAGTAGTTCCTCTCTTCCACTGGGGATTATGTGCACCGTGGGTCTCACCTGCACACACCACACCTACGATCGATGTGGCAGGACTCAAGTAAGTCTCTTAACCCCCCTCACGGCTGTTGTGGTAGGCAGAACAGGGTGGAGCGGGACGGGGCAGACTGGTACGGGTCCCTACCGTTATGCAGGTCACAGCTCCGGTAATGTGCTGCAGCTTCAAGTCCCCGCCGGGTTATGCTTCAATGTGCCAGCTGTTGCCAGTACCCTTCACTCAGGCCAGCTTGATTTTCTGCAGCAGTGATGACATGTGGGGCCAAGATGGCGCCGGTCCCTTAGAGCTGTGAGGGAGATGGGATCACCTTCGATGTAAGCGTTCCTCCTGGGTGAAAATCAACCAAACTCGCCTCGCTTTTCCTCTGAGTAATAGTGATCAGGTTGACAGCTTCTATGTGGTAGAAAATGACCTAAAAGGACATTAACTCCGTCGCTTTTTAGTAAGCACCGGGAGCTCCTTGTGAGTGCGACTTCACATGGAGCCGCAGGCCACGCCTCTCCTGTATAGCCCCCCTAATGCGCGTTTCGCGCTAGCTTCTTCTGAGGACGAAGCTAACGCGAAATGCGCGTTAGGGGGGCTATACAGACAGGTAATTACACCTTAACCCCTTGGTGTATTTGGCACTGGCCAGTATATATTGCTTTGGTGTTTTTTGTCTACTCTGAGGCTTATGATGATGGGTTGTTTAGCCCTATGCACTGTGCATATGAAACAGGATGTAGACTTTTTCTATATTGAATGATTGTACCAAGTGGGTTATTCCTGGTCTGTATATTTTGTATATCTCCGTTTTACCGTGTCTTGTGATGTTATTTAATAAAAATTGATAATATTGATTGATGTGGCCTGACTCCTGGGTTTTGTAATTGGAATTCTTGTGTATTGGAGGGCCTAATTATTTGGAGGGTGAACCCCCTTTTGAATTTACAATATTACTGGTAGAGTGTGAGTGATGATGACGCGTCAGTCCCACGGTTGGCAAGTTGGAATAGTGAGATTCACTCTGTGTACTACTACCACTGATGGGTTGTGGAAAAGCCGATCTGAGATTAAGTATCAGCTTCTGCTGATATTCCTGCATGCGTGCGTCCCTTTGTAGGGCAGGAATCATGTCAGCAAATTTGATCTTGTACCGGGGATCTAATAGTGTGGCAACCCAGTAGTCTGCATTGCTCCTAATTCGCACAATCCGAGGGTCATGTTGCAGGTAGTGGAGCAAGAAGACGCTCATGTGCCTTGCGCAACCAGGAGGACCAAGTCCTTGTTGTGTTGGTAATGGGGAGGTGAGAATGATGATTCCTTCCTCTGCCCTCTCCCCCCAACCTCGCACAATAGAAATGTCCTCAAGGTCTCCCTCATCTGCTGACTCTTCAATGCCCATCGCCAGTTCATCCTCCATTTCTTCCTGGGCTCCGGCACCTTCATGAGGAGTTTGGTTGCTACCAGGTGCCCTCATCGTGAATGCCTCTCCCCCACCCTCCCATGCCTGCCGTCTTGGTGCTGCCGACCGTGAGGACCTTGGAGTTGTTGTCATCCTTTCCCCATAGGACTCCTCTTGTAGTTCCTCAACCTCCTCTTGTCCCACCACCCCAGTCCGAATATTGTTTAGAGTGTGCTCCAGCATGTAGATGACCGGAATAGTCATGCTGATGATGGCATCTTCAGCACTAAACATCTTCATCGCCATCTCAAAACTGTGCAGAAAGGTGCACAGGTCCTTGATCTGAGTCCACTCCATAAAAGTGATCTGCCCCACCTCAGGATCTCGTTAGCCCAGTCGATATACGTCGAAACGTATTGCACAAGGGCTTAGCGGTGCTGCCACAGTCGCTGCAACATGTGCAGGGTAGAATTCCAGCGTGTCGGCACATCGCATTTCAGCCGGTGAACGGGCAAGCCGAAAGACTCCTGGAGCAAAGCGAGTCGTTGAGCTGCGGGATGCGAACGCCGGAAGTGAGCACACAGCGACCGTGCCCTCTGCAGAAGCCCATCTAGGCAGGGATAGTGTGTCAAAAATTGCTGGAAAACCAGATTCAACAGATTCAACACGTGAGCCATACAAGGCACGTGTGTGATATTGCCCCGGCGAAGGGCTGCACCCAGGTTTGCAGCATTGTCGCACACGGCCTTCCCTGGCTGCAGGTTGAGTGGAGTCAACCAGTGCTGAAACTCGGTCGCCAGAGCTGTCCACAACTCCTCAGCTGTGTGATTCACATTTCCCATGCATTTCAAGGTAAAGACCGCCTGATGCCGTTGTGCCCTGTTGTCAGCATAGTAGGGAGGTGTGCAGGATTCCTTCTGTGCATTTACAACGCGGGTGGCATTACCAGAAAGGCTTTGGGCAGAGGTGGAGGAGCGAGACAAGGTTGAGGAGGCAGTGGAGGCAGTGGAGGAACTTCTAGCTATAGAGGATGGGGATGGCAATACTTGGACAGCAGACCCTTCTCCAGCTCTCACCATGGTTAACCAATGCCCAGTCAGCGACATGTAACGCCCCTGTCCATGCTTACTGGTCCAAGTGTCTGTGGTGAAATGCACCCTGTCACACACAGAGTTTCTCAAGGAAGCGGTGATATTGTCTGCGACATGCTTGTGTAGCGCAGGCACACCTTTCTTGGAAAAGTAGTGGCGACTGGGCATCTGGTACTGGGGCACTGCCACGGACATAAGGTCTCGAAAATCCTCTGTGTCCACCAGGCGGAAAGGCAGCATTTCTGAAGCCAACAGCTTGCAGATGGTGAAATTCAAGCGCTTAGCTTTCTCATGGCTAGGAGGAAATGGCCTTTTACTTGTCCACATCTGAGGAACGGAGGGCTGGCTGCTGTGCTGAGACTCAGCTGAGTATGGTGTCCCTGGCAAACTGCTGGTCTGGGAGGGAGGTGCAGGCGAACATGTAATGTTGCCTTCATCCAAAGGTGGTGCTCTGGATGTCTGAGAGAGCTGAACATTAGCAGCATTGTCCACTTGAAAAGCAAATGACGACCTGTCAATCACACTGCCTGTTGCGGGTAAAGAGGTGGAAGGTGTACGTCCTAAAGCATGCGTGACAGCTGTCCCCACAGTCACAGATGATGAAGAGCCCACGGATGCACTTGCACGGTGAGCTTCCCACTGCGACTTGTGCTTCATGTCCATGTGGCGGTTCATACATGAAGTACTCAGGCTAGTCAGCTTTTCCCCTCTACTCAGCGATTGGTGACAAATCTTGCAGATGACATGAGTTGGGAGATCCTTGGCGATGTCAAAAAAGGCCCAGGCTAGGCAAGGCTTAGGGCCCATGCGAGCTGCAGAGCCAGCACGACTTCCACTCAGAGGCAGAGTTGTGGTTGCGGATGCAGTTGTTGACATGCTTCCAGTGCTCCTTCTATGTCCATGAAGGCGCAACCGAACCTCGCTGTCAGTAGCATCCTCCACCTCCTGTACTGACCTCATCGACTGGCTGACTGTGGGTTGAGGACAGTAAGTGGGATCTCCAACCTCATCATTCTCTGTGTTCTCACACCCATCATCCTCAGAGACCAACTCTTCCTGCCTTGACCGAAAACCTAATTTGCCAGTCAAATCCGTTATCTGAGTCTCATCAGCATCATCCTCCTTGTGTCCACCAACAGTATGTGCTGTTAGTGAATGAAGGTCTGCAGAAAGGTCAGAAGCTTCTTGATCTGGTCCTGGGTCGGACTCACAAAGCTCCTGGGCATCAGGGAAGATCAATAACTCATCTTGACTCACTGCAGCTTTGGAGGAGACCTCAGATTCCCAGGCTATTGTGTGACTGAACAGCTCTGCAGACTCAACCATGTCTGTTACCCCAGACTGAGTAGGGCGGCTGGACACTTGGAAGCTTGGAGGAATCAAGTGTGATTGGGCTGACAACTGAGATGATGGTAGGGTTTGTGATGTAGAAGTTGAGGTCGAGGAGAGGCCACTTGATGGAGCACTTGAGATCCATTCAAGCACATGCTGTTTTTGTGCCTCACTTTCAAGTGGTATCGATGGTCGAGTCCGTAAGAAAGGGATCATATCTAATTGGCCACGGAAAGAAGTAGACATCTTAGTTTGGCTGGAAGATTGTCTATCTTCAGCAGATGTTAATGTACCTTCAGCATCTACCTCACTGGCACAGACTTTTTTTCCCTTTCCACCATGCTTACTCCCACTTCCACCAGCAGCAGGCCTTTTGCCACTCATTTTTTATGACAAAATTGGGAGCAGTGGGGTGTGCTGCTAATTAGTACTGCAGGTGGCCTACACTGATTTTAAGAACGCTGCAACAAGAACACAAGGCTGAGATGTGTCCTAGATGCAGCTAAAAATTAGTACTAACTTGCACACAGACGGTGTGCTGCTAATTAGTACTGCAGGTGGCCTACACTGATTTTAAGAACGTTGCGACAAGAACACAAGGCTGAGATGTGTCCTAGATGCAGCTAAAAATTAGTACTAACTTGCACACGGACGGTGTGCTGCTAATTAGTACTGCAGGTGGCCTACACTGATTTTAAGAACGCTGCAACAAGAACACAAGGCTGAGATGTGTCCTAGATGCAGCTAAAAATTAGTACTAACTTGCACACGGACGGTGTGCTGCTAATTAGTACTGCAGGTGGCCTACACTGATTTTAAGAACGCTGCGACAAGAACACAAGGCTGAGATGTGTCCTAGATGCAGCTAAACATTATTAGTAACTTGCACACGGACAGTGTGCTGCTAAATAGTACTGCAGGTGGCCTACACTGATTTTAAGAATGCTGCGACAAGAACACAAGGCTGAGATGTGTCCTAGATGCAGCTAAAAATTATTAGTACCGTATATACTTGTGTATAAGCCGAGTTTTTCAGCCCAAAAATTGGGCTGAAAAGTCCCCCCCTCGGCTTATACACGAGTCAATATACAGGGTGAGTGGGGTGGGGCTGTGTCGGGCTGGGGAGGCAGGAGGAGGTGGTGGGGATACTGTATAGTGAGCGGCCCCGTCACGTGGGGCCGCTCATTACATATGCACTGCATCCCCCTGTCAATCAGCGCCAGGGGGAGCAGTGCATATCTGTACATAATGCCCCCCAAACTGCTGGCACACGTCCCCCCTGTTGTAAGGCCCCCCCTGCTGAATACTTACCATCTCTGGTCTTCAGCAGCACCTCCGCGCCGGTCCTCTCTGCTCCGGTCCTCTGTGGTCCCGTCCTCTGTGCTCCGTTCCCCAGCTGTATCATGTGACCAGCCGGGTCGCAGAAGCGATGACGTCATCGCTTCTGCGACGTGCGGGGACCCCGGATGCAGCCGGGGAACGGAGCACAGATGACGGGACCACGGAGGACCGGAGCAGAGAGGACCGGCGCGGAGGTGCTGCTGAAGACCAGGGATGGTAAGTAATCAGCAGGGGGGGCCTTACAACAGGGGGGACGTGTGCCAGCATTTGTGTGGGGCTGCTGTATATAGGGGCTGCAATACCACTGGGGCTGCAATACTACTGGGGCTGCTGTATATAGGGGCTGCTGTATACATCACTGGGGCTGCAATACCACTGGGGCTGCTGTATATAGGGGCTGCAATACCACTGGGGCTGCAATACCACTGGGGCTGCTGTATATAGGGGCTGCTGTATACACCACTGGGGCTGCAATACCACTGGGGCTGCTGTATATAGGGGCTGCAATACCACTGGGGCTGCAATACCACTGAAGCTGCAATACCACTGGGGCTGCTGTATATAGGGGCTGCTGTATACACCACTGGGGCTGCAATACCACTGGGGCTGCTGTATATAGGGCTGCTGTATACACCACTGGGGCTGCAATACCACTGGGGCTGCTGTATAAGGGGCTGCAATACCACTGGGGCTGCAATACCACTGGGGCTGCTGTATATAGGGGCTGCTGTATACACCACTGGGGCTGCAATACCACTGGGGCTGCTGTATATAGGGGCTGCAATACCACTGGGGCTGCTGTATATACCACTGGGGGCTGCTGTATATACCAATGGGGCTGCTGTATATACCACTGTGGCTGCTGTATATACCACTGGGAGCTGCTGTATATACCACTGGGGGCTGCTGTATATCATACTGCTGAGGCCTGTATACCACTGCTGGGGGCTGTAAACCTGTGCTGGGGTCCACCCTCGGCTTATACGCGAGTCAATAGATTTTCCCAGGTTTTGGGGGCAAAAGTAGGGGGGTCGGCTTATACACGGGTCGGCTTATACACGAGTATATATGGTAACTTGCACACGGACGGTGTGCTGCTAATTAGTACTGCAGGTGGCCTACACTGATTTTAACAATGCTGCGACAAGAACACAAGGCTGAGATGTGTCCTAGATGCAGCTAAAAATTAGTACTAACTTGCACACGGACGGTGTGCTGCTAATTAGTACTGCAAGTGGCCTACACTGATTTTAAGAACGCTGCGACAAGAACACAAGGCTGCGATGTGTCCTAGATGCAGCTAAAAATTAGTACTAACTTGCACACGGACAGTGTGCTGCTAATTAGTACTGCAGGTGGCCTACACTGATTTTAAGAACGCTGTGACAAGAACACAAGGCTGAGATGTGTCCTAGATGCAGCTAAAAATTTGTACTAACTTGCACATGGACGGTGTGCTGCTAATTAGTACTGCAGGTGGCCTACACTGATTTTAAGAACGCTGCGACAAGAACACAAGGCTGAGATGTGTCCTAGATGCAGCTAAAAAATTAGTACTAACTTGCACACGGACTGTGAGGCCAGATGCTATGAAAAAGACTTGTACAGCAGCAGTCTGGCACACACCTGCCTGGCAAAAATATAACAGGAACTGCTGTAACCTAGCCCAAAGGGCTGTAATTAAAACTGGTTCCTGATTCTCTGGAGTAGCCCTGAGAAATGGCTGTTACAGATAGAACTACTCCTGTCCCTACTACCTAAATCCCTAATCCCTATCTACACCTATGATGCAGTTCTTACAAGAACTGATTCTCCTAACATTCCACCCTCCCGCCAGCCCCTATTCCCTAAACCGATCTATCTAACTATGTATTAGCTCTGTACTAGCTGAAGGAGATCCGATTTGAGAGTTTTCACTGAATAGTGCCCACAGCAGCAGCAGTGCCGTCTAACACCAGCTACAGCAAAATGGTGGTGTGGGGTAAAATGGCCGGGTCGTATAGTGCAAGGACATGTGACATACACAGCCAATGATGCCGGACCTTGATTGTGCAAAACATGCCCTTTATTTTGTGTCACTGTGATTGGCTGACAGGCAGCCTGCACTTGCCCCACTCTACATGAGGTCTGAAGAAAAAAAAAAATCTGCAGCGCTGATCTGGAGTCCCCGCCCCTCCCCCGCACACTATACACTGAAAATGGATATTAGGATTGAAGATGAATGTTAGTGTGAAAAGCCAGGTATGCTTTTGGTGACTGAATCGTTTTCGAACATAACCTAGAACTTCCGAATTTGATGCAAATTGTTCGAGTTCGACGAATCACTCGAACACCGCCCAAAACAGGTCGAATCTGAGATTGGCCAACACTTCGAATCGAACATCGCTCATCTCTATCTATCACGTCAAGTTTTTGAACTATAGGATTTTTGTCTTCTCAAAAATATGTAAACTACTGTACCTAAAAAGTGTTTTTTTCTTTTTCTAAATAGTACAAATATGAACAAAAAATGAAATATATAAGAAATAGGCATGACAAATATGGTTTTTTAACACTATCATGTTTTTTAATTGTATCATGTTTTCGAATTGTAATCAGATAACAAGTCTTATTACAGATATCTGTGCAATTGTGCTTCTCTGGCAGGTAAGTTGTGGAGGGAAAACTTGACGTGCTAGAAAAAAACTGACTACATTTTTGGAATCAGCATGCCAATTTTAGCATTAATCAGCTCAAAGACCTAACTCAACAGAAATGTTTTTTCAAATTGTTCCCCAGTGTTATCTGTCTTGAGGTCAGTGTTTGCAACCTTTAAAGGAAAACTGTCAAAAGGTTAATACAACCAAAACCACACCAGCCAAGTACATGTCACTCTGAATTGCTCTGTCATTTAACAGAAAAATTTGTTTCAAAAGCCCCCAGCCAAAACCCAGCCCGGATCTACACATGATTAGTCAGGTTTTCCCATATACAGTTGTGACCAAAAGTATTGACACACCTGCAATTCTGTCAGACAATGCTTAGTTTCTTCCTGAAAATAATTGCAATCACAAATTCTTTGGTATTATTATCTTCATTTAATTTGTCTTCAATGAAAAAATACAAAAGAGAATGAAGCAAAAAGCAAAACATTGATCATTTCACACAAAACTCAAAAAATGGGGAAGACAAAAGTATTGGCACCCTCAGCCTAATACTTGGTTGCACAACCTTTAGCCAAAATAACTGTGATCAACCACTTCTGGTAACCATCAATGAGTTTCTTACAATGCTCTGCTGGAATTTTAGACCATTCTTCTTTGGCAAATTGCTCCAGGTCCCTGATATTTGAAGGGTGCATTCTCCAAACTGCCATTTTTAGATCTCTCCACAGGTGTTCTATGGGATTCAGGTCTGGACTCATTGCTGGCCACCTTAGAAGTCTTCAGTGCTTTATCTCAAACCATTTTCTAGTGCTTTTTGAAGTGTGTTTTGGGTCATTGTCCTGCTGGAAGACCCATGACCTCTGAGGGAGACCCAGCCTTCTCACACTGGGCCCTACATTTTGCTGCAAAATTTGTTGTTAGTCTTCAGACTTCATAATGCCATGTACACGGTCAAGCAGTCCAATGCCAGAGGCAGGAAAGCAACCCCAAAACATCAGGGAACCTCCACCATGTTTGACTGTAGGGACCGTGTTCTTTTCTTTGAATGCCTCTTTTTTTCTTCTGTAAACTCTATGTTGATGCCTTTGCCCAAAAAGCTCCACTTTTGTCTCATCTGACCAGAGAACATTCTTCCAAAACGTTTTAGGCTTTCTCAGTTAAGTTTTGGCAAACTGCAGCCTGGATTTTTTATGTCTTGGGATAAGAAGTGGGGTCTTCCTGGGTATCCTACCATACAGTCCCTTTTCATTCAGATGCCGACGGATAGCCCGGGTTGACACTGTTGTACCCTCGGACTGCAGGGCACATTGAACTTGTTTGGATGTTAGTCGAGGTTCTTTATCCACCATCCGCACAATCTTGCGTTGAAATCTCTCGTCAATTTATCTTTTCCGTCCACATCTAGGGAGGTTAGCCACAGTGCCATGGGCTTTAAACTTCTTGATGACACTGCACACGGTAGACACAGGAACATTCAGGTCTTTGGAGATGGACATGTAGCCCTGAGATTGCTCATGCTCCCTCACAATTTTTTTCTCAAGTCCTTAGACAGTTCTTTGGTCTTCTTTCTTTTCTCCATGCTCAATGTGGTACACACAAGGACACAGGACACAGGTTGAGTTAACTTGAATACATGTTAACTAGCTGCAAGTGTGATTTAGTTATTGCCAACACCTGTTAGGTGCCACAGGTAAGTTACAGGTGCTGTTAATTACACAAATTAGAGAAGCATCACATGAGTTTGCTAACAGTGCCAATACTTTTGTCCACACCCTTTTTTATGTTTGGTGTGGAATTATATCCAATTTGGCTTTAGGACAATTCTTTTTGTGTTTTTTCATTGAAGACAAATTAAATGAAGATAATAATGCCAAAGAATTTGTGATTGCAATCATTTTCAGGAAGAAACTGAGTATTATCTGACAGAATTGCAGGGGTGTCAATTCTTTTGGCCTCAACTGTAGTCTCCAGCTGATTTTTACTATACTGTTTTCAATGAGTTGCAATGACTGCAAACACACAGATGCTGTCCCTGGATTGGGCAGCATAAATTGACAGTTTCCTTTTAAAATTAAATTTGCTGTCATGATACATAATTTAAATATCTACTCTATAATTGCCGTAGGCATTTTCGTGTCGGCCCCCGAAATCGGCGTGGCTTTGTCACTATGTGACGTCACCACGCGCGAGCAATGGCCGCGAAGCGGCCATTGCGAGTCGCTGTCCGAAAATAGAACCAGAGGGTCGGCTACAAAGTTAGCGATTTACCGCTGAGGTAGCGCGAGCAATGGCCGCGAGGCCATTGCGAGTCGCTACCTCAGCTGCCGCACGTCCCACTATACTTTCAATGGGGATTCATTGCGACTCGCTGTGTAGCGCGAGCAATGGCCGTGAGGCCATTGCAAGTCGCTACGTCAGCCGCCGCAAGTCCCCTTATACGTTGCATGGGGATCCATGCGAGTCGCTGGGTAGTGCAAGCATTGTCGTCGTCATCATCATCATCATCATCATCATCATCATCATCATCATCATCATCATCATCACCACCACCACAATGGCCGCGAGGCCATTGCGAGTCGCTACCTCAGCTGCCGCAACTCCCCCTATACTTTCAATGGGGATCTATTGCGAGTCGCTGGGTAGTGCAAGCATTGCGAGTCGCTATCACAGATCATCATCATCATCAATCATACTACTACTACTACTGGCCGCACAGACCCCCCCCCCCTCAATGGCCGCACAGACCCCCCCCCCCCCCAATGGCCGCACAGACCCCCCCCCCCCCCAATGGCCGCACAGCCCGCCCCCCCCCCTCAATGGCCGCACAGACCCCCCCAATGGCCGCACAGACCCCCCCAATGGCCGCACAGCCCGCCCCCCCCCCCAATGGCCGCACAGACCCCCCCTCCCCCTCAATGGCCGCACAGCCCCCCCCCCTCAATGTCCCAAAGTCAGCTGTGACCGCCTGGCCCTTGGACACTGGCTGCCATGCACACATCAGCTGGTAGGCTCCCATCACTTACCCACTGAGGACGGATCACTTCCAGCACCTCTTCACATGCCAGTGCTCTGAACTTCTGAATCCTCCTCTCCTCACTCAGACACCTGGCAGGTTCCAGCCTACTCACTCCCAGCTGCAACCCAGTGAGTCAATCAGCACATCTTCACTCATGTGATTAACCCCTGTGCACCATTCAGGTTTAGCCCAGCAAAGCACTCCAAAAAGTATTGAACACACCCCAATAAGTATTGAACGCGCCCCAAAAAGTATTGAACGCACCCCAATAAGTTTGAACGCGCCCCAAAAAGTATTGAACGCACCCCAATAAGTATTGAAGGCGCCCCAAAAGTATTGAACGCGCCCCAAAAAGTATTGAACGCACCCCAATAAGTATTGAAGGCGCCCCAAAAAGTATTGAACGCGCCCCAAAAAGTATTGAACGCACCCCAATAAGTATTGAAGGCGCCCCAAAAAGTATTGAACGCGCCCCCAAAAAGTATTGAACGCACCCCAATAAGTATTGAACGCGCCCCAAAAATTATTGAACGCACCCTAATAAGTATTGAACGCGCCCCAAAAAGTATTGAACGCACCCCAATAAGTATTGAAGGCGCCCCAAAAAGTATTGAACGCGCCCCAAAAAGTATTGAACACACCCCAATAAGTATTGAACGCGTCACAATAAGTATTGAACGCGCCCCAAAAAGTATTGAACACACCCCAATAAGTATTGAACGCGCCCCAAAAAGTATTGAACGCGCCCCAAAAAGTATTGAACGCACCCCAATAAGTATTGAACGCGCCCCAAAAAGTATTGAACGCGCCCCAAAAAGCATTGAACACACCCCAATAAGTATTGAACGCGTCACAATAAGTATTGAACGCGCCCCAAAAAGTATTGAACGCGTCCCAATAAGTATTGAACACACCCCAATAAGTATTGAACACACCCCAATAAGTATTGAACGCGCCCCAAAAAGTATTGAACGCACCCCAATAAGTATTGAACGCGCCCCAAAAAGTATTGAACGCGCCACAAAAAGTATTGAACGCGTCCCAATAAGTATTGAACACACCCCAATAAGTATTGAACACACCCCAATAAGTATTGAACGCGCCACAAAAAGTATTGAACGCACCCCAATAAGTATTGAACGCGCCCCAAAAAGTATTGAACGCGCCACAAAAAGTATTGAACGCGTCCCAATAAGTATTGAACACACCCCAATAAGTATTGAACGCGCCCAAAAAAGTATTGAACGCGCCCCAATAAGTATTGAACGCGCCCCAAAAAGTATTGAACGCGCCCCAAAAAGTATTGAACACACCCCAATAAGTATTGAACGCCCCCCAAAAAGTATTGAACAGGCCCAAAAAGCATTGAACGCGCCCCAAAAAGCATTGAACGCGCCCCAATAAGTATTGAACGCACCCCAAAAAGCATTGAACGCGCCCCAATAAGTATTGGACCCCCCCAAAAAGTATTGGACCCCCCAAAAAAAGTATTGGACTCCCCCAAAAAGTAGCTATCTACTATATAATTGCCGTAGGCATTTTTGTGTCGGACCCCGAAAACGCCGTGGCTATGTCACGCTGTGACGTCACCACGCGCGAGCAATGGCCACGCCGCATTGCGAGTCGCTGGCTGAGTGCGAGCACTTGCGGCGCGGTTGCGGTAATCCCCTTAGAAAGTATAGGGGGACTTGCGGCAGGTGTGGCAAGTGCGGTTTTGCCGCACCTGCCGCAAGTCCCCCTATACTTTCTATGGGGATTACCGCAACCGCGCCGCAGATGCGGTTTTTAAATAAAATAAAATAATTTTAATACAAATAAATTTTCATAAAATAACAAATAATAAATACATTTAATAATAATAAAAATAGTAAAAAAACAAAACAAAATAAATAATAAAATAAAAAATTCCTATCTACTATATTGGATTATTATTTGAAAATCTAAAAAAAAAAAAAAATATTCTAGACACCCGATGCATTTGCATCGGGCTCACAGCTAGTAATGTTATATTTTTCAACTAAGATGTTGACCTAATTTAACTCCTTAATATTGAGTAGGAATGTTTTCCAAATACAACTTTGTTAGACCAGTTCTGACTGCATCTAATATATTCTTTTCTCCAACAATGTATTCTTTTTCCTTTAAAATACACAATATACCTGAAAATTATTGTACTATTATTGTAAATTCCCAGATTTTTCTGTTGTTTGAAATTGTTTTTCGTGTATGTATACTTACCTTTTTTATTTATGTTCCCCTTGTCTTTAAAATACCCTTAATAAAAATATTGAGATACTGACTGCATTGAAGTTTCTAGAACTCAAATGACAGCCTTCAAAAACAAAGGAATACACAAGCTTGTGATTTTTAAGGTTGTCTCACCCACTCCTTTGCACAAAAATTTGATAGGTCCTTAAACACGATAGGAAGATCAATCAGAGTGGGCAACAACACACATCACTTTCTCTGTCCTAAGCATGGATTCTATAGTATATTTAATTGGTGACATTCTAAGAATTGATTCGACCTTATCTGTGATATCTATTGATAACATATGGTTGAGTTGCAGTGCAGTGTTATGGGGATGTCACACGCGTCAATATATCGCACATGCGATCAAAATTTAGCATCGCACCGACGACGCTCAATCTACATTGTAGCGTGTGACAGCGCGCTCCGACCAGCGATCAGTCGAGTGATCGCAGGTTGCACGGTTTAGATCCAGACCTAAAACCTCGCGACGATCGTTCACTATCTTTTGCAAACTGACGCATGTGACATCTGTGTAACGACCGTTTTGATAATCGCGTGCAATGCAGCTAATCTTGTCAGACTGCCAGAATTGGTCGCAACATCGCACTTGCGATCGTTCCAGCGTCTGATCGGATAGTCACTTGGAAGAAAGTCTTCCCGTCTGACTGCTCTGTTGCGATCATTGAGCATAGCTCGGACGATCTAATAAAATGACCGCTCGTACGATTGCACGATATACTGACGCGTGTGACGTCCCCATTAGTAAACTGGTCTTGAAACATAACAAGGATAATAATGTTTTTATTCTTTGCTGGCAAAGATATTACAGTATTAGATTTCTAACCTTCAGTTAGCCTATTTGCATAAGATGGCATATAGATTATTGATTTATGTAGAGATGAGTGGATCTTTTGAAATTCAAATTTATTGGCTTTAGTAATGAGCGAGTGCCATAATATTCATAATCGCTATACTCGTTACGAGTACTTGCTAATAAGTAATCACGTATTCGTTCCAAATAATGAATAGAGATGAGCCACCACCCTAGTGTTCGTGTTCGATTTGATTCGTCGAATCGACGGGGTGTTCGACGAATGTTCATCGAATGCTTGATGAAAACCGTCGAACACCACGGAACACTAAATAAATAGCTATGCGGGGCTGTTTCACTTCCGCGATGTATATACATACATTGTAGAAGTGAAATTAAGTAAAATAAAGTCTTAAAAATAAAACAAAATGTATGCTCACCTGTCCGCGGTCCACCGATGGCTCCGGCAAGGTCCTGTTGTTGATAGGACCTGTGGTGACGTCAGTTATTGCGGGAACTCCGGTCACATGACCGGAGTTCCCATGATAACTTGACGTCACCACAGGTCCTATCAGCAAGAGGACCTTGCCGTAAAGGTTAAAATAAAGAAAGTGTCCAAAATATAAAAATGTCTATTTTAACCTTTCCAGCAAGGTCCTCTTGCTGATAGGAGTCCTGGAGTTCAAACTGGATTCTCCCAGATTGCCCCGTTCCGGAGCAATCCGGCACCATAGAGTCCCATGTTATGGGGCGCCGGATTGCACCGGACCGGTACAATCCGGGAAAATCCAGTTTGATCCGGTTTTCTCTGTAGAACGCCTTCCCGCCGGGATTTTCAAATGAACAGCTGACTCAGGTCATTAACTTCATGAATTAATTTGATGAATTTCATGAAATAATAAAAAAAACACATTTTTAACACCTTATTTTACTTAATAGCTGTTTATTTTTGCTGAAAATGTGGCAGATGCCGTTTTCTGACTGCATCTGCTGCATTTTTTAACCAAAATCGAACAGCTTCTAGAACTGCAGAATTTGAACCAAATTGTTCGAATTCGGCGAATGACTCGAACACCACCAAAAACAACTGGAATTTGAGATTGGCATACAATTCGAGTCGAACATCGCTCATCTCTAATAGTGAGTACAATGTACGTAAACGGGAATGTGGATAAATTTCTGTTGGACCCCAAAAAAGGGGTCTGAGGCTTGGGGAAAAGACTGAAATGGGTGGAAATGTGATGAAACAGAGAAAAGCCTGGAGAATAAGCCTGCATGCATTTCGAACTCACATATGCTTTGTGGGAATAGCTTTGTTGCAGGATTACGCCACTGTTACAGATACACAAAAACAACAACCCAACCTCACCTAAATCTCAGTTAACAGGCCAAAAAGGTTCACAAACAGTTTTACATGCATAATCACTTGTATACAAGGCTTAGTAAAGCAGAGAAACAAAAAAATATGGCTTTTAGCTTTGTTCACACGTACTGTTGTAGCTTTTTTTCGCCTTTCAAAATTGGGAGAGCCCTGACTCGTACATTTTGTCATACATCATTTTTAGTTAGCTATTCCTCAGCACTTTACAAGGCCAGCAACAATGTACCAATAGGTATGTTGATCATTGACCTCAGAGGCCACAGGTGGTCCAGTAACATACATTTTGAAGGGACCACTTTTACTTCAACATTTGGGCGGTCCCTCTCCCATTGAGACTCAGATAGTAAAATCCATATTCCATAGTAGTTTATAATATGCCCATTGTAGTGTTGGGCAAAACCCTCCTCATCATCCGCCTCCATGATATTTTGCAGCCCTACATAAAATATTCAAAGGGCCTGCAGTAGGCAGGAAACCTGAGATTGCTGATAACCCAGAGATGGCCCTGTAACATACATTTTGGAGTTACCGCTCCAACTTACACATTTGGGCAGTTTCTCCTCTATACTTTGGGAAGGCCCCTCTTCTATTCATTTGGGAGGGCCCTCTATATATGTTTGGAGGTTTGTGAGCGTTGATGCAAAAGTATTTGAGGGCCCACAACTAGAAGAAAGTCACTTTGAGGAAAATGATTTACTGTCTGATGTTTAGGACGATGATGATGAGACACAGTTGCTATCAGATAATACTACCATCTCAATTGTTAAGGAGGCTAACATGGAAGATGATTTGGTCAATGTTGAATCCACTCATCCGACCTGGGCCGTTGGCATGCATAGGCAGCAAAGCAACATAGAGAATGATTGATATGTAACACCAACACAGGTGCCAAGGGGTACTGGTTTGACTAGACTGAGAACTGGGTCAACTGTACCCAAGAGCACCCCCAATGTGGCCCAAGTTAGGGCCAGCTGCTGTCTGGAATTTTTTACTAATGGTAAAAAAAAACAAAGCATTGTATTCTGTAACATCTGCCATACCAAGCTGAACAGAGGTCAGGGCAAAGGCAACCTGAGCACCATGAGTATGTGTAACCACATGCCAGCCAAGCACCACATTAGGTGGGTGCCAAATCTGTGTCACCGGCTCAAACCACTACCATGTTGCAAGGGCTTTGTCCTTGACAATGTTCTGTCTATCAAGCAGGCGCTCATACCTCCCTGTCAGTAAGATGCATTTGCAAAGAGAAAGCAAGCAAACATCAACCTCATCCACTTAGTTGTCCAAGCAAAGCGCCAAGTTTTCCGTAGTAGAGAGCTTGGAAAGGAAGCGTAAATAAGCAGCCATATACCGATAGGCACAAATCTTAAAATTTCACATTGCCAAATTGCTATCCAGGGAGATATTGATATTTAGGCTTGTGGGAACAGAATGCTTACGTGATTTCTTTCCTGTGGCTTCCCCACGAAACACGGTTTATAGCCATCACTAATTTAGATGGTGTGCTTTTCAGACTGAAATAAGCATGTGTGAAACAATATCAACCATGCTGTCTACATTGCTGTAACTAGGAAGGTCAACATAACAACAGACATGGGAAGAAGTTGTTCTGGACAGTGAGGGATGAAGCATATCTGTGATGGCACACTAGGTGAACTTGCTGGAGGGTGGGATGGAGTGACAGCATGGGATGTCACATCACAGATCCTACACATACCAAGAGTACTCGGCCCAACTTCCATCATGGTTTCCATCTACTCATATGCCAGTTTCTGCCTCTCCTCATCATCCTCCATGTCATTCTGCAGTTCTCAAATCAATTGTTTACAGGGCCTGCAAACATGAGTTTGGTGAGGGCCCAGAAGTGGCCCTGTAACATATGTTTGGAAGGGCCCTCCTTTATTCATTTGGGAGGGCCCTCTATACATTTTGGAGGGCCCTCATCAAGTGGACTCCTACTTGCAACCCCAGCTTGGATAGAGAGAATGAAATGTAGATAAAGCAGTGTGAGGAGAGGAGGGATATTGTTCCTCTTGTTCGTGACACAGAACTTTTGCCTATTTGAAGGTTGGCCCACATGGCACAGTTATAGTGCATTGTGAAAGTATTTGACCCCCTTGAACTTTTCAACCTTTTGCCACATTTCAGGCTTCAAACATAAAGATATAAATTCAAATTTTTTTGTGAAGAATCAACAACAAGTGGGGCACAATCGTGAAGTGGAACGAAATTTATTGGATATTTTAAACTTTTTTAAACAAATAAAAAATTGAAAAGTGGGGCGTACAATATTATTGGCTCCTTTACCGGCCGTCCCTCTAAACTTTCATCTTGAACAAGGAGAAGACTGATCAGAGATGCAGCCAAAAGGCCCATGATCACTCTGGATGAACAGCAGAGATCTACAACTGAGGTGGGAGAGTCTGTCCATAGGACAACAATCAGTCATTCACTGCACAAATCTGGCCTTTATGGATGAGTGGCAAGAAGAAAGCTATTTCTCAAAGATATCCATGAAAAGTCTCGTTTGAAGTTTGCCACAAACCATCTGGGAGACACATCAAACATGTGGAATAAGGTGCTCTGGTCAGATGAAACCAAAATCAAACTTTTTGGCAGCAATGCAAAACTATATGTTTGACGTAAAAGCAACACAGCTATTCACCTTCAAAACACCATCCCCACTGTCAAACATGGCGGTGGCAGCATCATGGTTTGGGCCTGCTTTTCTTCAGCAGGGAAAGGGAAGATGCTTAAAATTGATGGGAAGATGTACGGAGCCAAATACAGGACAATGTTTTTAAATTTCTAGGGCTCTGTGTAACCTCCACTCTCACAAAATATGAATAAATTTCACTGTCGCATGATTTTCCTGGTTGTGCACTTCTTATACAAAAGTCCATCTCTTCTTTCCCTCTAACAACACTAGTGGCAGAGGTACCAGCTCTTTTCAACAGCAAGGAATAATGCTACAACAAAGAAGAGGGAGAAAGGTTCACAAACTGGGCCATTTTCAATTAAACAGCACATCCACAAGCGCTATCTGTGCCTGTAACAATGGCAAGGAGATAGAAGTTGAGCAAGATGCTAAAGGGATACGTAAGTGACCATACCTGCATCATTCATAATGATTCTCTTCCCTTTAACTATTGTGTGTCCAAGGTGAACATTTAATAACCAATGCACAAAGTTTGATATCATTTGCACTGCTGTATATAAGATTACAGACGTCCATAGTATTGTAAATGGTGCTCTTAATTCCGATGCGTTTCAAGGTCATCCCGACCTCTTCATCAGGGATACACCAGCATAATCATCATTGTCATCTTATATACAGCAGCGCGGATCGTATCAAACTTTGTCCCTTGGATATTACATGACTACCCTCGGGGTGGTAGATCCTGCAGCATCTGTTCACACGCGAATACTGGTTGTGGGTCGCACAACCCAACAAGGTGAGTAGTTAATGCACTTCAATACACCCAATAATCTATTATATAATTGCGAATGGGTTTTTTGCCCCTTCTGAGTCGACTCGCAATGCGAGTCGGCGTGGTCATGTGGATACGCTCGAAGCATTGGCCGCGAAGCAGCCATTGCGAGCAGTTCTGAGTGGACTCGCAATGCGAGTCGGCGTGGTCATGTGGATACGCGCGAAGCATTGGCACTTCTCAGTCGACTCGCGCAGCGACCATTGCGAGTCTGAGACTCGCCCTTCTAGAATCCCGATGCATGTGCATCAGGCTCCCAGCTAGTATAACATAAATAAGACCCATTGTGATCTTGTTCATCCATTTTTAGACAAGGTGAACATTTGACCTGTCCTTTCCTTATACGCCTTGGAGGTTCTGGCCTGCCCTGCTGCTAGTGTCCTGTTAGAGCGTGTTTTCTGTTATGGTGGGGATATCGTCACTGATAGGCGCACATGACTCTCAACAGAAAATGCAGGCAGACTTAGGCTGATTAAACTAAAGAAAGACTACACTTATACCCAAACTGTTATTAAATCCCTCCAAATGACAGCAACACAACTTAAATTCTACTAAAAAAAGAAACTTTTAAAAATGATGTGAACTGCTGAATGGGCATATGTTCACCCACTATATTGGCAAAAAGGTCAATGATATACTCAGCCACATACAAACCAATATTATCACAATAGTGGTATCGCCAAAGCAGAGCTTCAACGTTAATCTTCAGACTCCACCAAGCCCAAAAGCTTTACACAGATTGTCTGATGACCATTCATGCAACTTTATTTCTATCCCCCATTTCTTCAAGATGCCTGGACCATCAGTGGAATAAGCCCCTGTACTTTGTGTAACCCCTATCCCATTGTAGACTGTAAGCTCTTTTGAGCAAGGTCACCTTTATTTTTGTTTTATTTATTGTACTAGCTGTACTACTAATAATAAATACGTAACTGCTGTTAGCTATAACAAAGTAGAATTTGAATATGTCATATTAATGACCTGTAGGAAAATAGAAGCTGAGCTGTGATTGGTTGCTATAGGCAGCCTAATAAATCTCCAGCCAACAGTAAACCCTCCCCCCCCGTCCGGGCAGTATATATTACCTCACACATACACATAAAAGACAGCTAATGTGACTGACATCTGCCTTAATTCCCTATATGGCACATGTGTTGCACATTGGCTGTTTTTAATCAGATATTTATTTTTGGATATTAAAGTTACCAGGCGTATGAGGCGCGTTGTGTGAGGCAATTTGTGCACATCTGTGTCTGTCTGTGTGGTGTGTGTGTCCCTGGGTGTGCGTGTGTCCCAGTGGTGTGCGTGTGTCCCTGTGGGGGGTCCCTGTGGTGTGTGTCCTTTTGGGGGGGAGGGGTGTCCCTGTGGTGTGTGTCCTTGTGGGGGAGGGGTGTCTCTGTGGTGTGTGTCCATCCCTATGGGGTCTGTGTGTTCCTGTGGGGTGTGTATGTGTGTATGTCCCTGTGATGTGTGTGTCCCTATAGGGTGTGTATGTGTGTGTGTCCCTGTGGGGGGGTGTCTGAGTGGTGTGTGTCTCTGTGTTGTGTGTGTCTCTTTGTGGTGTGTGTGTGTTTGCGTTCGGGTGCATGGTGAGTATCCAATGTTTGGGCTCCACCTTAGCTGTTACTTTTTGTGTGCATGTGGTGTGTATTTATGTCCCCATGGGTGGTGAATATTCCTTGTCAGGGCCCCACCTTAGTGACTATATGCTGGTATATGCTGCTAGTCTTTGGTGCTGTCATTAAGCCCCTCTCATTCACAACTGTCAATTGGTAACTGTCACTTTCTCTCCATTATGTAGATAGGGTCAAAATTGTTTGGTGAATTGGAACGCACGGGGTTAAAATTTCGCCTCACAACATAGCCTATGACGCTCTCGGGGTCCAGACATGTGACTGTGCAAAATTTTATGGCTGTAATTGCGACGGTGTTTATGCCAATCCGGACAAACACACACACACATGCACACATTCAGCTTTATATATTAGATATGGTACATTTGTTTCTCTTGTAGTTTTGCTACTTATTAATCAGATTTATATTTTTGAAGGATAATACCAGACTTGTGTGTGTTTTAGGGCGATTATGTGGCGAGGTTAGTGTATGTGTGGTGAAATGTGTGCTGAGGGTGGTATATGTGTTCAAGCACATGGTAGTGTGTGGCACATTTTGTGTGTGTGTTCATATCCCCGTGTGTGGTGAGTATCCTATGTCGAGGCCCCACCTTAGCAACTGTACGGTATATACTCTTTGGTGCCATCGCTCTCATTCTTTAAGTCCCCGTTGTTCACATATGGCAGCTGTCAATTTGCCTCCAACACTTTTCCTTTCACCTTTTCCCCATTATGTAGATAGGGGCAAAATTATTTGGTGAATTGGAACACGCCGAGTTAAAATTTTGCCTTACAAGATAGCCTATGATGCTGTTGGGGTCCAGACGTGTGACTGTGCAAAATTTTGTGGCTGAAGCTGGCAGCGATCGATTTTCCTCCAACACTTTTCCTTTCACTTTTTCCCCATTATGTAGCTAGGGGCAAAATTGTTTGGTGAACTGGAACGCGCAGGGTTAAAATTTCGCCTCACAACATAGCCTATGACGCTTTCGGGGTCCAGACGTGTGACTGTGCAAAATTTTGTGGCTGTAGTTGCGACGGTGTAGATACCAATCCCGGACATACATACAGTCATATGAAAAATTTTGGGCACCCCTCTTAATCTTACTCATTTTTTTTGTTTAAAATTGGGTTTTTGCAACAGCTATTTCAGTGTGATATATGTAATAACTGATGGACACAGTAATATTTCTTGAAATGAGGTTTATTGCACTAACCAAAAATGTAAAATATGCATTATTTCAAAATTTGACAGGTGCAAAAGTATGGGCACTCTTCTGGATTTCATGATTTGAATACTCCTAACTACTTTCTACTGACTTACTGAAGCACTAAATTGGTTTGGTAACCTCATTGAGCTTTGTACTTGTACTTCATAGCCCGATGTATCCAATCATGAGAAAAGCTATTTCAGGTGTCCACTTGCAAGTTGTTCTCCTATTTGCATCTTCCTTGAGGAGTGGAATCATGGGCTCCTCAAAACAGCTCTCAAATGATCTTAACAAAAAGATTGTTCAACATAGTTGTTCAGGGGAAGGATACAAAAAGTCGTGTCAGACATTTAACCTGTCAGTTTCCACTGTGAGGAACATAGTAAGGAAATGGAAGACCACAGGGACAGTACTTGTAAAGCCCAGAAGTGGCAGGCCAACAAAAATATCAGAAAGGCAGAGAAGAAGAATGGTGAGAACAGTCAAGAACAATCTACAGACCACCTTCAAAGACCTGCAGCATCATCTTGCTGCAGATGGTGTCACTGTGCATCGGTCAACAATGCAGCACACACTGCACAAGGACACAAGGAGAAGCTGTATGAGAGAGTGATGCGAAAGAAACCGATTCTTCATGCACGCCACAAACAGAGTCACCTGAGGTATGCAAAAGCACATTTGGACAAGCCAGTTTCATTTTGGAAGAAGGTCCTGTGGACTGATGAAACAAAGATTGAGTTGTTTGGTCATGCAACAAGGTGTTATGCATGGCGCCACAAAAACACAATATTCCAAGAAAAACACTTGCTACCCACTGTCAAATTTGAGGGAGGGTCCATCATGCTTTGGGGTTGTGTGGCCAATGACGGCATCGGGAATCTTGTTAAAGTTGAGGGTCGCATGGATTCCACTCAGTATCAGCAGATTCTTGAGAATAATGTTCAAGAATCAGTGCCAAAGTTGAAGTTACACCGGGGATGGATCTTTCAGCAAGACAATGATCCAAAACACCGCTCCAAATTTACTCAGGCATACATGTAGAGGAACAATTACAATGTTCTGGAATGGCCATCCCAGTCCCCAGACCTGAATATCATTGAACATCTGTGGGATGTTTTGAAGCTGGCTGTCCATGCTCGGCGACCATCAAACTTAACTGAACTGGAATTGCTTTGTAAGGAACTCATTAACAGCTACAGTAAGCGACTAGAGGCTGTTATTTTGCAAAAGGTGGATCTACTAAATATTAATGTCACTTTTCTGTTGAGGTGCCCATACTTTTGCTCCTGTCAAATTTTGAAATAATGCATATTTCACATTTTCGGTTAGTACGATAAACCTCATTTCAATCCTGAAATATTACTGTGTCCATCAGTTATTACATGTATCACACTGAAATAGCTGTTGCAAAAACCCAATTTTAAACAAATAAAAAGAGTAAGATTAAGAGGAGTGCCCAAACTTTTTCATATGACTGTACACACATGCAGTTTTATATATTAGATTGTATTTTTTACATTGATTCTATGCTTATTGTATTGTATCCAATTATTGTCTGGTATTCTCTCTCTACTGGAATTACTGTATTGTATATTTTTTGTATACGAACCACTGTATTGTAAAGCGCTGCGGAATATGTTGGCGCTATATAAATAAAGATTTATTATTTTTATTATATTAATCAGGAATTCGGGGATGAGTAACAGATGTAGGCATGGTGCTCACTGAGCCTAGGTAAATCACAAAACACACAACAAACACACTACAAAAAATATAAGAAAAGAGCGGCACTCACCGGAGTTGCGACATGCGGAGTCCTTTATTTGGGTAGTTGTTACACGGTGCAGGGAGGGGGACCGGGTGACGACGGCACCGTTTCGGGCGTGCTGCCCTTCAACGGGTCACTAACAACTGCAAATGTCTGCTTCTACCTTATATAGGTGGAGCAGAACCGCCTACAAGACATCATCAGCAGCTGCAACAGGTGCACATAATCATGTGAACAAGTTAAAAACACAACATAAACAATTTACAGAAAGTACACTAAGGAACTGATAGCCAGAACTGTCTCAATATAATGTCCTTATACAGAAACGAGAGCTTATACTTACATTGTTAAGATTTTACAGAGCAGATATCCAGCAATAGAGCCAGGACACTACCATGACTTCTGGGTCATGTGACACGTCACATGATCGCAATATAGGCGCGATGTGATTGGTCCATGTAGAAGCTGCTGCCACAGCTGCAGCTGTGAGCCTGCTACAAAGCAGAGCATAGGCAGAATGTTTGTTTATATTCCCTAGGTAACTGGGGAGGCCAATCAACATCTAGCCATAGTATTACGCTGCACAATAGTAAATAACAGGGCTAAGCACTACTCCACTGTTTATTTACTTACCATATGCTAGGTTTAGTGTGGAGTTTTATACAGTGCTGAAACAAGTCACTGACTGTTTGCCATCTCACTATTGCAACCCTGATTACTACCTGCATCCATAGAAGTCAGTTCGTCCCCCTGCACCATCCCTGAACCCCCGCTAGACTTCGGACCTACTGGAGAGGATAGAAAACCATTACACAGCCCTAGGGAGCTTCATATAAAAGCTCTTGTGCCCGCATACAGCAAGGGTATCGGGAAGTGAGGCCGGTTTTAGAGGACTACTAACCATCAGAGGGAATCCGAACTACTTACTCCTACAGAAACACGGCCATATCTAGTTTATCGTTTAATCCAAGTGCTCCTTGAGCATTAAGCTCCAGGATCCATTTGGCTTCCATTTGTAGAAGTCGTTTGTGGTGATCGCCACCTTTATTAGATGGCGGAAGACTGGCAATTCCCGCGAATCTCAGCACCCCGGCATCCCCATTATGACAATCGTTCATATGCCGAATTAACCGAGGAGATCCTTTGTTCTTAACAATAGAATTGAAATGCTCTCTTACCCTCACGAACATGGGTCTAATAGTCTTGCCTACATAGAACCTTTTACATGGGCACCATATGGCATAGACTACCCATTTAGTTCGACAGTTAATAAAGGAACTGACTTTGATTTTATGGCCGCCTAGTTCGAAACTATTCCCTGCATGTAATTGCGGACACCAGTTACAATGTCCGCATTTAAAGTTGCCTCGCGGTCGTTTCTGTACTAGCCAGTTCCCCTTACTCTCTGTCGAACTATACCGTTTGCGTACTAAGTGATCTCCAAGGTTTTTGCATCTTCTGTATGTCACAACAGAAACCGGGGTTTTTTTTGTTGCTGGACATTATTATCTTTATTTTCTAGAGAGGCACGCCTGGGGTTGCGTGATTAATAATAGAAGTTGGTGGTAAAAATGGAACCAGTTGGCTCCAAGAGTGCACACAGTGCGGACATACAACAATGGGAGTTGTTGACAGGGAGGGAGGATGCGGAAACCTTCTTTACGGATTGTAACACTAAGGAAATCACCAGTGTCCTCAGTATCAAGAGTCTGGAACATAAGATCTCCATGCTGGCAGAGCGAGAACTCCGGCTCTTCTGGTCTGTTACCTCCTTAAAGACATACGTGGCTTGCGCCAGAGTGCCACGGGGCCTGAGAGTGGTGAAAAATCTGGCGTTTCAGAACCCCACCCCTGAATTCTTAAAAAAGTGGGAGACTGCACAACATGAGTCGTCCCTAAGATTCCTGGGCTTAGTAGTTGAGCAAAATACAATTGAACATTCGAAGGTTATCTCAGAACTCATTTCGCTGAGACAGGAACTACAGAGCCGGTACACCAATGAAAAATGTTCGTGAGGGTAAGAGAGCATTTCAATTCTATTGTTAAGAACAAAGGATCTCCTCGGTTAATTCGGCATATGAACGATTGTCATAATGGGGATGCCGGGGTGCTGAGATTCGCGGGAATTGCCAGTCTTCCGCCATCTAATAAAGGTGGCGATCACCACAAACGACTTCTACAAATGGAAGCCAAATGGATCCTGGAGCTTAATGCTCAAGGAGCACTTGGATTAAACGATAAACTAGATATGGCCATGTTTCTGTAGGAGTAAGTAGTTCGGATTCCCTCTGATGGTTAGTAGTCCTCTAAAACCGGCCTCACTTCCCGATACCCTTGCTGTATGCGGGCACAAGAGCTTTTATATGAAGCTCCCTAGGGCTGTGTAATGGTTTTCTATCCTCTCCAGTAGGTCCGAAGTCTAGCGGGGGTTCAGGGATGGTGCAGGGGGACGAACTGACTTCTATGGATGCAGGTAGTAATCAGGGTTGCAATAGTGAAATGGCAAACAGTCAGTGACTTGTTTCAGCACTGTATAAAACTCCACACTAAACCTAGCATATGGTAAGTAAATAAACAGTGGAGTAGTGCTTAGCCCTGTTATTTACTATTGTGCAGCGTAATACTATGGCTAGATGTTGATTGGCCTCCCCAGTTACCTAGGGAATATAAACAAACATTCTGCCTATGCTCTGCTTTGTAGCAGGCTCACAGCTGCAGCTGTGGCAGCAGCTTCTACATGGACCAATCACATCGCGCCTATATTGCGATCATGTGACGTGTCACATGACCCAGAAGTCATGGTAGTGTCCTGGCTCTATTGCTGGATATCTGCTCTGTAAAATCTTAACAATGTAAGTATAAGCTCTCGTTTCTGTATAAGGACATTATATTGAGACAGTTCTGGTTATCAGTTCCTTAGTGTACTTTCTGTAAATTGTTTATGTTGTGTTTTTAACTTGTTCACATGATTATGTGCACCTGTTGCAGCTGCTGATGATGTCTTGTAGGCGGTTCTGCTCCACCTATATAAGGTAGAAGCAGACATTTGCAGTTGTTAGTGACCCGTTGAAGGGCAGCACGCCCGAAACGGTGCCGTCGTCACCCGGTCCCCCTCCCTGCACCGTGTAACAACTACCCAAATAAAGGACTCCGCATGTCGCAACTCCGGTGAGTGCCGCTCTTTTCTTATACCTTGTTTGATGGACTGTATCTCGCTGGCACCCTGGATGCCTGTGTGACCTACACTTCTATGCCTACACGCAGTTAAGTTACCTCATAGGTGGTGCCCTCCCTTGTTTTTGTTGCTGGACACTACAAAAAATGTCTCCCCATTTAAAAAAATTCATGCCCAGATTGTACCAAAGTGGTATCAATTCACCCATAATAAAAAGTGTAATTCAATAAGATACCTCTGTTAGCATTCTGAAAATAATGCTGACATATGCAGCACCCCACTCGGTTGCTTGAATGCGTACAAACAAAATTGTGTATGACTGCAAAACCACTAGCACTTCCCCTGTGTTACCTGCTTCCCAATATGTTGTCCAGGAAGAAGGGCTTGATGCCACCTGCATACAACCTGCAGTTTCACATACACAACAATCATTTAGCATTGGACAGTGGATGTATATGATATACTGTATACTTGTGGTGTCAAGCAAAATGTGACCCCCATAACTAACAAGAGGAACATTGAGTAGTACGTGTTTTCTGCCAAACAGCATTACATGGTAGTAGTACTACTTAGGATTTTCCAAGCACTATAGGACTATTATTTTGTGAATTTTTGGTGGCACAATCCTACCTAAATGTCACCTCAATACCAGTCTTTTTAAGAGGAGTACTGTGGCCAGCAGAAATCAGCCTATCACCCCAAAAACATCGGGTAACATGGCCTGGTCTGTGCTTGGTAGCAGAAAGTAAGAAAGTTTGAAGTAATGCTGCTTTGCATTGGGAAAACTGCCTTTTTGTAATGTGGATAGAAGCACCAGCGATGCTTAAATGGCATGGTGCAAAGTTGGTAGCAGGCAGTAGGAAATGTTTGGACTATACTGCATTGTGGAGTGCAATAAACATCTTTTTAAGTGGAGTACTGTGGCAATCAGAAGCCAGCCTGTCACCCCAAAAGCAGTGAACACATGGCCTGGTATGTGTTTGGTAGCAGGCATGGGAAGTTTTGGAGCAATGCTGCTTTAAGTTGGGCAAAATGCCTTTTTGGTATGTGGACAAAAGCACCAGCGGTATAAATACACTGCTGCGAGATTAGTAGCAGGCAGTAGCATTTTTTTAAGTAGTGCAATTTTGCGTTGGGCAAACCGCCTTCTTAGAATGTGGACACAAGCGCCAGCAGATTAAATGCACTGCTGCGAGGTTAGAAGCAGGAAGTACTTACCATCAATGCCAAAAACAAAATCCAATTGCACTTGCAGGATGCAGTCAGACCCCACTATGTGAAGCAAGCCCAGCTGCAGGCTAATAAATCACCTCAACCTACCACAAGGTGTGGGAGGCGACTTGCCGTGCACACAATGGGCCCGCACAGGACACCATTCACACTGATACATATGATGCAGTGTCTGAAAGCTACCCAAATGCTCTTCTGCCTGAGCAAATGGGCCGCACATTACAATACTTCTGCACCACTAGATGAATGGCGCCCCATGTGACCCAACTTCACCCTGAATAGAATAAAAAAGTGCAAAAAAGTTTTTTATATGATGAACAAAAAACTTTTATAAATGGGATATTGGTTCATGTATTGGCCAAGACACTTAAGCTCATGATCCTTGTCACGGATTCCCATGCTCATGAGTCCTAACAAAATTGTACAAAAACTGCTAAGAATAAGCAGCATCAGAAAAACTTACCATCGATGCCAAAAACAAAAACCAACTGCACTTGCAGGATGCAGTCAGACCCCACTACGTGAAGCAAGCCCAGATGCAGGCTAATAAATCACCTCAACCTACAACAAGGTGTGGGAGGTGAAGTATTGTACTGTGCGGCCCATTTGCTCAGTCAGCAGAGCAGTTGGGTAGCTTTCAGACACTCTGCATCATATGTATCAGTGTGAATGGCATCCCATGCGGGCCCATTGTGTGCATGGCAAGTAGCTTCCCACACCTTGTTGTAAGTTGAGGTGATTTATTAGCCTGCACCTGGGCTTGCTTCACATAGTGGGGTCTGACTGCATCCTGCAAGTGCAGTTAGTTTTTGTTTTTGGCATTGATGGTAAGTTTTTCTGATGCTGCCTATTCTTAGTAGTTTTAGAAGCAGGAAGTAGCAACTATTGGAGTACTGTAGTTTTGTGTTAGGCAAACCGGCTGTTGGTAGCAGGCAGTAGCAACCTTTGGAGTAATGCAGTTTTGTGTTAGCCAAACCGCCTTTTTAGAATGTGGACACAAGCCACAAGCAGATTAAATGCACTGCTGCGAGATTTGTAGCAGACACTAGCAAGTTTTAGAGTACTGCTGTTTTGCGTTGGGCAAACTGCCTTTTTAGAATGTGGAAACGTACCAGCGGATTAAATGCACTACTGCGGGGTTAGTAACAGGCAGTAGCAACGTTTAGAGTACTGCTGCTTTAAATTGACCCTACAGACACAGACTACAGGGAGGGCGAGTGACTAGAGCAGAGTCTATCTCTACTGTCTCTTGAGCTCTCAAAAGAGCTATTGGTTTGGTTGTATGAAATAGCTATGAACGGATTCTTTCAACTCTCCCTGCTCCAATATCTCTCCCTTCCTAATCTACACTGTCATTGAGGTACACTTGAAGTAGCCCTCAAAAGTGTTTTTTTTTTAACAGACCTAACACTCTCACTGTCAGCTGAGAGATCTCTCCCTATTCTTTTACAACGTAGGGTCTGCATGCAATGCGGGTAAAATGGCGGCAGCAGGGCTTAAATAGCCCCTATGAGTCATCTATGACACTGAGTGGCCAGCCAATCACTGAAATACCACAAACAAGATGTCTGTGGCATTAGTGTGTTTGGTTATGAAGCCCAGCATGATCAGTGGCTGCAAAGGAGGAATCAAAACTGCAGGGTAGAACATCCAATTATAGCGAGGTGAGTACACAAAAACTCACCGAAAAACAAATAATGTAAATACCATGCTATCCATGCGAATAGTGATAAATACACTCGTTCATCACCACCAGTCATGATAGGAGACCATTGATTTCACAAAATTATTGCTAAAGATGAGAAAAAATGGTTTTACGTCTGCTTAGCCCCAGTTTCCTGTCACAGGTTTTGCACCAGCATGACTACCATGAAAGAGGCTCTTGTTTTTCGTAGCTTATTCGTGAAGATTAGAAAAATTGTTTTTGTGGCTTCTTAGCTCCATTTTCTAAGAAAGGGAGAAACATAGCGCACAATAGGGTCTTATCTATGTAGTTCTTGTGACGTTTTTCCCACATATTGTAGTCCACATTCACACTGAATCAAGTAGATGACAAAAGACGTTTCACAGTTCAGGAAGAACTTAATATCAAATGACATATTATTCTGAGTCGATCTAAAAACAGTAGTATTATGCATCATCATCATCATGGTGCAACATAAACATCGGATGGGGTTACATCTAAAGGATCCTACTTTTGCATTCCTTGTTCATTATCTCCTTATTTTTAAGGTGACTGGGTGCCAATAAATTCCTTAAGGAGGAGGCTCTCTTAAAAGTTAGGCCTGGTTCATTGGGTAGAGCAATCCCCAACACTGGATCATTCAAAAGAATAGACCAATGGTCCTGAAGTATCTTTCTGATCTTATGATGTTGTTTTGTAAATGTTGTTAAAAATTGGAAGTAAAACAATCATTATAGGCTTTTATCAATAGTTTTTTTTTTGGTAGTTTTTTTCAATAAACAGATTTTAAAATGCAAGCCTG
The DNA here is from genome assembly GCA_033576535.1 of Allobates femoralis. Taxonomy (NCBI): domain Eukaryota; kingdom Metazoa; phylum Chordata; class Amphibia; order Anura; family Aromobatidae; genus Allobates; species Allobates femoralis. The sequence goes on from JARQOC010000001.1 coordinate 377,396,293, forward strand.
ATTGTTAAAAAATAGGACTCCAAACTAAAATTTTTCCTGATCATATTGTATTGATTCCCAGGGATATTAGTTAGCCATTTGTGATAATGACCACTTTTAAAATCCCAAAAACTATTTGCATCACATTTTTTAAAATATATTTTAGTAAAGAGCTTGCCATCTAAATGGAAAATTGTCAGATCAAGATAATCAATACTCTCTGGATTGCATACCCATGAAAAAGTGAGACCCCAATCACTTCTCTGAAGGTTCTCAAGGAACTAATACATGTTGTTACATTCATTATTATAGATTATGAATAGATCATCTATATATCTTTTAAAAAATATAACATATTCAGAATAATTGGAGTTCTCTATATTGATGGATTCGAAGGTGGCCATTAACAAATTAGCATAAGTTGGTGCCACCTTTGAGCCCATCGCTGTACCAAGTTGCTGATAATATGGTTTGCCCTGAAGTAAAAAAAGTTGTTATTAAGTATGAGCCTCATGCTCCCCATTAAAAAAGCCTTTTGATTCACAGATATGCGGGCATCTTCCTCTACACACGTACCAAAGCTAAATTATCCCAAATCATGTCTTAATAGTTATTAATGTATAGGAATCTTTCCATATTATATCACCCATTAATTGAATCAATTGGGCAGAATCCCTAAGGAAACTGTCCAAATTAGTAACATGAAAATACATTATATTGTCCACGTATGCCGCCAAACTTGATGTGAGAGAACCTATCCCCGAGATGATTGGCCTCCCGGGGTGGTTATTCTGATCCTTTTGGATCTTAGGGAGACGATAGAAAAATGCCCTTAGTGGGTTTTCATTGTCAAAAAATTGAACTCATTCTTATCCAGAATTTTCTCCTTTCTCCCATTTGCGATTAGTTTATTGTATTCAATTATTGCACTACTAGCTGTGAGCCCGATGCAAATGCATCGGGATTCTAGAACGTGCATTAATTTGATTATAGTAGTTATAGCTACTTTTTGGGGGGTCCAATACTTTTTTGGGGGGTCCAATACTTATTGGGGCGCGTTCAATGCTTTTTGGGGTGCGTTCAATACTTATTGGGGCGCGTTCAATGCTTTTTGGGGCGCGTTCAATGCTTTTTGGGGCGTGTTCAATACTTTTTGGGGGCGTTCAATACTTATTGGGGTGTGTTCAATACTTTTTGGGGCGCGTTCAATACTTTTTGGGGCGCGTTCAATACTTATTGGGGTGCGTTCAATACTTTTTTGGGCGCGTTCAATACTTATTGGGTGTGTTCAATACTTATTGGGACGCGTTCAATACTTTTTGTGGCGCGTTCAATACTTTTTGGGGCGCGTTCAATACTTATTGGGGTGCGTTCAATACTTTTTGGGGCGCGTTCAATACTTATTGGGGTGTGTTCAATACTTATTGGGGTGTGTTCAATACTTATTGGGACGCGTTCAATACTTTTTGGGGCGCGTTCAATACTTATTGTGACGCGTTCAATACTTATTGGGGTGTGTTCAATACTTTTTGGGGCGCGTTCAATACTTTTTGGGGCGCGTTCAATACTTATTGGGGTGTGTTCAATACTTTTTGGGCCGCGTTCAATACTTATTGGGGTGTGTTCAATACTTTTTGGGGCGCGTTCAATACTTATTGGGGTGTGTTAAATACTTTTTGGGGTGTGTTCAATACTTTTTGGGGTGTGTTCAATACTTATTGGGACGCGTTCAATACTTTTTGGGGCGCGTTCAATACTTATTGTGACGCGTTCAATACTTATTGGGGTGTGTTCAATACTTTTTGGGGCGCGTTCAATACTTTTTGGGGCGCGTTCAATACTTATTGGGGTACGTTCAATACTTTTTGGGGCGCGTTCAATACTTATTGGGGTGTGTTTAATACTTTTTGGAGTGCTTTGCTGGGCTAAACCTGAATGGTGCACAGGGGGTTAATCAGATGTCAGGTCTGTGTGTGAGTGAAGATGTGCTGATTGACTCACTGGGTTGCAGCTGGGAGTGAGTAGGCTGGATAGGTGTCTGAGTGAGGAGAGGACGATTCAGAAGTTCAGAGCACTGCCATGTGAAGAGGTGCTGGAAGTGATCCGTCCTCAGTGGGTAAGTGATGGGAGCCTACCAGCTGATGTGTGCTTGGCAGCCAGTGTCCAAGGGCCAGGCGGTCACAGCTGACTTTGGGACATTGAGGGGGGGGGCTGTGCGGCCATTGAGGGGGGAGGGGGGGGGGTCTGTGCGGCCATTGAGGGGGGGGGTCTGTGCGGCCATTGGGGGGGGGGTGGCTGTGCGGCCATTGGGGGGGGGGGGGTCTGTGCGGCCATTGGGGGGGGGGGGAGGGTCTGTGCGGCCATTGGGGGGGGGGGAGGGTCTGTGCGGGATGATGATTGATGATGATGATGATGATGATGATGATTATTGATGATGATGATTGATGATGATGATGATGATGATGATCTGTGACTCGCAATGCTTGCACTACCCAGCGACTCGCATGGATCCCCATTCAACGTATAAGGGGACTTGCGGCGGCTGACGTAGCGACTCGCAATGGCCTCGCGGCCATTGCTCGCGCTACACAGCGAGTCGCAATGAATCCCCATTGAAAGTATAGTGGGACGTGCGGCACCTGAGGTAGCGACTCGCAATGGCCTCGCGGCCATTGCTCGCGCTACCTCAGCGGTAAATCGCTAACTTTGTAGCCGACCCTCTGGTTCTATTTTCGGACAGCGACTCGCAATGGCCGCTTCGCGGCCATTGCTCGCGCGTGGTGACGTCACATAGTGACAAAGCCACGGCGATTTCGGGGGCCGACACGAAAATGCCTACGGCAATTATAGAGTAGATTATAAAGATCCAATGTCACAGCTTTATATGTCTTTTTATTATCCAAAATCCTATAAGCCTCATTGAGGTAGTCTTTCCTATCTTGTATAACTAACCCCTCTTATCAGCTGGCCTAATGACTATCTCCATATTTTCTTTCAGATTTTTAACCGCCTCCCATTCTGCTCTTGTTAGATTTCTTTCATTTTTATAGTCTACAGCAGGGGTCTCAAACTCCAGGCCTCGAGGGCTGCACACAGTGCAGGTTTTCAGGATTTCCCTAGTATTTGAAAGTTAGTAATCAAATGACCAACTGTCAAAGTATGGAAATCATGAAGACCTGGACTGTGTGCGGCCCTCGAGGCCTGGAGTTTGAGACCCCTGGTCTACAGGATTCACTTTCCCCAAATCCTTCAGTACTAAATAAGAAAATGTTTTAAATGGTGATCCTGATTCTGTATGGGTAGAAATTTGATTTATTTTTCAAAGAAGTGTGTAATATTAGATCTTCCGACTTATCTTCATAGCCATCTGCAACTATATTCATATTTTCCTGTATCATATGTATCATAAAATGCCTCTTCACTGTTAGCTTTCTGATGAAGGTTTGCAAGTCTATAAAAAGATCTAGTTCTTGGGCAGAAAGACAACCCTTTTTGTAATAAAGAGACTTCTGATGTGTTTAGATTCTTTGAAGATAAGTTGAATATATTATTTATTCTTTTGCTGTCTTGTACAGTATTAATGAATACATTCCTTTTTATTGCGTTTCCCACCTCTGCAACCTCTGTAACACTTTTTAGTTTTCTCGTTTGGTTTTCAAAAAAAAGTGTAATCATATTCTGTTGGTTCTTCCCTTTCCCTAAAAAACAACTGGAGCATCTGAATTGACTGGTTTATTTTTTTAATTCAATAGTGTTAAATTTTGGTAAAAATGGAACCAAACTACTTTGATTATTATCTGTTTTTACCAAAATTTGACACTATTGAATATAAAAATAAACCAGTCAATTCAGATGCTCCAGTTGTGTTTTTAATAGTAATTATAAATTAGTAATAGTAATTATAAAATAGTAATAGTTTTACTTCCAATTTTTTTACATTTACAAAACAACATCATAGGATCAGAAAGATCCTTCAGGACCATTGGTCTATTCTTTTGAATGATCCAGTGTTGGGGATTGCTCTACCTAATGAACCAGGCCTAACTTTTAAGAGAGCCTCCTCCTTAAGGAATTTATTGGCACACAGTCACCTTAAAAATTAGAAGATAATGAATAAGGAATGTACAAAAGTAGGATCCTTTAGATGTAACCTCATCCGATGTTTATGTTGCACCATGATGATGCATAATACTACTGTTTTTAGATCGACTCAGAGTAATATGTCATTTGATATTAAGTTTTTCCTGACCTGTAAAACTTCCTTTGTCATCTACTTGATTCAGTGTGAATGTGGACTACAATATGTGGGAAAAACGTCACAAGAACTACATAATCGCATGAACTCTCATAGATATAATATTAAGGAGGGATTATTATTCCATGGGGTATCAAAATATTGTTTTATTAAACATGGTAAAAAACCATGTATTAAGGTGGACCCAATCGATCATGTACCGGAGGGCACTCCCAATAGAGATACTAGCTTGATGAGGAAGGAGATCTATTGGATCCATAGACTGCAAACTTTGCAGCCGTATGGTCTTAATGAAGTATCCAACCTCTTTAAATTGACAATAGTGTTGCTGATATTATGAACTCTGATGGGAATGCACTCTGTGTAGGTCCTTAAGAGCAGTCTAGGGTTTGGCATAGTGAAATGGTTGAGCGCAATAGAATGTGATCCTGACTGTGCAGCTCATGCATTAGTTCTGGGATTGAGTCCCCCTCAAAAAGATAGTATTACCCCGTCCTGGGAATAGAGGAGTGACAGATTGATGTATAGAGATAGCTGTTATGAGAACTTCTGCTATGAGATCTTGCTATGAGAAATGATTTTATAAGGGTTTTTAAATTTGATTATACTGCTATGTTTTTCTTGATGGATGCTGATTTCTATGGATTTTTAAGGTTATTTTTAAATCTGTTTTGTATTGGGATGGGTATCACATGATATTCGTTTTTACATTTGTGTATTGTTTGGGTCCTGTGACATGGTATCCACCTCATTTCCGGGTAATTGCTATGTTTAATAAGTGTGATATGTGATGGCGGTGTAATTCCAACTCCTGAAGAAGTGTACAGTGGGTATACGAATCGCGTAGAGTTGTAAGAGGAATAAAAGATTGTTCTATAATCTATGGGCTCTGTGGATGAACTCCTTGGATGATGACTAAGAACAACGTGATCCAGGAAGCCAGATTACTTTCTATCTTGAGCTCCATTTTCGTGATACAGGTTTCATGCCAGCACAACTGCCATGACAGAGTCTCTTGCTTTTCATTACTTCTTCCTATAGTGAACAAAATTTTAATTCTTTGCATCTGAGCTCCATTTTCCTGATACAGTTTTCACGCCAGCATGACTACCTTGATAGAGGCTCTGGCTTTCCATTACTGGTTCTTGTAAAAAGTAAAATGTAATCTGTCGCTTCTGAGTTCCATCTTCCTGAAACAGGTTTTACGCCAGATGTTCTAGCCACGACAGAGGTCCTTGCTTTCCATAACTTATTCCTAAAGATGAAAGAAATTGATTTTGTTGCTCCTCAGCTCCATTTTGCTGACACAGGTTTACTGCCAGCAAGACTATCCTGATAGAGACTATTGCTGTTCATTACTTCTTACGGAGAACAACATTTTAATCTGTCGCTTCTGAGCTCAATTTTCGTGACACAGGTTTCACTCCAGCAAGACTACCATGATAGCGGCCCTTGATATCCATAACTTCTTTTTATAGAGGACGAAATTTGAATTTGTTGCTTCTAAGCTAAATTTTTCTGAAAAAGATTTCATTCCAGCATGACTACTATAATAGAGGCACATTTTTACGTAACTTTTTCTTAATAATAAGAAAAACATTTTTGGTAGCTGTTTATCTCCATTTTCCTGACACAGGTTTCATGCCATCATGACTGGCCACAATACAGACCCTTGCTTTCCATAAATTATTCCTAAAGATGAGAAAATTGTTTTTTAGTTGCTCAGCTCCATTTTCCTGACACAGCTTTCACAACAGCATGACTACCGTGATAGAAGCTCTTGCTTTCCATACTTAGTCCTAAGGATGACTTTAATTAATTTTATTGCTGATTAGTTCCAATTTCCTGTCAAATGTTTTATGCCAGCATGACTACTACAAAAGAGACCATTGCTTTTCATTACTTTTTTTCAAAAATGGAATCTGTCGCATCTGAGCTCCATTTTCCTGACACAGATTTCATATCAGCAAAACCACCATGATAGAGGCTCTAGCTTTCTATAACTTATTAATAAAAATGAGAAAATTAGTTTTGTGGCTTCTTAGCTTCATTTTCCTAATACAGGTTTCATGTCAGCATGACTACTATGGTAGAGGCTGTTGGTATCCATAACTTTTTCTTATAGAGGACAAAATTTTAATCTGTCACCCCTGAGCTAAATTTTTCTGGCACAGGTTTCACGTCAGCACAAATAGCCACAAGCGATTCCTTGCTTTCCTTTATTTATTCCTAAAATTAGAAAAATTGGTTTTGTGGATGCTCAGCCCCATTTTTCTTACACAGGTTTCAAGCTGTCATGACTGGGCATGATATGGTACCTTGCCTTCCATTATTGCCCCTTATTGAGGACAAAAGTTTAATCTTTCAATTCTGAGATCCATTTTCATGACACAGGTTTCACACCAACATAATTGGCTGCGATAAAGGCACTTTCTTTCCATAACTTAATCCTAAAGATGAGAAAATTTGGTTTTGTGGCTGCTCAACTACCAAGATTAAAGGTCTTAAATGAATTTATAATACAACAATGGTTGTAAGATCTTTACAATCCACATAGTCTTCACTAGTACGGAAACAGGAGTAGTTTTATGAAATCATCAAAGCAAATTTTATTCGAAATACATATTTTTAGAACAGAGAATCAGAAAAAACTAATTTGCATAAAAAAAGGTGGCAACAGCCACAAGGACAGAAAATCCCCCAAGAAAAAAATCACACATAAGAACAAAAAACAAAAATAGGACTTCACATGATAACACAAGATTGAAGGATAATTAGGATTATCAATATGTAAGGAACTAGAAGATTTAAATATAAAGTGCCAGTGCAATCACAAGGAACCTAAGGCTATTAATCATACATTGTTCCAAAAATCGAACTTAAAATAAACCCATCTTATAGTCACAAGAAACCTGCAAAATTACAGACCCCAATTACCTATAATGCACATAAAAAACACCAACCCATACTAGGAGCCGAATAAAAAAAGTGCATGATAAATATCAATTAGACTGAAGGAACTCTGTGCGAAGGACTCGTGTGAGGGCAATGCGAGGGAAACTCGCATTGCCCTCGGACCAGTTTTGCCCTATCAGGCAGGGCACACTGGTGCAAGTCCCTCGCACTCAACTCGCATTGCGAGTCAGAAGCGAGCACAGTCGCAGCATTCTGCGACTGCACGCAATTCTGACATACGTGATGGTAATGAAAGTCTATGGGGGTGAGAAAATCTCGCCCCCATACAGCACACTGTGCGATATTTGCACGAGTGTGCTGGCAAAATCGCTTTAAACTCGCCAGCTGTCAAAGCTGGGGAGTTTAAAATTATCGCTTTCCCGATACAGTAATCAATCATCTTGCACCGCTATGTCAGCGGTGCAAGATGATTATTAAACACTCAGCTGCTGGGCACCTCTTTCTAATTTTCAGGGTTAAACTGCATATGCAGCATCTGTGCAGCATATAAGCACAGATGCTGCATATGCAGCTATTAAACCCGTGAATGAAGGGTTAATGTGTTTTTTGTATGTTGGCAACATGTCTCCAGGGAGTGTCCACACTCCCTAGAGACATGCTTCCTTACTTCATTGGCAGTTCAGGGTTTAATACCTATATTTATGCCCAGCCGCTATTTGTCTGCATTTCAAAATCATTCATAAAAGCCGGCGGCTACTGTCAGTGAGCAGCGCGCGTATGCTACGCAATTAGCGTAAGTACATTGCTGGGCAGCGTCCTGAATAAGGAGCTGTCCCAGGTACTTACGCTAATTGTGTACTGTACCCGCCGCTCTCCATGGTGCTGAAGACTTAATCATCTGCCTAATGGCCAGCGCACATTGAAACTCTGGAGCACTGGCCATGGTGCAGATGATTAAGTCGTCAGCACCATGGAGAGTGGTGGGTACAGTACGCAATTAGCGTAAATACCTGGGACAGCTCCTTATTCAGGACGCTGCCCAGCAATGTACTTACGCTAATTGAGTACCATACCGCGCGCTGCTCACTGACAGGAGCCGCCGGCTTTTATGAATGATTTTGAAATGCCGACAAATAACGGCTGGACATAAAGATAGGGATTAACCCCTGAACTGCCAATGAAGTAAGGCAGCATGTCTCCAGGGAGTGTGGACACTCCCTGGAGACATGTTGCCAACATATAATAAACACATTAACCCTTCATTCGCGAGTTTAATAGCCGCATATGCAGCATCTGTGCTGATATGCTGCACAGATGCTGCATATGCAGTTTATCCCCGAATATTAGAAAGAGGTGCCCAGCAACTGGGTGTTTAATAATCATCTTGCACCACTGACACAGCGGTGCAAGATGATTGATTACTGTACCGGAAACCGGCACATTCATACTCTGCGGCTTTGACAGCCGCGGAGGTTGAATATGCCGGTAAATGCTGTCCATGGCCCTGAAGTTTGCTTCAGGATCGTGGACAGCATCTCACTCACACACAGCACACTCTCATCACAGTTGCAGCACACTCACATGCATACAGCCAGGCACAGTCACTCACATGCACCACACTCGCACCACACACACCAAAAACATGCATCACACTCTCATCACTGTCATGTATCAAACATGCTCAGTGTGCTTTCAGCCTTAGAAAAACTCTCTCATTAGTAGGTAAAAGTGAAAAGAGATTGTGTTACATGATCAAGGTCCCATGGACAGAAACTGACAACACATACCTTCAACGTACATTTCACAGACTGGGATCTGTTGTTTGTTAAGATAGCAGTTTCACCTCCCTGATAAAGCAGAGTGGTGAGTTTATTAGCTTGGTCATGTGACCTAAATCAGTTGTTCAGGATGCCTTGCCTTATTGGTGCATGTGCCGTCATCCTCACAAGACCTGGAAGATGACCGCTGCCCCAGTGGTATTGTGCACAGGCGTGGGAGCATGGCAGAGTTGCCATACCTCCCAGGAATGTGAACCACCATGAGGACAGCTAAATGGGAAAGGGAGCCGGATCGTGAATGCGCACAGTGGAGCATTAAAAGCTGGAACAGGGAATACTCACATGAGACATAAAGAACATACAGAACATCTTTTAAAGGTACAGAATGCCAGTATTTTGACACATTATATCATCTCTCCATGTATTCATTGACAGATTTGTTCTGTTTAATATTTGTAAAATTGTTAAAAAAAACTGTATTCAGAGGCCCTATTCTATGCGTTTTCAAGAGTCTTTTGCAGTCCTTCCTAAATAATTTTTGGCAGACCTTGCATAGTCCAAATAGGCTTTCTGAGTTTCAGAACCCCTCCTTCATAAATCAAACAGTCTGTGCCTGACAATGTCTGTCACATTATATGCCCAGATGAGGTATTCACTGGTAAATGTAATTTTAACATTTGCTGCTTTTTCAGCATTGAAAGGAAAGAGAAAAACAAAAGCGTAAACGCTGTATGTGAACACAGGCTAAAGGGGTGGAGGATGATTTTTTTTTACTTTTGCCTCATATACTGTAGAAGCCAATATACTGTAGAGGAAAGAACTTTTGTTAACATTTTTCCTGTGAAATAAAACTTAGATTTTGTAGGTTTTATGGTGACTCCGTAAAAGTGGAGTAATATTCTGACAAAATTATTCACACAAATCAGCTGTATCAAATATGCATCCAGGCATTCTCTCCATGCTGTCCCTACTCAATTTCAGCAATGTTTCATCCATCTCAGTATTTTTACAGGTCTTCCAGACCTCCTGGGAGGTTCCACCAGAATAATATTTGAGTTTCTCATTGACTTGCTTTAGGTTCATTACTTGGTACAAATAATCGAATATTGCAATGTATTCAATATAAAGAAATCAAAGCCAAATATTTTGCTATTAGTCCATCACTAGTGCTAATTTAAAAATAGGGAAAGAATAAAAGGTGCTTAATGCAAATGAGTGGTTCAAATATAAGACCATTATGATTAAAAATGGATGCACAAATTAATTGTAGATTTGTAGTAGTCCAAAGAAGGTATTCAGAATTTCAATTTTCAAAATGAATAGAAAGAAAAACACAGCTTATATGGGAACATTCTGACCTTAGAACAGAATTGTTCTAATAATGGCTTGGGGCTTAGCTCTTAGAATAACTGTTTTGTTAAACTTGAAAGAAGGGAAAAAGAAAATTTCATGATTTATTGATTTGTTGTTCTTTCCAGTTTGAAGTTGGTGGTCTGATACCAACTGTCTAAAAAGAGATTGATTCTCTTGCAAGATTCATTTACTTATAAAAAGAATAAAAACGTTAAGCACAGGCAATCTCTTGTCACGTTCTTAAACCTTTGTAAATATATAATGGCATCTTAATCTGAGCATCACTATCAGAACTTTTTCGAGTAATGAATATAATTGGTAATTAAACTATTCACTTTATATTGACTTATGAACATAAATATGACATTTTATTTTAGATAAACTAAAATGAAATTACTTAAGTAGTGAAGGCACATAGTACTCTTTAAATAAATAATACACTTGAAATAAGTTAAGCTTTTTTATACTTGTGTTTATACAAATGAAAATTTTCTTTAATAGAACTAGATTACACTAATCAGCCATATTAATAAAACTATTGAATATCAATGCTTATTTCATGATAAAGCTATCTGTAAAGAGATGAAATATACTTGGCCTCAAGGGAACAATAATTTCTAAAATTGAAAAGCAGAAAACAGTCAGACTTAAGTATCTAAGTTACTTTGATGATATATGCCATATTGTGATGGATGGCAACTGGGCAAGAGCATCTCTAAAATACCATGTCTTGTGGAGTGGTATCAGTATGTGTTGGTTAGTATCTGCAAAATATGGTCTCAAGAAGGACAACAAGGACAACAAGTCCAATCAAGAGGGCCTTTGACACCAAAGCCAATATCTTGTCTAATATCACTCTGACCCCTGTAGGGGGAGCATAGTGTACAGAAACTGAGGCAGCTAAAAACTGATAATAGTTCCCAATAATGGATATTAATTCCTCCTGTTCTGCATTGCCTTGGCAACCTGATAGAGCAGTAGCATCAGACGTTACTGATTGGCTGAGAAGATTGGAGAAGATGAGTTGAGTTAAATGCATTGGAGAGCATGGGGGTCTTTGGACTTTGTTACACACTGAGAGCGATGATCTAGAACTGGAACATGTGGTGCACACTGACAGTTCTGCAGTTTTGTGTGAGAGGACAGTGAGCCATGGAGCTGCAATACAACCACATACCAACCAGGTTACTAGGAGCAGTGGACCTCCTATATAGATGAAGACTACTCCTATTATTCCCGGAGTTACAAAGCACCTGAATCCTGAAGCTCCAGATGGAAACTCAGTGTGGCTATAGACCTGCAAAATATAGGAGTGAATAGCTACTCGTGGGAATTGCAGTTCCATTGTTGGGGAAGTATACTGTAGTGAATGATAAGGGATTACTACTGAAAAATGTAAATATACTCACAAGGAGTTTATGATAGCACCAGACAAGGACGGGATGTTGCTTTCATTATATTAAATGCACCAACAATTACTGCAAGTGCGCCAACCATCAAAATATGGGTCCCTACTTGGGACAGTATTATTTGGGACCAGTAGCACTGGTGGTACGGATATGTTGAAATTGTAATATCAAAGGGTTGAAACTCCAACAAATCCTTTAGGAAAATGTGAAACATTCATCAGGTGAAATGAATAATTGGAAAACCAGACTAGTAAATAATCACAAATCGGTACTGGATACCAGGTGGTGGTACATATCCGTACCACCAGTACTACTTCTGTACCCTGAGGAAGGCCTGTGAGCCGAAACTTTGGTCTATGTACTTTCTGGCAAAAATAAAGTAACACTTCTTTTTGCACCTTAATCCACTTGTGGAGTTCTTATTTATCTCGTTTGGTGTGCCCAGTCTATACTCTTTAAATTGAACTATTTTTCACTGTAGCACCCGGCACAATACGTTGAGCCCTCTATATTCTCATTCATCTTGTTGTAATTTAAACTTATCTTTCCTTACAAACAGGTTTATTGCAACACACATCTTGTATATGTCTTGAATATTGCATGACATTATTTGTTTGTAGTTCCTGCAATTGCCATTATTTATCCTTCTGTAAAAAAAAGTGTCTCAACCCCTTAGTGACAGAGCCAATTTTCTTCACCTTAATGACCGCAACAAATTTTACAGTTTGGACCTGTTTCATTACATGAGGTTATAACTCTGGAACTCTTCAACAGATCCCAGTGATTCCAAGACTGTTTTTATGACACATTCGACTTCATGTTAGTGGTACATTTAGATTGATAAAATGTTTGCCAAAACACAGTTTTTTTCACAAATAAATGCAAAAATTATTTTCAACAATTGAAGTTTTATACCGTTAAACCAGATTGTTATATCACGCAACAGTTAAAAAATTTAATTTCCTACATTTCTACTTTACATCAGCACAATTTTGGGAAAAAAAATGTTAGAAAGTTTGAAGGGTTCAAAATTTATCAGCAATTTCTACTTTTTACATCAAAATTTACAACACCATTTTTTAGGGAACACATGCCATTTGAAGTGACATTGAGGGGCCTATATGACAGAAAATACCCAAAAGTGACACCATTCTAAAAACTGCACCCTCAGACTGTTCAAAACCACATTCAAGAAGGTTATTAACCCTTCAGGTGCTTCAAAGGAATGAATTCAAAGTGGAATGAAAAAAATCAAAATTGACATTTTACCTAAAAATATTGCTTTAGCCTCAATTTATTTACTTTTACATGGTATGGCATGACAAAATGGACCCTAGAATTTGTTAAGTTTATTTTAAATGTACCGATACCGCACATGTGGTCAGAAACCTCAGTTTGAGCTAATGGGAGGACTCAGAAGGGAAGGACCGCTATTTGCAGTTTCAAACAAATTTGGCTGAAATAGATTGTTATATTTCCTTGGCCCTAAGGTACCTAAACAGCAGACTTCCCCCAAAAGTGACCCCATTAGGGAAATTAGACCCCTGAAAGGTTTTATCTATGGGTATAGTGAGAATTTGCAATCAACAGGTACTTCACAATATTTGATAACTATAGGATGTCATATTTAAAATGTTATTCTTTTTCACAAAAGTGTTGTTTTAGCATCACATTTTTTATGTTTACAAGAAGTAACACCAAAAAGTAGTTTCCACAGTTTGTTACCCACTTTCTTATGAGCACGGAGAAACCTCGCATGTGTAGCCAAAAAGTTCTGTTTGGACAAATGGCAGGACTCAGAACAGATGGAGCAGTATTTGAATTTTGGAAAGCAAATTTGGCTGAAATATACTGCGGGTACCATGTTATATTTCAACAGAAACCTACCACAAGTGACCCTCAAAGATGTTATCTAGGGGTATAGTGAGCATTTTGATCCCACAGGATTTAATAACAATAGGCCGTCATGTTGTAAATTTTCTTTTTTTCATGAGTGTTGATTTAGCACCACATTTCTCTCTTTTACAAAAAGTAACACCTAAAAGTGGACCACACACTGTTACTGGCTTTCTTTTTAGCAATGGCAATATGCCACATGTAGACAAAAGTTTCTGTTTGTACAAATGGTAGGGCTCAGAAGGAGCAATGTTTGAATTTTTTCAAAACAAACTAGACCCCTCAAAGATTTTATCTAGGGGACATAGTAAGCATTTTGAACCCACAGATACTTCACAGAATTTCATAACAAAAGGTCATCATATTTAAAATTCACTTTTTGTAGATTTAGCACCAAAGCTTTCACTTTTAAATGAAAACTGTCAGGTCAAAAATCCACATGTAACTGCTATCATTTTCTAATTACTTTTTCTAATCTCTCTCTATTTATGTATTTCTTTTATTTATATTCCCCTTCTATCTTCTGTAAACTTCAAATAAAGCGATTCATTCCATTTGTCAATCACAGTGAATGGTCCACTTAGTTCTCTGCTCTCCCCTCCCCAAAGATGATTATGCATGTCACAGCACAGCACAGCACAGGAGATCAGTAGAGGTGGGGGCTGTATACTCCTCTCTACTCTCTTTGCAGCAAAACCAAGAGATCAGATAAACACAGGATCTCTCACTGCACAGCAGGGATTCCTTTTAACAGAAACAAATGGAGTCTAGATCAGATAAGGCAGCTTTCTCCCTCCATGTCCTGAACAGAACAGTAGCTCCAGAAGTGAAGCCACACAGCACTGAGAGCAGAGGGAGGAGAGAGCTGCTGAGGGGGAGTACATAATTACATGACAGTTTATACAGCACAGGACTACTCGTCTCTGCTTATAATGGTACAGCACTAATGCAGCAGCTCTCTGCAGGGTGTGACAATGGTGATAACATGGAAACTACAAATGGCACAATAATGATTTTACATGCTTTTAAAAGGTCTACCCAGGCTCTATTCAAGGGTAATATTAGTGTCATACTGAAAAAGGACCTGACAGAGTCTCTTTAAAAGAGGCAACATCAAAACGTAGACCCTACATTTTGTTACCCACTTTCCAATGTGTGGTTTGATACCTTACATGTTGTCAGAAGCCTCTCTTTGAACAAATGGGAGGACTTGGAGTGAAAAGAGGCATATTTGAATCTTGGAAAAGCTGAAATAAATTGCAGTCACCACGTCGTATTTTCAGGGCGTCTAGGGTATCTATACAACAGAAACCCACCACAAATGACTCCATTTTGGAAAATAGACCACTCAAGGATTTTATACATGGGTATATAGTGGGAATTTTGAACCTACAGGAACTTTAAAGAATTTAACAACAATATGTTGTCATATTGAGCATTTTCTTTTTTTTCATACTAAATTTCTCACCAGCTTCCTATTCCCAAGATCTGAGTTTGGGGCATGGCGGATTTTCTCTGCATTCACCCACTGAGATTGCCTTCAACTCTGCAGCACTAAATTGACATGCTGCAGACCAGCAGCAGCATGGAAAGATACCCACGATTCAGTTAAAGCTGCAGAGAAAAGAAGCACAGTGGGCACAAGATTTCTGTAAATCCCATCCACTCTGCTTGTACTATACAATACAGCAATTTGGACATAGTTATAATACTCTGAGGCCAAACGTCTGCAAATACTGATTGTGTGGACATACCTTTAGGGTTCACTCACATCTGTTTATAAAATCTGTGAGTGCAGTGAGAGAAAATATCGCATTACACTCGCACCAATAGGTCAGAGCATACAGGTGCATCTCAATGAATTAGAATATCATCAAAAAGTTAATTTTTTTCAGTAATTCAATACAAAAAGTGAAACACATATATTAATATATATATTATAAAGTCATTAAAACAGACTAATCTATTTCAAGTGTTTATTTTAGCAAATGTTGATGATTATGGCTTACAGCCAATGAAAACTCAGAAAGTTAAAGTAGAGAGGGTAAAGGGTTAAAAACCACACTGCCGTATTACACGACACATCAAAGAGTGAATATAATATTGATGCATTAGTCAACGTGTTTCAGGTCTACGTGAGGCACCCTGAAACATGGCAATATTATATTGATTTTTCCTGAGGAAGGGGCCAGGGAACCCTGAAACGCATTGTCAAATAAATCAATATTATATTCACCCTTTGAAATGCTGGGGAATATGGCCATATGGTTTTTAATCCTTCATCCTCCCTACTCTATATGCACCACACTGGGGACTGCAGCAGCCATGATATGTTTTTATAGTGGTTGTGACTCTCACAACCACACAAGGTGAGCCTCTTATACTTATTTAGGAAATATTGTATCTTTCAGACCCTTCAGCCTCCCTACTCACATTTTCTGAGAACCTTTTGGTTTTCAGTGGCCGTAAGACAATCATCAACATTAACATAAATTAGCACTTGAAAACACTAAAACAGTGTTTTCCAAAATAACCAAAGTTTATCAACTTAAAACATTTACTTTACACAAAACACCATGACCATAATTGGAAAACAGAAATGACTTTAGCACAGAGACAGATTAAAACTAAATGTTGTGAAGGTTGCAGCAGTCACCAATCAGTAGGAAGTGTATAGGCCTTTGTGCTGACGTCATTCAAAGCAATCTGCGGCCACAGGACATCACCAGTCTCTCATACTGCTCTGGTGTGATTTTGGTCCACTTTTCCACAGTTCTTTAACTGATGTGCATTTCTTTGTTAAAGTATCATGGCACTTCAGGAAATAGGTACTCAAGTAGGGTCCTCCAACCATAATCCATGGAAAAATAGACTTGGCACACTATACTTTGCTTTTCAAAGTGACATTTTTGTTTGTGAGGGTACAGGTAAGCAAATGCAAGATGTTTCCGTTTTAAAACTGAGACCTTCATCAGTTACTACAGTAGATAGTGAAACAAAAAATAGTGAATATTTACAAAATATTTACATGGAACAATGCAAATATTTAGTTGAAAATATGATCTATCTGATTTATAGTACAGTATAATGGTGCTTCGTGAATGACATCTGATATGTCTCAAAAAAGTGATAATACCTGACAGGTGTCCAAAATTTAGACAACACAATAAATTATGACATCAATTGCTTTGTATTAGGTATTACAAGTCATTATGAGGAACAGGAGTAGTTAAACACTCCAAGGTGCGGACTCTTTAGTGATCAATATTTCTTCTAGATCCCTTAATCCAGCTGAAATAGGGGTTCTACCAAAATGTATTTCCTATTGTCCTTCATATAAATAATACTTTTGGTTTGGACATGGATCTTCATAGTTTTTTCTGTACGTTAGGATTGAAAACATACTGCAGAGGCTCCTGTAGTTGATAACTCTTACTGTACCATAACATGGCGCAATATCGCCTGGCGATAGGTGGCATTTTTCGTGGTCACCTCAGATTGCCGATGGCGGCATCACACGCTGCAATGTCGCCCTGAACCTAAGGCGATGTGTCGCTCCGACATCGCCTCCGCTACAGTGGAACCAAATTTGCCTCATTGCATCGCCCCTTCACATGCCGCAATCTCAAAGGCAATGTGGGCGTACATGTTCAGCGCGGCGAGGACATAAGCATGCCACAGTGGTTTACACCGCGCCCCATACATGCTCATTGGACAACGCAACAGCGTTACGATTGGTCAGCCTGCTCTGGAAGGCTGGCTAATACATGACGCCATTGTCTATCAGAGTTTGGCACAAATAAACGCTCGTGTCATCAATTGTGGCTCCTGCAACACACTTTCGAGGCGCAAAAGTGTCACACAGGAGCGGTCTTGTGCAGTACAGTGGATTACACTAACAATGGCTAGGTCTACGGGTGATTGCGATAAGCTACAAACAACACTATGGACATATGTGCCTGCATTGGTCCACACCATGCCAGAGCTGCCATGGCTGAACTATGCGTGTGCACGCGTGTTTGCGTATGTGTACTGAAGTGTACCTACATCCCCCACAAACACCATTGCATTCTCCATGTGTGTGTACACGGTCCCATGTGGCCAAACACATTATAATGGACATGTACACACAGTACATGTTAATGATTAAGGAAGTTGTTCTTCCGAAACACGTCTAGCGCCCAGCTAGCACGCTGAATGATTTTATAATTTTCAAATAATAAAGAGAATTTTAAGAAGACAAGCACCAGTGATTTCTACTTCACATTGCTTCCTGGGCAGTTGCCAAAGCTGCCACACCAGGGGCAGGAATCCAGGAGGTTAATGGAATCCACATCGATTAGAGCAGGGGCTACATGGGATTTTGGTCCTTTAATTCAGTTAGTTTGGGTTATAGGACTGTGGAGGATAACATTATGTGTTTGCTAATAGTTTTTCCTTCTATATAGGGTCTTAACTTCTTGAGGTAATCTAATGAATATTATTGTAAAGGGCTGATGTCCCTGTTGCTAGGAAACAGAAACAGGCTCCATCATCATTGGCTGTCAGTTGCCTGGAAGATGTCTTTGCTGATTGGTTCAAGAAAAATGTGGGAAGCTGACAATATATAGCTTTTCCTTGTGGATTTTACCTCACTGTCTCTGTGGAGACTAATCTGATGTCCCCATGGATGCGCTCATGGAAGAAGTTAGGCTGCGTTTGAGGATCGACGATGGTCTTTCTTGGCTGCGGTCAAGTTTAGAATCAGTGCCAAGCTCAGCTGTTGGTACCTTGGGGAATCCTCATCTGTCCCCTGAACCTGAGAGACCTGTTCCCCTTCACGAAGCGCCGGTTACAGCACCGGGGGAGTCTGGTGTCGGAGAAGGTATACGCCACAGTAGGAGCAGGGAAAAGAGGAAGAGGCATTCCAGGGTGATTTACTCACCAGCCGTGTCGCCGGTCCGAAGATCCAGACCTTCAACGACGAGAGGAAGAGGATGTTCGTCACAGCAACTACAGCCGTCTCGAGGAGCAGCTGCGCCGCCTGAGTCCCCGATGAGGAGGCTTCCTGGTTTCCGTCATGAGGAGAGACAGGTGACTCTGCCAGCTGATCCGCCCTGTCGTGTCAGGCGCCAAAGCGGTCATACAGGCAACCATAGTTCCCAAGTTTCACCTCATAGAAGGGATCCTCCGTCGCCCAGAGCTGCAGCGTCACAGGCTTGGACTGCACATAGGGATTCCTCCAGTGATGACGAGCAGTGCTGCCATAACGTTCTCCCCTCAGCACCGGTGATGCCTCGGGGTCTGGCGACTTCTCAGCAGTCTGGTCATGGTGAGCCTTTTCATGATATTACTCAAAGTTATGGCTTGTTAGATGAGGGGAGGTTGGTACAATTGATTCACAGAGTAGTTAGCCAGACCTTGGGAGCTCATCAGGTTTTTTCCCATCAGCAGCCTCCCATTGCTTCAGGGTCCAGTGTGTCAGATAGCCTGCTGAAGGAGGCTATGATATGCTCTCTGTCACCGCTGGGCTTTCATCTGACCCCGGCAGTTAAGGAGAAGATTTGGCAGCAGGAATATTTGGATATATTCTCTTTGCTTCCTAATTTTAAGCCATGTTCTTCTTCTGACGGTAGGAAGGATGAAAAGTCTGAAATTGAAGGTGATAAAAGGAAGACTTTTAAGTCTTTACAAAATTGGCTACAGGCTTTTTTTATTTTTGCAGCTGTATTGGGTGAAAAAGAACCAAATCTTTGTTCTGGTCTTTTTCAGCACCAAGATATTATTTTGGAGGCTTACTGTAATTTTGGGGGCAATGCATGGCTAGCTTACGATGTGGCCTTTAGACAGAAGTTGGGTGTGCATCACTCTGTTCGCTGGGGTGTAAAAGATGTGGGTTTGTGGATAAACCTGATGCTGCCTCAGCGTCATTCTTTTCAAAAAGTTGCCACTCAACAGCTTTCTAAAATGGGTTTTTGTTTCTCCTTCAATGACACGGGGTGCAAGTGGCCAAATACATGCAAATTCCGACACGAGTGTTCGTATTGCGGGGGCATGCACCCTGCGTCAAAATGCTTTAAAAAACAGAATGCTCAGCCTCATTGGCTGGAAGTAGAGAGAATACAAACAATGGGCCGGACTCCGGTGAAAGTGGGCGCAATGCTCCCGAGGCTCGCCAACTTTCCAAACAGATCTCATTGAGGGCTTTTCCAGAGGTTTTTATGTTCTTGATTTCTTAGGCCAAGGGCTCTGTTTTTCTGAGAATTTAGCATCCGTTGCTAAGCATGAATCGGTAGTTGTGGATTATATCCGGAAGGAATTAGACCTTGGTCATATTGAGGGTC
The DNA here is from genome assembly GCA_033576535.1 of Allobates femoralis. Classification (NCBI taxonomy): domain Eukaryota; kingdom Metazoa; phylum Chordata; class Amphibia; order Anura; family Aromobatidae; genus Allobates; species Allobates femoralis. Next base: position 377,416,202 of record JARQOC010000001.1, read on the forward strand.
CGTTTTGCGGCCCTCCTTTTGTTGATTTTCGTGTTTTCCCTTTAGGTGTTGTACCTAAAAAGGAGGTTGTCTCTTTTAGAATTATTCACCATTTGTCCTTTCCTCCGGGGAAGTCTTTGAATGATGAGGTTGCCGATATTGAAGCGCCAGTTAGTTATATATCTTTTGACGTAGCGATTGATCTGTTACGGTCACACGGTGTGAATTCATTGATGGCTAAGTCCGACATTAAGTCGGCGTTTAGGATTTTACCGGTTTTACCATCTGGTTTCAATTCTCTTGGTTTTGCTTTTCAAGTTCAGTATTTTTTCGATAAATGTTTGCCTATGGGTTTCTCCTTATCTTGCTTTTACTTCGAGGCGTTTGCAACCTTTTTACAGTGGGTTACGGAGATGAGATTTACGTCGGGTTGTATGATTCACTACTTGGATGATTTTTTGTTTTTTGGTATGGCAGATTCCCTGGCGTGTTTTAATTTGTTATCGGGTTTCCAAGATATTGCTTCCGAATTTGCCGTTCCTTTGGCAGCTGATAAGACGGTTGGTCCCTGTTGGGTAATTGAGTTTTTGGGTATAGTGTTGGATTCAGAACGGATGGAATGCCGCCTTTCGTCAGAGAAAATTGGCAAAATTGTTGATGGCATTCAACGGGTGATTGATCGCCGTAAGGTTAAGTTGAAGGAATTACAATCACTTGCTGGCAGTCTTAACTTTGCCCTCCGAATTATGCCAGCAGGCAGGGTTTTTTGCTGTCGGCTTTATGATTGCATGAAAGGTGTAGCGTCCCCTTTTTCTCACATTAGTGTGATGGCTTCGCTTCGTGTGGATTTGGTTGTTTGGCTTCGTTTTTTACCACGGTTCAATGGTAATCCTATAGGGTTTTCTAAGAGATGCTATACTGGAGTATCTGAACAAAAATAACCTCATGACCCATTATCAACATGGTTTTACGAGGGACCGTTCCTGTCAAACTAATCTGATAAGCTTCTATGAAGAAGTAAGTTCTGGACTGGACCAAGGAAATGCAGTGGATGTGGTGTATATGGACTTTTCAAAAGCTTTTGATACGGTGCCACACAAAAGGTTGATACATAAAATGAGGGCAATGGGGATAGTGGAAAATATGTGTAAGTGGGTTAAGAACTGGCTTAGTGATAGGAAACAAAGGGTGGTTATTAATGGAACACACTCAGAATGGGTCACAGTTAACAGTGGGGTACCACAGGGGTCAGTGTTGGGCCCGCTTCTATTTAATATATTTATTAATGACCTTGTAGGGGGCATACAGAGTAGAATCTCAATATTTGCAGATGACACTAAACTCTGCAGGGTAATCAATACAGACGAGGACAATTTTATATTACAGGAGGATTTATGTAAACTAGAAGCTTGGGCTGCTAAATGGCAAATGCGCTTTAATGGGGATAAATGTAAAGTCATGCACTTGGGCAGAGGAAACAAAAGGTATAATTATGTGCTTAATTGTAAAACACTGGGCAAAACTGTCACTGAAAAAGACCTGGGTGTATGGGTAGATGACAAACTCACATTTAGTGGCCAGTGTCAGGCAGCTACTGCAAAGGCAAATAAAATAATGGGATGCATTAAAAGAGGCATAGATGCTCATGAGAACATAATTTTACCTCTATACAAGTCACTAGTGCGACCACACTTAGAATACTGTGTACAATTCTGGTCTCCGGTGTATAAGAAAGACATAGCTGAACTAGAGCGGGTCCAGAGAAGAGCGACAAAAGTCATTAGAGGACTAAGGGGTCTGCAATAGGGATGGGCGAGTCTACTCGCTAGGACTCGGGACTCGGCGATTCTGAAGGTACTCGCAGGACTCGTTACTCGGCGAATCTCCCAGCTTGGACTCGCACAGTGACGAGTCCAATGGAATTCAATGGCAATAAGCTTGACTCGTCACAGATACCCGCTGTCAGCAGCGAGTCTGAGCGAGTCTACGATTCCGAGTCCTACGAGTCTACGAATCCGAGTCCTGTATACTGTATTCGGGATTCGGACTGTGGAATACAGAATCTGTTATGTTGCGAGTCAGCACAGCGTGCGTGTTAGGTCAGAAAACTTGTGAAGATAGCCAATCATAGTCAGTAATGGCATAGCAAAGTTGGTTGTGTCAGGACTATGATTGGCTGCTGTCCATCGTCATGCCTATGTCATCTATGACAGGCAAGGCAGTATATAAGGCTTGTCCCCGCCATTTTGGGCACATTCCTGAGACGATCTGACCTAGTATAGGGAGAGAGAGATATATGCTGGAGCAGATCAGGGATTGTCAGTGTAGGGAAGATTCCTTATATTAACCCAAAAAGCTCTTCTGAGAGCTAGGAGGAGGACGGAGTAGTGCTGTGTAGGCAGGCAGGCAGGGAGGGAAGGAAGGAGAAGCCTTAGTGCACACAGGACGGACCTCATAGCTTAGCTTACTCACTCAGCTTTGCTAACAGCTGCAGTCAGAGGCTTAGCTGAGGTGCTGTTTCATTTTTGTTTTTGCACCAGATCGATTTTTGTTCCTAATAAGCCATAGAGCGTTATTTTTTCTGTGGCAGACCAGTGCGTTGCTGCTAGCACGTACTCCACCTTAGGGAGTGTAGTGTGCGGCTTCACTGCCAAGTGTGACAGCGCACACTTACCCCGCCAGCAAGTGACGCATTCAGCTAACCTAACCACATCTCGGTGGCTGTGCGCACTTCAAACCAATTTTTTTAGGGAGTGTAGTGTGCGGTTTCACTGCCAAGTGTGAGAGCGCACACTTACCCCGCCAGCAAGTGACGCATTCAGCTAACCTAACCACATCTCGGTGGCTGTGCGCACTTGAAACTAATTTTTTTAGGGAGTGTAGTGTGCGGCTTCACTGCCAAGTGTGACAGCGCACACTTACCCCGCCAGCAAGTGACGCATTCAGCTAACCTAACCACATCTCGGTGGCTGTGCGCACTTGAAACTAATTTTTTTAGGGAGTGTAGTGTGCGGCTTCACTGCCAAGTGTGACAGCGCACACTTACCCCGCCAGCAAGTGACGCATTCAGCTAACCTAACCACATCTCGGTGGCTGTGCGCACTTCAAACCAATTTTTTTAGGGAGTGTAGTGTGCGGCTTCACTGCCAAGTGTGACAGCGCACACTTACCCCGCCAGCAAGTGACGCATTCAGCTAACCTAACCACATCTCGGTGGCTGTGCGCACTTGAAACTAATTTTTTTAGGGAGTGTAGTGTGCGGCTTCACTGCCAAGTGTGACAGCGCACACTTACCCCGCCAGCAAGTGACGCATTCAGCTAACCTAACCACATCTCGGTGGCTGTGCGCACTTGAAACTAATTTTTTTAGGGAGTGTAGTGTGCGGCTTCACTGCCAAGTGTGACAGCGCACACTTACCCCGCCAGCAAGTGACGCATTCAGCTAACCTAACCACATCTCGGTGGCTGTGCGCACTTCAAACCAATTTTTTTAGGGAGTGTAGTGTGCGGTTTCACTGCCAAGTGTGACAGCGCACACTTACCCCGCCAGCAAGTGACGCATTCAGCTAACCTAACCACATCTCGGTGGCTGTGCGCACTTGAAACTAATTTTTTTAGGGAGTGTAGTGTGCGGCTTCACTGCCAAGTGTGACAGCGCACACTTACCCCGCCAGCAAGTGACGCATTCAGCTAACCTAACCACAATCTCGGTGGCTGTGCGCACTTGAAACTAATTTTTTTAGGGAGTGTAGTGTGCGGCTTCACTGCCAAGTGTGACAGCGCACACTTACCCCGCCAGCAAGTGACGCATTCAGCTAACCTAACCACATCTCGGTGGCTGTGCGCACTTCAAACCAATTTTTTTAGGGAGTGTAGTGTGCGGTTTCACTGCCAAGTGTGAGAGCGCACACTTACCCCGCCAGCAAGTGACGCATTCAGCTAACCTAACCACATCTCGGTGGCTGTGCGCACTTGAAACTAATTTTTTTAGGGAGTGTAGTGTGCGGCTTCACTGCCAAGTGTGACAGCGCACACTTACCCCGCCAGCAAGTGACGCATTCAGCTAACCTAACCACATCTCGGTGGCTGTGCGCACTTGAAACTAATTTTTTTAGGGAGTGTAGTGTGCGGCTTCACTGCCAAGTGTGACAGCGCACACTTACCCCGCCAGCAAGTGACGCATTCAGCTAACCTAACCACATCTCGGTGGCTGTGCGCACTTCAAACCAATTTTTTTAGGGAGTGTAGTGTGCGGCTTCACTGCCAAGTGTGACAGCGCACACTTACCCCGCCAGCAAGTGACGCATTCAGCTAACCTAACCACATCTCGGTGGCTGTGCGCACTTGAAACTAATTTTTTTAGGGAGTGTAGTGTGCGGCTTCACTGCCAAGTGTGACAGCGCACACTTACCCCGCCAGCAAGTGACGCATTCAGCTAACCTAACCACATCTCGGTGGCTGTGCGCACTTGAAACTAATTTTTTTAGGGAGTGTAGTGTGCGGCTTCACTGCCAAGTGTGACAGCGCACACTTACCCCGCCAGCAAGTGACGCATTCAGCTAACCTAACCACATCTCGGTGGCTGTGCGCACTTCAAACCAATTTTTTTAGGGAGTGTAGTGTGCGGTTTCACTGCCAAGTGTGAGAGCGCACACTTACCCCGCCAGCAAGTGACGCATTCAGCTAACCTAACCACATCTCGGTGGCTGTGCGCACTTGAAACTAATTTTTTTAGGGAGTGTAGTGTGCGGCTTCACTGCCAAGTGTGACAGCGCACACTTACCCCGCCAGCAAGTGACGCATTCAGCTAACCTAACCACATCTCGGTGGCTGTGCGCACTTCAAACCAATTTTTTTAGGGAGTGTAGTGTGCGGTTTCACTGCCAAGTGTGAGAGCGCACACTTACCCCGCCAGCAAGTGACGCATTCAGCTAACCTAACCACATCTCGGTGGCTGTGCGCACTTGAAACTAATTTTTTTTAGGGAGTGTAGTGTGCGGCTTCACTGCCAAGTGTGACAGCGCACACTTACCCCGCCAGCAAGTGACGCATTCAGCTAACCTAACCACATCTCGGTGGCTGTGCGCACTTGAAACTAATTTTTTTAGGGAGTGTAGTGTGCGGCTTCACTGCCAAGTGTGACAGCGCACACTTACCCCGCCAGCAAGTGACGCATTCAGCTAACCTAACCACATCTCGGTGGCTGTGCGCACTTGAAACTAATTTTTTTAGGGAGTGTAGTGTGCGGCTTCACTGCCAAGTGTGACAGCGCACACTTACCCCGCCAGCAAGTGACGCATTCAGCTAACCTAACCACATCTCGGTGGCTGTGCGCACTTGAAACTAATTTTTTTAGGGAGTGTAGTGTGCGGCTTCACTGCCAAGTGTGAGAGCGCACACTTACCCCGCCAGCAAGTGACGCATTCAGCTAACCTAACCACATCTCGGTGGCTGTGCGCACTTCAAACCAATTTTTTTAGGGAGTGTAGTGTGCGGTTTCACTGCCAAGTGTGAGAGCGCACACTTACCCCGCCATCAAGTGACGCATTCAGCTAACCTAACCACATCTCGGTGGCTGTGCGCACTTCAAACCAATTTTTTTAGGGAGTGTAGTGTGCGGCTTCACTGCCAAGTGTGCGCGCGCACACTTACCCCGCCAGCAAGTGACGCATACAGCAACACCTAACTCCAACTTGGTGACTGTGCATTCATCTACAATGTCTCAAAAAAAAAAAATTACCAAAAAGGATGTTGCAAAGGGACAGGGACGAGCTCGTGGCCGCAGCAGTCTTGCCCAAGAAGGCACTGGTACAAGTACACAGCCTAGGATTGATAGAACGTCCTTTTTTCTACCTAGAAATCCCAGTACTCAAAGAAAACGTGTGTTGAGGCCGGATGAGCATGACAAGATAACATCTTGGATGGCTCAGACGCCCTCGACCACTGGTTCTTGCAGTACGCAATCATCCGTGGCAAGACATTCTAGTGTCGCTACAGACAATGCAGCGCCATCCAATCCTCAAAGTCGTCATATTGCCTCAACCCATCGGCAGCCAGAGGAAAATTTGAATATGGACCTTGGTCACTCGGATGACTTATTCGGTTCTTATCAAGGGGTTTCTTTGTCACTGCCTGACGAGATACTTGAAGTAGACGAAATGTCTACTCATGGCCAAAGTTTGGAAGTAGCGCGTCCTGAGGAAAGACACTTTCACGAAATGCAAACAGTATCTCAGGAGGTGGATGATGATGAGGATGATGAGACACACATCTCATCTGGCCAGCCTGCTCAGTCAGTTTATCCAGAATCCTTTGAACTGGAAGGGGTGGATGATGACACCACAGATCCTACCTGGATTGCTGAATTGCATAGCCAAGAGAGCAGCCAGGAGGACGAAAGTGGCTATGTACCACTGGCAAAATCACAAAGGCGTACTGTCTCCAGAACACAAACTGTGAGAACAGTTGCCCAAATAGCGTCAACTGTGGCACAAACTGTGCCAACTGTTGCACAAACTGCAAACACAGTTGCCCAAAATGTGTCCACAGTTGGTGTTGAACAGAGTCATCCTCCTCTTCCTCCAATTAAAAATAAAGGACGAACAGCCAGTGTGTGGAAATTTTTTAAGGATAGCCCAACATTACCAAATATGGTTATCTGTAAGATGTGCCAGGCAAGGCTTAGCAGAGGCACGGTAAAAGGAAACCAGAGCACCAGCAGTATGCGCAAGCATATGTCTCTTAAGCACCCAATTCAGTGGGCACCCTATCAGGGTTCAAAATCAGTGCCTTCTGATCCAAACACTTCCAGGCCACCTCAGATACATCCTTCACCAGCAAGTGTTCCGGCTTCAGCTCCTGCTCAAGCGTACTCCTCCCAAGGTGCTTTACAAGACAGACATGACAGTAGTCAATCCTCTTGTCAGTCTGGTCCAAACGTGCAGTTGTCTGTGCCACAGCTGTATGAAAGACAGCGGAAGTTCCAACCGACACACCCATATTCCCAAAAAGTGACAGCGAAAATAGCCAAGTTGTTAGCTGTGGAAATGCTGCCGTTTAGGCTTGTGGGTACAGAGTCTTTTCGGGAGTTGATGGCTGAGGCAGCACCACGATACTCTGTACCCAGCCGGTACTTTTTCTCACGTAGTGCCGTTCCCGCCTTACACCAGCACGTGGTTAACAACTTAAAACGTGCTTTAACAAATGCTGTCACCGCCAAAGTCCACCTAACTACGGACACGTGGACAAGTAGTTGTGGACAGGGCAGATACATTTCACTAACGGCTCACTGGATCAACCTGGTGGAGAGTGTCCCAACTTCTAAAACTGTACCATCTGACATACTTCCAACTCCACGAATAGCGGGCCCAACATCATTCCGGGTGTCTGCCTCCTCATATATGTCCAGTGCCCAATCTGCTTCTGCCACTTCCTTGTCCACTGCTGAGCCTCAAGCACCATCACGTCCGAGTTGGGAGCTTTGCAGTACTGCTTCTGCAAGGCGACAACAGGCTCTTCTGAAGCTTATCTGCCTAGGTGACACACGTCACACTGCAACAGAGTTGTGGAAAGGTCTCAAGCAACAGACCGATGAGTGGCTGGCCCCACTGGAACTACAACCAGGTCTAGTTGTGAGCGATAATGGTGCAAACCTTGTGGCGGCAATAAAGCACGGTAAACTTGTACATGTGCCTTGCATGGCGCATGTCCTGAACCTGGTAGTTCAGAAATTCCTCAAAATATACCCAGAGTTATCTGAGCTACTGGATAAGGTGAGGCGAATTTGCGCCCACTTTAGACATTCGTCCACAGCAGCTGCAAGTCTTTCTGCCCTTCAAATCCAATTTAACTTGCCGAAACACAGGCTAATTTGCGACATGCCTACGCGATGGAACTCCACCTTCCATATGCTGGCAAGGTTTAATGAGCAGCAGAAGGCAATAGCGGAATTTCAGCTGCAACATGCCCGTCAACCTGGAAGTCATACCACACACATCGGTACTTTCGAGTGGGTCTGGATCGCTGACCTTTGCGAGTTGCTGGATAACTTCGAATACTGTACCAAACTCGTCAGTGGGGATCAGTCGATTATAAGTCTCACCATCCCCATGCTCTGCCTGCTCCAAGAATCCCTATTGAATCTCAAAACAGATGCTTTGAGAGCACAGCGGATGGCTATGGAGCCAGAATTGAACATCGCTGATCCTAGCCACCCTAGCCAATATCAGCAGGCTACATTGGTTCAGGAAGATGTTGATGAGGGTGATGATGAAGAAGATTTATTTTTCTCTGGTACTGATGTGAACCCTGATGGGACTCCCAACCCTACGTTTATGTCGGTACAGCATGGGTGGGCTGAAGAGGAGGAGGCGGACACCGATTTAGAGGCCACGACGCGTAGTGATCTTCATTCTGTTGTAACCGAGGAGATGAGTCTTTGCAGCTTAGCACACATGGCTGAAGTAATGTGTCAATGTGTCTCCAAAGATCCACGCGTCATACACATCTATGACAGCGACCTCTACTGGTTGTCAACGTTTTTGGACCCACGGTACAAAGACAAATTTCAGTCGCTGATGTCGCACTCATCCAGGGGCTTAACGATGGATCATGTAAAGAGGGTTCTTCTTGATATTTTGCTGGCAATATCACCGTCTGAATCCGCTATACATCGAAGAACCAGCTCTTTCCAACAGCAGCCTTTGGTTGGGACACAAACGCCATCAATGACAAGAAGAGGTGGGGGTAAGATGTCCGCCAACTGGGCGATGTTCAACAGACCTTCCAATCAAGAACGTAATTTGACTACGGTGACCTTGAGTAGGAGACAACAATTGTCCAACATGGTGCAGCAGTATCTCAGTGACAGTACCAGCTTCCTAACCGACCCTTCTGTACCCTTTAATTACTGGGTTTCCAAGCTGCACACTTGGACTGAGCTGTCATTGTATGCCTTGGAGGTGCTGGCATGCCCAGCTGCTAGTGTGACATCAGAGCGTGTTTTCAGTGCCGCTGGGGGTATAGTCACTGATAGAAGGTCCCGCCTCACCACAGAAAATGCCGACAGGCTCACTCTAATTAAATTCAACAAGGATTGGATATCATCACAGTTCCTAAGCCCTCTGACGACAGTACACAATCCTAGATTAACCTAATCATAATTTATATGATTGGGATATTGCGCTGTTAACAATATGCCCATTTTGGACAGGAATTAATGACAAGTCCCGTAGCTCTGTTGATTTCATTCGGCACCCAGTCCAAGCAATAATATGCTATGGGCCAAGCGCCCTGCTTTATGTAAAAAAATACGTTATTAAGCCCTTTGGGCTAATTTTTTGAGGCACCAAGCCTACGACTGCATAGTTGGCCTTGCTTCTTCTATGCTCCGAGTCCAAGCAATAATATGCAATGGGCCAAGCGCCCTGCTTTATGTAAAAAAATACGTTATTAAGCCCTTTGGGCTAATTTTTTGAGGCACCAAGCCTACGACTGCATAGTTGGCCTTGCTTCTTCTATGCTCCGAGTCCAAGCAATAATATGCAATGGGCCAAGCGCCCTGCTTTATTTAAAAATATACTTTATTAAGCCCTTTGGGCTAATTTTTTGAGGCACCAAGCCTACCACTGCATAGTTGGCCTTGCTTCTTCTATGCTCCTAGTCCAAGCAATAATATGCAATGGGCCAAGCGCCCTGCTTTATTTAAAAATATACTTTATTAAGCCCTTTGGGCTAATTTTTTGAGGCACCAAGCCTACCACTGCATAGTTGGCCTTGCTTCTTCTATGCTCCTAGTCCAAGCAATAATATGCAATGGGCCAAGCGCCCTGCTTTATTTAAAAATATACTTTATTAAGCCCTTTGGGCTAATTTTTTGAGGCACCAAGCCTACGACTGCATAGTTGGCCTTGCTTCTTCTATGCTCCGAGTCCAAGCAATAATATGCAATGGGCCAAGCGCCCTGCTTTATTTAAAAATATACTTTATTAAGCCCTTTGGGCTAATTTTTTGAGGCACCAAGCCTACCACTGCATAGTTGGCCTTGCTTCTTCTATGCTCCTAGTCCAAGCAATAATATGCAATGGGCCAAGCGCCCTGCTTTATTTAAAAATAAACTTTATTAAGCCCTTTGGGCTAATTTTTTGAGCCACACAGGCTAACAAGCTTATCATGGTTTGGGAGACACCCTGGCTAACAAGCTTTGTATGGCCCTTAGACCTACATGTATACCAAAAATGGGAAACAGCCCCTTGGGCTAATTTTTCGAGCCACACAGGCTAACAAGCTTATCATGGTTTGGGAGACACCCTGGCTAACAAGCTTTGTATGGCCCTTAGACCTACTTTTATACCAAAAATGGGAAACAGCCCCTTGGGCTAATTTTTTGAGCCACCCAGCCTAACAAGCTTATCATGGTTTGGGAGACACCCTGGCTAAGAAGCTTTGTATGGCCCTTAGACGTACATTTATACCAAAAATGGGAAACAGCCCCTTGGGCTAATTTTTTGAGCCACACAGGCTAACAAGCTTATCATGGTTTGGGAGACACCCTGGCTAACAAGCTTTGTATGGCCCTTAGACCTACATGTATACCAAAAATGGGAAACAGGCCCTTGGGCTAATTTTTTCAGGCACCAATCCTATGCCTGCATCGTGGGCGTTGCTTGGACTATCATCCTGCTGGAGCCTGTTGAAGGGTCCCCACTGTACGCTCCATACAAAACGCGTAGACGCGATGTGTAGCATGTAGACTTCCCAGCCTCTCACATGTGTGTTCATAGTCTTGTTGCCATAGCGAGGCATAAAGTAACCCCACAAACACAGGCACTGTTTGTCAGCAACAGTTGTATGTGGAGTCATGATTTGACACTTAGTAACCAAGGTGACTTCATGCGCCATGCGGGCCGTAAAGTACTTGCTAATGATGCTCTCTCCCCTGGCCACCACGCCAACTGTCTCGGGGTAATCCTTGACTCCTCCCTCTCCTTCAAGCCCCACCTCTAGTCCCTAACCAAGTCCCTGTGACTCCAACTCAAAAATATTTAACCAATTCGGTCGTTCCTCAATCCTGACACTGCTGAAACACTCATAAATGCCCTCATCATCTCCCGCCTTGACTACTGCAACCTCCTTCGCATAGGTCTCCCTGCCAACTCTCTTGCAACTCTCCAATCTATACTAAACTCTCCTGCCCGGCTAATCCATCTGTCCTCACGCTACTCCCCTACATACCCCCTCTGCCAAGCCGTTCACTGGCCCCTACGGCCCACAGAGAGCTCACTTTAAAACACTGACCATGACATTCAAAGCCTTACACAACCTATCCCCACCATACATCTCCGACATGATCTCCCGATACCATCCCTCACGCAACCTGCGTTCATCCCAAGAAGTTGTCCTACAGTCCACCCTCATCTCCTCTTCCCACAACCGCATACAGGATTTCTCCCGGTCATCCGCCATGCTATGGAACTCCCTGCCCCACCTCATCAGTCAGTCGCCTACCCTCTGAACCTTAAAGATACTTATAAAGACTCACCTCTTCCGACAGGCCTACAACCTGCCATGAGACCCCGCTACACGCCCCACGACCGACACCTTCCCCACCCTATTGTATCCCCACCCACCCCTCGTAGAATGTGAGCCCACGCGTACAGGGTCCTCTACTATTGTACCTGTATGACCTTATTGTCTATGTTTATTGTACTTGTCCTTCTCTACCTTTTCCTCATGTACAGCGCCATGGAACCTATGGCCGCTATATAAATAAATAATTATAATAATTATGATGACTTGAAGCCCAACCAAAAAAAAAAATCCACATTCATTCCTTGAAAAAAAGACAGACACAAAGCTTGTTTTTAAAACGGTGTTTAAAAAAAAAAAATGGCAGCACTGTTTGGACATTCCAACAAATACTACCTTTAATTAAGGTAACTACATCCAAAAAAATAAATGGAGCCCTACAGGTCCTGGTAGCTGGGCTGTCCGTCCTGCAAAAGGTCAAGGGCCCCACGGATGGCCTGGCCGAACCCTTCAGGGTGGATCATCTGAACAGGTCTAGGGAACGGTGGTAGGTCCCTGTTCGCTGGCCACTGGCAGTGAGGCAAAGCCCTGTGGGGTGGGACTTGGCTGTCCCGTGTTGTGGGCCTGCCCAGCCTGGTAGAGTTTATTTTCCAGCCATCCAAATACTGGAACACATCACCGGGGTCGTTTCCTGGCTGACAGGCTTCCAGCACTATCTGTAATGCTGACCTTGCCCGCAGTAGCCTGTCAAATGGAATATTATCCATGAATGGTATAATACTGCGGGCAAAGTCAGCATTACTTTGTTGCACACTTAATTGTGCAGACCCCGGGATGGGACCATAAGCTGGGCCTGCCGCTGGTGGTGCTGGCCCTGCCGCTGGTGGTGGCGGTGGTGGTGCTGGCCCTGCCGCTGGTGGTGGCGGTGGTGGTGCTGGCCCTGCCGCTGGTGGTGGCGGTGGTGGTGCTGGCCCTGCCGCTGGTGGGGGCGGTGGTGGTGCGGACCCTGCCGCTGGTGGCGGTGGTGGTGGTGGTGGCGGGGACGGCGGTGGTGGTGTTGATGGGCCTGCCGCTGGTGGCGGCGGTGGTGGTGCTGGCCCGGCCGCTGGTGGCGGCGGTGGTGGTGCTGGCCCTGGCGATGCTGGTGGTGGTGGTGGTGGTGGCGGCGGCGGCGACGGCGGTGGTGGTGGTGGCGCCGGCCGTGGTGGTGGTGGTGGGTGTTCTCCACGCCGCCTTCTGTTTGGCGGTGGAGGGTTCACAGCACGCCGCCCTCTGTAGTAAGCTTCTCTGTGGGTAAAGTAAAAAAAAATTTGGTGAATGCATTGCATTTGGAAACAAAAACATAGGTCAAACATTAAGTTGCACGCTTTTTAGACTCTGTGTATCTGTGTATTATTAATCAGATATTTGTTATTATTATGAAAGAATAACCAACTGTACATAACATAAAGGAATACGTGACTTTCTTTGCTAATTCCATACTAATACATAATCTTTCACCCCCTGATTAACACCCACCCCCCCCATCCCATCTAATCTAGACAATCGATAACACCAATGGTTCACATGAAAAAAAAAAGTCCCCCTGACTTCACTTTTTACTTGACATACTTAATTCACAAAACGTTTAGCTTATATCATCTATATAAAGCAGGGAAGGGGTTGAAAGGTATACAATATATATATATATAATCTATTTATATAATCGGGAGTTTGAAATTCCGGCACTGTAGCCTAATCCCAAACTCCTTAGCGTCACTGCGAGCGGAGACGCGTATGCGCCTTCGCGAGCCGCAGACGCTTAACTCACACAGCCGCTATAGCGTTTTCTCGAGCGGCCTCGCGCCCTCTGCTCACAGCAAGACCTGCGCCCCTCACAGCGCCCAATCCGCCCCGGCATGCTGGCATTTGTACTTCCCCCGTCTGTGCACCCACAGGTCTTAGCAGATCACTGATGCTGACAGCGGGGGGGGACAACACAGACAATCAAATCAGGAGGAGGTCAGTGTCAGGAGGAGATGACAGACGCCCGCCGGGGCCTGTGACACTGCAGAGGTCACAGCGGGGCTGTGTGTGCGGACAACGGGGAGGCCGGGGGCTACGGACGTACCGGACACGTCCTCTGCTCCTGGAGATGTGCCGCGGTTCCGCGCTCGCAGCGTATCTGACGCTGGAGCTGCGCTCACCACGCCCACACCACGCCCTCTGCCAAACAACCCACACCTCTCACTAACCTCCTGCAGCTAACCACACCCCATGTTTACCTTTGCCATAATGTCATTTAGCTGCGGCCGCTATCTTTAATAAGGTCAGAAATTATGGCAGTAATCGGATCTCTGCTCCCTCTAGCACGCCCCAACACTGTAGCACCATCTATTAACCCTATTCTCATCACCTATATACTCTGCTACCCACAGAGCCGTCTTTATACTCTGCTACCTCAGACCCGCCTGTATACTCTGCTACCTCAGACCCGCCTGTATACTCTGCTACCCACAGACCCGCCTGTATACTCTGCTACCCACAGACCCGCCTGTATACTCTGCTACCTCAGACCCGCCTGTATACTCTGCTACCCACAGACCCGCCTGCATACTCTGCTACCTCAGACCCGCCTGTATACTCTGCTACCCACAGACCCGCCTGTATACTCTGCTACCTCAGACCCGCCTGTATACTCTGCTACCCACAGACCCGCCTGTATACTCTGCTACCCACAGACCCGCCTGTATACTCTGCTACCCACAGAGACGCCTGTATACTCTGCTACCTCAGACCCGCCTGTATACTCTGCTACCCACAGACCCGCCTGTATACTCTGCTACCTCAGACCCGCCTGTATACTCTGCTACCCACAGACCCGCCTGTATACTCTGCTACCCACAGAGACGCCTGTATACTCTGCTACCTCAGACCCGCCTGTATACTCTGCTACCCACAGACCCGCCTGTATACTCTGCTACCTCAGACCCGCCTGTATACTCTGCTACCCACAGACCCGCCTGTATACTCTGCTACCCACAGACCCGCCTGTATACTCTGCTACCCACAGAGACGCCTGTATACTCTGCTACCTCAGACCCGCCTGTATACTCTGCTACCCACAGACCCGCCTGTATACTCTGCTACCTCAGACCCGCCTGTATACTCTGCTACCCACAGACCCGCCTGTATACTCTGCTACCCACAGACCCGCCTGTATACTCTGCTACCCACAGAGACGCCTGTATACTCTGCTACCTCAGACCCGCCTGTATACTCTGCTACCCACAGACCCGCCTGTATACTCTGCTACCTCAGACCCGCCTGTATACTCTGCTACCCACAGACCCGCCTGTATACTCTGCTACCCACAGAGACGCCTGTATACTCTGCTACCTCAGACCCGCCTGTATACTCTGCTACCCACAGACCCGCCTGTATACTCTGCTACCTCAGACCCGCCTGTATACTCTGCTACCTCAGACCCGCCTGTATACTCTGCTACCTCAGACCCGCCTGTATACTCTGCTACCCACAGAGACGCCTGTATACTCTGCTACCTCAGACCCGCCTGTATACTCTGCTACCCACAGACCCGCCTGTATACTCTGCTACCTCAGACCCGCCTGTATACTCTGCTACCCACAGACCCGCCTGTATACTCTGCTACCCACAGAGACGCCTGTATACTCTGCTACCTCAGACCCGCCTGTATACTCTGCTACCCACAGACCCGCCTGTATACTCTGCTACCTCAGACCCGCCTGTATACTCTGCTACCCACAGACCCGCCTGTATACTCTGCTACCCACAGAGACGCCTGTATACTCTGCTACCTCAGACCCGCCTGTATACTCTGCTACCCACAGACCCGCCTGTATACTCTGCTACCCACAGAGACGCCTGTATACTCTGCTACCTCAGACCCGCCTGTATACTCTGCTACCCACAGACCCGCCTGTATACTCTGCTACCCACAGAGCCACGTGTATACTCTGCTACCCACAGACCCGAAATGGAACCTAATGTATATATTAATAAATAATACTAAATGTACACAACAGTGCTGCAGACACATACCTTGGCATACGGGCCACCGGGTGAAGGAAGGACAGCCGGTCATAAAAATGGTAGTGGTTGGGCAATGGAGCGGCTCCCGGTTGTCTCTCAGAGTACTGCCGGTACTGCTTCTTATGCTGGTCCCGGCAGCTCCTCCACCGTTTTTTAAGATGGTCAACTGTGAAATGATTTGAAACCGGCTTTAGAGATGTGTAATATTTGAAACAACAAAAGTATGTGTACAAATCAACAATAACATTTTATTCATTTTGTGTGTGTAATGTGTATACAAGGCACAGTGACACGACAGTGTGGAACATCATCAACAGCATTACGGACATTGAGCTCACGTGGCCACAATCACAAATGAGGCAGGACACATGTCAACGCATAGAGAATGTAATAGTGCGGGCACCAGACTCTGGTCATTAGTGGTATTTATATACACCCAACCCCTTGGCCGAAAGAGCCAGGAGGATCAGACATTAAACTCATTGTACTGTTGTGACCCCATCCAAATATAGGCAACTATGCGGTGGAGCATGATAACACATTCAGGGTCCTGTATACCCTGCTATGGGGGCCCTGTATTCCCACTGCTGGGGGCCCTGTAAACCCACTGGGCCACTGTCTACCCACTGCTGGGGGCCCTGTATACCCACTGCTGGGGGGCCTGTACACACACTGAGGGCCCTGTATACAGGGACTGACTGGCACCCTACAGTTTGGGTCGCAACCCTCCCTCACTGGCCCGACACAGGTGAGGACGGGGTGTGGGGGGGGGGGTGATGACTGGCGGCCGCCTCACAGTCACCGCAGCTCCCGCATTATCCTATGGCTCGCTCCCAGCCGCAGCCTCGCGCTCCTCACAGCCGCTCGCTAACAGTCGCAGCCGCACGCCACTCACAGACGCTCACTCCCGGACGCAGCCGCGTGCTGATGACGTCATCGCGCGGCCAGGAGCTTCCGTTTCCGCCTGCTGCTTCAGGGACATGCGGATTATTCATGCTCCTGCAGCCGCATGACCCGTGGCACCTGGGCCAGTCCGCCCCTGCCTGTATACCACAATATGGGGGCATGTATACCCAGCTGGGGGCCTGTATACTCTGCAGGGGGAGGTGTATACTCTGCTGGGGGGCTGTCTACCAGTGATAGCCGCTGTATACCAGGATGGCGGTGAATATGTTTTCATAGTTTTTCGGGGCAAAAATAGGGGGGTCGGCTTATACACGGGTCGGCTTATACACGAGTATATATACAGTAAATGCAATATATAACGTGTAAACTCATTTAACTTACTTAGATTGCTCTGTTCCTCATGGTCACTCCGATGGAACGCAGGGAACATCTCTTGGGCGATCTCTCTCCAGGCTGTATTAATTAGGGTCGTATCCCCATACTCAGGATCTGTAGGGAGCCATAGAAATGGACGAGCCTCCACAAGTGCAATAAGACGCAGCGTGTTCACCATGCCACGTCCTGCTGCCATGATTGCACTGATGAATGGATCGCTCTGTGTGTGCGCCTGTCAGCGCGACTCGCTTCCTGTTTCCTTAAACCATGGTGTGTGCTGGAGAATCCCTTCCCTCGCATCATCGGCTACAAGCCTCAAAATAAGAGAAAAACCAGCGAGTTTGGACTCGCACACTTTCAGAGACACATCAGCGAGTTGTAAATGTCATTATTCGCTATTACTCGGGTCCCTATTCATTAACATTGGACTCGCTGGACTCGCAACGAGTCCCGAGTCCTTGACTCGGACTCGTTGGGGTCTTGCGATTCCGAGTCTTTTCGGACTCGCCCATCTCTAGTCTGCAATACCAAGACAGGTTATTAAACTTGGGGTTATTTAGCTTGGAAAAACGAAGGCTTAGGGGTGATCTTATATTAATGTATAAATATATGAGGGGACAGTACAGAGACCTTTCTAATGATCTCTTTACTCTTAGGCCTGAGACTGGGACAAGGGGGCATCCTCTACGTCTGGAGGAAAGAAGGTTTAATCATAATCACAGACGCGGATTCTTTACTGTAAGAGCAGTGAGACTATGGAACTCTCTGCCACATGATGTTGTAATGAGTGAGTCACTACTGACATTTAAGAAGAGCCTGGATGCCTTTCTTGAAAACTATAATATTACCAGTTACATATACTAGATTCTTTGATAGGGCGTTGATCCAGGGAATTAGTCTGATTGCCATATCTGGAGTCAGGAAGGAATTTTTTCCCCCAATGTGGAGCTTAGTGTTGCCACATGGTTTTTTTTTGCCTTCCTCTGGATCAACATGTTAGGCTATGGGTTGAACTAGATGGACTTAAAGTCTTCCTTCAACCTTAAAACTATGTTACTATGTTACTATGTATTTGCTGTATTCAGGAACCGTTTGTTTCTTCTGTGGATTTATGTTTATCGATCAGTCATGTGTCTATTTCTCAGCTGGGTATACAGTTTGGCAAATTTTGGGTGAAAGAGCCTTTTCCATCCGGCTGTGGTGGTTGGAGTGAATGTCAACGAATAGTGGTGAACAGAATATTTTCCATGCTAGTAGTTTTAACCTTGTGGGGAACGACTTTGGCTAATAGAAGGATTATATTACTGTCTGACAGCCCGGGTTTTGTTGGAGCTATTAATATGATGTCATCCAAAATGCCAGCACTTGCAGAGCTTCTCCGCCTTTTAGTTTTATTATGTTTGTCGCACAATATTTGGCTGAAAGCCTCATTGGCTGTGGAGGCGTGTGATTCGGCATTCGATTCTTTCTTTCTTCAGGAAGAACCAGGCGATGTTCCTTTGGGTTTGCAACGGGATGGACTTCCTTGCCCGCCTCAGCTTTGGGTATCATACCCGAAATAGCTTTCAAGTACATTCGTGCTTCGGTGGCACCGGTTATATGGGCTAATTATACAGCCGCATGGTTGGAGTGGGTACAATTCTGTGATTCGGAAGGACTCTCTTGTATTACAAGTCACGTAACGGTAATTTTACAATTCCTGGAAAGTTTGGTTGCTAAAGGACGTGGTCATGCCAGCGTCTATAAAACGGTTGCTGGAAGTTCGTTTTTTCAAAAATTAAATGGTTCAGATTCTCTTTTAACTTTTTTTCCGATTAAACAATTTTTAAAAGGACTAAAACGAAAGCACTTCCGCTTGGACGGGAGGAGAGGTATTTCCTTGGATTTGTTATCTTGTATGTGGTCTATTTTGAGATCGGTTTGTTTCAATAAATTCGAGGTGGTATTATTTAGGTCATGCTTCACCTTAGTGTTTTTTAGTGCATTTCGGGTGGGAGAATTAATTACTTATAGCAAAAATCGCCCATCTGGGTTGTACCTCGATAATATAACATTTTTGGGTGATACATTGGTCATACATGTGAGGAGATCCAAAACGGATCAATTGAGTAGGGGGACTTCCATTATCTTGCATGCGATTTTGGGATCTGAGCTTTGCCGCTTAGATAACCTCAGACTCTGGTTATCCGTTCACTCTACTAAAAAGGGCCCCCTTTTTATTCATGAGGATGGTTTTCCATTAACCCTTTTCAGTTCAATTCGGTACTTCGCTGTTGCCTTGATGCGTTGGGTTTGAGTGAGTTTCATGTTTCTTCTCATTCTTTTCGCATTGGGGTGGTGACAGAAGCTGCTAGGTTGGGTTTTGCAGAGGCTGAGATTCGGAGGATTGGGAGGTGGGGTTCTTATAGGGTGAGGTCTTATATCCGCCCTCACAATTTGGCCTAAGCTTAAGGGTTGGGATAGGGGGTACAATGCCATGGAAAGCCCCCACATCGATTAGAGCGGGGGCTACATGGGATTGTGGTCCTTTAATTCAGTTAGTTTGGGTTATAGGACTGTGGATGATAACATTATGTGTTTGCTTATAGTTTTCCTTCTATATAGGGTCTTAACTTCTTGAGGTAATCTCATGAATATTATTGTAAAGGGCTGATGTCCCTGTTGCTAGGAAACAGAAACAGGCTCCATCATCATTGGCTGTCAGTTGTCTGGAAGATCTCTTTGCTGATTGGTTCAAGAAAAATGCGGGAAGCTGACAATATATAGCTTTTCCTTGTGGATTTTACCTCACTGTCTCTGTGGAGACTAATCTGATGTCACCTGCCCGCCCAGCCCATTGTTTCTGCTTTCAAATGCATTGTTTGTCGAAAGGCTTTTAATGAGGGGAAAGTTATGAGTTTAATAAAGTTCGATTTGGAGTAATGACACAATTTTACGGATGTTAATATCCTTGGATGTTTTATTATTAAAAATATTATTTATTATATTCAATATTTATATAACCCTATTAAAAAACCTTTCGGCCATTTTCATGCCAACTGCAATCTTGTCTTATTTATTATTATTAGTTAACTACCTGTAGTACCCAGCTACGCCCGGGTTAATAAATAACTGATGTTAGCTATAACAAAATAGAATTTGAATATGTCATATTAATGACCTGTAGGAAAAAAGAAGCTGAGCTGTGATTGGTTGCTATAGGCAGCCTGATAAATCTCCAGCCAACAGTAAACCCTCCCCCCGGCCGGGCAGTATATGTTACCTCACACATACACATAATAGACAGCTCATGTGACTGACATCTGCCTTAATTCCCTATATGGCACATGTGTTGCACATTTGCTGTTTTTAATCAGATGTTTATGTTTGGAAATTAAAGATAACAGGCGAGTTGTGTGAGGTGATTTGTGCACATCTGTGTTTGTGTGGTGTGTGTGTCCATGGAGTGTGTGTGTGTCCCTGTGGGGTGAGTGCATGTGTCCCTATAGGGTGTGTATGTTTGTCCCTGTGGGGGGTCTGTGTGGTGTGTGTGTCTCTGTTGTGTGGGTCTCTTTGTGGTGTGTGTGTCCCTGTGGGGTGAGTGCATGTGTCCCTATAGGGTGTGTATGTGTGTGTGTCCCTGTGGGGGGGTCTGGGTGGTGTGTGTGTCTCTTTGTGGTGTGTGTGTGTGTCCCTGTGGGGTGAGTGCATGTGTCCCTATAGGGTGTGTATGTGTGTGTGTCCCTGTGGGGGGGTCTGTGTGGTGTGTGTGTGTCTGTGTTGTGTGTGTCCTTGTGGGGTGAGTGCATGTGTTGCTATAGGGTGTGTGTGTGTCCCCGTGGGGGGTGTGGTGTGGTATGTGTCTCTGTGTTGTGTGTGTCTCTTTATGGTGTGTGTGTGTGTCCCTGTGGAGTAAATGCATGTGTTGCTATAGGGTGTGTGTCCCTGTTGGGGTGTGTGTGTCTCTGTGTTGTGTGTGTCTCTTTGTGGTGTGTGTGTTCGGGTGCGTGGTGAGTATCCAATGTTGGGGCCCCACCTTAGTGACTATATGCTTGTATATGCTGTTAGTCTTTGGCGCTGTCATTAAACCTCTCTCATTCACAACTGTCAACTGGTAACTGTCACTTTTTCCCCATTATGTAGATAGGGGCAAAATTGTTTGGTGAATTGGAATGCGCGGGGTTAAAATTTCGCCTCACAACATAGCCTATGACGCTCTCAGGGTCCAGATGTGTGATTGTGCAAAATTTTGTGGCTGTAGCTGGCAGCTATCGATTTTCCTCCAACACTTTTCCGTTCACTTTTTCCCCATTATGTAGATAGGGGCAAAATTTGGTGAACTGGAACGCGCAGGGTTAAAATTTTGCCTCACAACTTAGCCTATGACGCTCTCGGGGTCCAGACGTGTGACTGTGCAAAATTTGTGGCTGTAGTTGCGACGGTGTAGATGCCAATCACAGATATACACACATACATACATACACACACACATTCAGCTTTATATATTAGACTAGCTGTAGTACCCGGCTACGCCCGGGTTAATAAATAACTGATGTTAGCTATAACAAAATAGAATTTGAATATGTAATATTAATGACCTGTAAGAAAATAGAAGCTGAGCTGTGATTGATTGCTATAGGCAGCCTAATAAATCTCCAGCCAACAGTAAACCCTCCCCTGACCGGGCAGTATATGTTACCTCACACATACACATAATAGACAGCTCATGTGACTGACATCTGCCTTAATTCCTTATATGGCACATGTGTTGCACATTGGCTGTTTTTAATCAGATGTTTATGTTTGGAAATTAAAGATAGCACACGTATGAGGCGAGTTGTGTGAGGTGATTTGTGCACATCTGTGTCTGTCTGTGTGGTGTGTGTGTCCCTGGGGTGTGTGTATGTGTGTATCCCTGTGGGGTGAGTGCATGTGTCCCTATAGGGTGTGTATGTGTGTGTCCCTGTGGGGGGGGTCTGTGTGGTGTGTGTGTGTATCTGTGTTGTGTGTGTCTCATTGTGGTGTGTGTGTGTGTCCCTGTGGGGTGAGTGCGTGTGTCCCTATAGGGTGTGTATGTGTGTGTGTCCCTTTGGGGGGGGTCTGTCTCTGAGTTGTGTGTGTGTGTCCCTGTGGGGTGACTGCATGTGTCCCTATAGGGTGTGTATGTGTGTGTGTCCCTGTGGGGGGGGTCTGTGTGGTGTGTGTGTCTCTTTGTGGTGTTTGTGTGTGTCCCTGTGGGGTGACTGCATGTATCCCTATAGGGTGGATATGTGTGTGTCCCTGTGGGGGGTCTGTGTGGTGTGTGTGTCTGTGTTGTGTGTGTCTCTTTGTGGTGTGTGTGTGTGTCCCTGTGGGGTGAGTGCATGTGTCGCTATAGGGTGTGTGTGTGTGTCCTTGGTGGGGGGTGTATGTGTCTCTGTGTTGTGTGTGTCTCTTTGTGGTGTGTGTGTGTTTGTTCGGGTGCGTGGTGAGTATCCAATGTTGGGGCTGCACCTTAGCGACCATACACTTGCTGTTACTCTTTGTGTGCGTGTGGTGTATATACATGTCCCCGTGCGTTGTGAATATCCCATGTTGGGCCCCACCTTAGTGACTATATGCTTGTATGTGCTGTTAGTCTTTGTCGCTATCATTAAGCCCCTCTCATTCACAACTGTCAACTGGTAACTTTCACTTTTTCCCCATTATGTAGATAGGGGCAAAATTGTTTGGTGAACTGGAACGCGCAGGGTTAACATTTCGCCTCACAACATAGCCTATGACGCTCTCGGGGTCCAGACGTGTGACTGTGCAAAATTTTGTGGCTGTAGTTGTGACAGTGTAGATGCCAGTCCCGGATATACACACACACACACATACATACACACATTCAGTTTTATATATTAGATTTAATCTTAAGGGTTGGGATAGGGGCTACAATCACATGGGCGGTGGAGCGGCCTTCCCCTTCCCCCTTTCCATTTGAATGAATGTACACACAGTCACAGCATTCAGTGTAGGCCAAAGGGCTGGACCTGTGTACTGGACTTTAGCAGACAATGCTGCACGGACCCATCTATGAATAGCAAGAAAAAGACATGACATACAGTAAGATTTTTCCCCCCTTCCCTCTTCCCAGAGTGGTACTCATTATAGGAGATTGGTTTATACATTTGATGATTTATACGTGAGGACTTCATGCTATACTACTGACATTTTGATATCACGTTTCCTAATAAATACAAGATAAATGGGCACGGGTCGCAGATACACGGTGCCTAGGGCTCTAAACTCTTGAAGTAATACAGTCTTATATCCACCATTTCCTTTGGTATTTAAATCTGGAATTGTGTATTATTATATTGCACTTCCTCATTGACTAATATACCTATATACTTGCTTCGTTGAACTGTTCATTCATACTTAGAATTGTACTCTTAAGCAATGTGCTTTTACTATGTCAGCTGCACTTTATTGTCTGGCACTAAACTTCTCCTCAAGAAGTGTCAGTATTTGCCTCACACCTCTCTTATCAATGAGCCTCCTCCACAACTATATCTCCATCGTCCAAATTGTGACATTATTACCATACCCCCATATAACTGCCCATAATGTATATGTACTACCACAAGGCCTAGGAAAATACAAAGCTCAAACACACAGATGCTTGTTACCAATTAAATACAAGAACATGCTAAACGTACCAGAGGCATGTGCTAATGACAATTCATCATCCCACGCAGCTGACTATCGCAAATTCATCATGTCCAACAGACATCCCTGTTGTGTTGATAAGGCCGGATCTTCACAGGTAGACATTCCCAAGCCACATGGGCCACTCCACATCTCAGTATCGCCAGAATAATTCCATTCTGTCTGGTAAAGGCCAGTACTATGTGGCCACATTTCATATGTTCCACTAAACTAACCACAGAGGCCTCCTTGGTACATGATCCTGTATGGCGAAAGCAAAATGGATTGTCAATGAGGAGGGTGTTTTGTTGCAAGGAAAGCCATCCAACCATTTTGCGGCACACAATAGCTCCATCAAACACATCATTACAAACTACATACACCAGGACTTGGGCGTCTGCTACTGTACACAAGAACGATCCGTAATGCAAAGGTGTATCAAATCCTATACACAGCCATATCAAAAATCATGTCTAAACATCAGTACTTACTTAATGACTCTGGGCAGCAAGCGTGCCGTAGCTCTGTCGTAAGCGTTTTTTATGTGGTAACCATCCAATCACAGAGCATGTGCGTCATCTAATTGACGTAGCCGCCTGGGCGTTGCCACCTGCGAATACTGATTAAGAGCCTGGGCTGCTTTGTGATTGGTCATGTTGTGTATAAAATTGTGGCCAGCTGGTCCACCAACCATGCTCCTACTTCAATGTGCATTGTTCTAGTAGCGTCTCATCACCAGAACTCTGTTGGACAGACGGTAAGTCGGTGGATATGCTATTGTGCTTTTTATGTATGGTCTATTATTGTCGGGTTCCGAACCATATTTTGCGACATGTATTGGCGGGTTCGGTGGAACTTCAGGTAGCGTCATGTAGATGTGTGGTTAGCGACGACTACGCATCGTTAAGCCCCTTTGTGTCCTGTTTCACACATACTGATCCTTGCCGCCAATGGCATGACAATGCGTCCTACAGCACTACATCATTACATAAATATGTGTTGACATAATTCCTGTGTGTACATTTTGTGTGGTATGACATGTGTGCCATTTCAACTTGATACAGCTTTGTAACTTTGCCTTGCCAGGCCCAAACCACATATGCCTCATGTCATGTGCAGCATGTGAGATCTGTGTACACATATAAACCCCATTAATGCTTCTGCATACACAAGCTAACTACCAGACCACCTGTCATTGCTAGTGCTGGACATGGATTGGCCACACAGAGTAGGGTGTGATCTGATATGTACGTGTATGTGTTTGAGTAACGCACTATGGTTTTTTTTGCAGATGACTGAGGGTCCTGAATTTGTGCGTGACCTCCTAGCCATGTACCAGGACCATAAATGCCTGTGGCGGGTGGCGTTGCCTGAGTACAAGAACAAGGCGGCGTGGGCTGTGGTCTACGGGCACCTTGTCAAGCTGGCAAACCGTCTCGACCAAAGTAACACCTGAACGGTGCCGATGGCTGTGGAAAATATCAAGCGCCTGTGCACCGCGTTCACGAAGGAACATTAAAAGTGGATGGACGCTCTGTCCGGGGCTGGAGCTGAGGAGGTCCCTAAGCCACGTCTGTGGTATTATGACCTCCTCACATTCACCCTGGGCCAGGAGGCTCCTCGGACAACATGGTACAGCAGGCGCCTTGCCCAACCATCTTTGGCCACAAGCCAAGAACCTGCCCCAGCACACGAGGTGCGTAATTGTTGTTTTGTTACCTATGTCCACACCTTGTTGGTTGCACTGATGTGTGGGTTCGTGCACATGTTGAAGGCACAATCGTGTTGTTCTTTCACCATTCTTCTGTGTGTTCTGCTGTGTGTTGGGTCATGGCTGTTGGCACAGATTGTGCTGTCTTATGTTGGGTCACTTGACATATCAATTTGGAGCCTCAGGTGAGTACAGAGCACTGGTCTACTTCTTTCTTCATCTCTGTTTCCAACCGTGCTACTGTTGATTATGGTGTTTGGCATGGTCAGATCTGGTGTTGGGTGGTTGGTTGTGGTAATTGATGTCAGTACATTGCTACTCTTGTTAATTTTTTTTTTTTTTTTCTGCTGCTGCTGTGCCTCCCTGTGAGCCAGCAGCAGCTCGTCAATAGTTGGTACACCTGTATGGGAAATAAGGACGGGGAGTCTTCCTCCTCTGTAATATCAAAATTGACAAGACACAGATTTTACAAAAGGAACACAACATAGGGCAAACACGTACTGTGTGTGTATCAATGTCATTAGGGCGTGAAGGGTAGCCTGAAAGGTTTGGGTCTTGAGAAACATTATGGGTGCAAACACATAGCAGTCAGCTTGTAGTCACTTTTTCAGATTTTGATCAATGTGTTGTGAAATGCTATGTGTCAGAGTGTGCACATATGTGCTGCCAGTTGTGATGTGGCCCTTCAAATTAGCATTAATATGTTGTGGTCAACTTTGCTGTCATTATACACCTATGTTTGGCCACACACAGGACAAGGACCACCATAGCCGTCAGCATTAACAAAACATATGAGTGTATTCTGCACCTTCATGTTGCAGTGTGACCAACATGCAAAGGCACATTGGTGACAGATCCACATGGTGGTTTATGTCACACTATGTGGCATGGCACAATACCACATGATGGTTGTGTAGTGTTTGAAGTAGGATGATTGGCATGTGTGTGTTTGGCATTGCCACATACTCACCACGCAGCCTGCCAATCTGGGCACGAATATCCACAATCCGCCCTGGGGACTTGTGTTTCAGGTCCGCAAGTTTTTTTTGGATCTGTTTGCGGGTCCTCTCCACACCCACTTTCTGGAGCAGGGCCCGCTGGATCCTCCTCAGTATGCTCTGCTTGCGCAGCCATGGGTGGCGGTAACACTGGTGGCACCAGTAGTCATGGCGGTCACACAGGTCTGTGAGGATCATCAGTTCTGCCCGACACCATGTGGCAGCGCGCTGTGCAGCCGCCATGACTCTTCTCCTATGTGCAGGTGAGGGGCAGACACCTGGCATGCAGGCACCTGGCAGGCAGTGAGGAACAAGCAGAAACGTGATGACGTCACCACGCACACTGGCGCCACCAAACAAAGTTGAGGGCGCTAACAAGGTAGACGTCCGCGGAGTGGGAGCAGTAAAATGTAACCAGCAGCGTCACCAAATTCACACACATAGGGCGATTGTACTGCGTGGCCCATGGCACCTATCTACGATGTGTAGGCCAACATCTGAGCTGTCATGTGTGGCACTATACTCCACACAGCGCAACTAGAGATGAGCAGTGTTCGATTCGATTTGTTCGCCAATCTCAAATTAGACCAGTTTTGGGCGGTGTTCGAGGCATTCGTCGAATTAGAACAATTAACTTGAAACTCGGCAGTTCGCGGTTATGTTCGATAACGCTTCGATCACCAAAAGCTTAACCCTAACCCTAACCATGTTAATGACTGTGAATATCCAGTTTATGGGTATAGTGTGCAAGGGGGGGGGGGTTTGTACCAGTGCTGCAGAAAGGATAGCGATCTCCATTTTTTTTTCTCCAAACTGCAGATACAGTGGGGCGGTGCAGGCTGTCATCCAATCACACATACACACAGCAAAGTGCATTTTTTGCACACAAGCAAGGTTAGGCATCATTGGCTGTATAAGTCACATGTCCTAGCACTATAAGATCCATCCATTTTCTCCATCGCCACCATTTGCTCATTGCTGTAGCTCTGTGTTAGACGGCACTGCTGCTGCTGTGGGCGATATAAAGTGAAATCAAGCAATTGTGTTCTGATTCACCTAGTGAGGTAGATAGATAGTTTAGGGAGTAGGGACTGGAGGTAGTGTGCGAATTTTAGGAGTATCAGCCCTTTTGAGGGCTGCTTCATAGGAGTAGCGATTAGGGACTAGGGACTTGTAGTCTAGCAGCCCTTTTTCAGGTGTACTACATAGAAGCAGGGACTAGTTTTAATGTCAGCCCTTTTTAGGGCTAAGTTAGAGCAGTCCCTATTAGTTTTTGCCAGGCAGAAGTGTGCCAGTGCTGTGCAAACGTTTTTCACAGCATCTGGCCACATCTAGCTCTGGGAGTCCTTTAGGGCAGGTAGAGTAGCACTGCTGTGAAGAAAGCTACATCACCTGCCTTAGTAGGCATTTTTTGGCTGCAGCTAGTCCAGGCAATTTGTTTGGGCTAGTACTGTAGCAGTGTCACTTACACAGTGGTGTAGCCCACTTGTGAAAGAAGCTACACCGCCTGTGTAGTTGGTGCTAATTTTTACCTGCACCTTGCCCAGGTCTCACTTTGGGTCAAGTAGCAGTGCCACAAAAAGCAGTGTAGGCCACTTCTAATACAAACAACTACACCGCCTGTGTAGTCTCTTACTTCTAATTTTTAACTGCACCATGCCCAGGTCTCAGTTTGGGTCAAGTAGAGGTGCCACTAAAAAAGAAGTAGTGTAGGCCACTTCTAATACAAACAACTACACCGCCTGAGTAGTCACTTCAAATTTTTAACTGCTCCTTGCCCAGGTCTCACTTTGGGTCAAGTAGCAGTGCCACTAAAAAAGAAGTAGTGTAGGCCACTTTAATACAAACAACTACACCGCCTGTGTAGTCACTTCTAATTTTTAACTGCACCTTGCCCAGGTCTCACTTTGGGTCAAGTAGCAGTGCCACTAAAAAAGAAGCTGTGTAGGCCACTTCTAATACAAACAACTACACCGCCTGTGTAGTCACTTCTAATTTTTAACTGCACCTTGCCCTGGTCTCACTTTGGGTCAAGTAGCAGTGTTGGTTCAGACACCTCTGTTTGATTTACATCCAGCTTTTTGTTGTCCAACAACTGTACAGTTGCAAATTTTGTCCCATACAAAATGAGTGGCAAAAGGCCTGCTGCTGGTGGGAATGGGAGTAGGCCTGGTGGAAAGGGAAAAAAAGTTTGTGTCCGTGGGGTAGATGCTAAATCTACATTAACATCTACTGAAGAAAGACAATTTTCCAGGCAAAGTAAGATGTCAACTCCTTTACGTGGCCAATGGGATATGATCCCTTTCTTACAGACACGAGCATCGGTACCACTTGTAAATGAGGAACAAAAACAGCAGGTGCTTGAATGGATCGCAAGTGCTCCATCAAGTGGTCTCTCCTCCACCTCAACTACTACATCACAAACCCTCCAGTCATCTGAGGTGTCAGCCCAATCACACTTCATTCCTCCAAGCTCCCAAGTCTCCAGCCGCCCTACTGAGTCTGGGGTAACACACATGTTTGAGTCTGCAGAGCTGTTCAGTCACACAATAGCCTTGGAATCAGAAGTCAGCTCCAAAGCTGCAGTGAGTCCAGACGAGTTAATAATCTGCCCTGATGCCCAGAAGCTTTGTGAGTCCGATCCAGGCCCAGATGAAGAAGGTTCTGACCTTCATGTAGACCCTCAATCCCTAACAGTAACTACTCTTGCCGGACACAAGGAGGATGATGCTGATGAGACTCAGATACCGGATTGGATTGACAAACTAAGTTTTCGGTTAAGGCAGGAAGAGGTTGTCTCTGAGGAGGACGAGAGGTGTGAGAACACACAGGATGATGATGAGGTTGGAGATCCCACTTACTGTCAACCCACAGTAAGCCAGTCGATGAGGTCAGCACAGGAGGTGGATGCTACTGACAATGAGGTTAGGTTGCGCCTTCCTGGACATAGACGGAGTACTGGAAGCATGTCAACAACTGCATTCGCAGCCACAATTTTGCCTCTGAGCACAAGTCGTGATGCCTCTGCAGCTCGCATGGGCTCTAAGCCTTGCCTAGCCTGGGCCTTCTTTGACATCACCAAGGATCTCCCAAATCATGTCATCTGCAAGATTTGTAACCAATCTCTGAGTAGAGGCCAAAAGCTTAGTAGCTTAAGTACTTCATGTATGAACCGCCACATGGATATGAAACACAAGTCGCAGTGGGAAGCTCACCATGCTAGAATTCGGGCTACCGGGGCAGGCCTACCACCATGCTCTTCATCGTCTGTGACTGTGGGGACAGCTGTCACACATGCTTTTGGATGTAAACCTTGCACCTCTTTACCCGCAACAGGCAGTGTCATTGGCAGGTCGTCACTTGGTTTTCAAGTGGACAATTCTGCTGGTGTTGAGCTATCTCAGACATCGAGAGCACCACCTTTGGATGAAGGCAACACTACATGTTCACCTGCACCTTCCTCCCAGACCTGCAGTTTGCTAGTGACACCCTACTCAACCCCATCTCAACACAGCAGCCAGCCCTCCGTCCCTCAGATGTGAACAAGTAAAAGGCCATTTCCTCCAAGTCATGAGAAAACTAAGCGCTTGAATTTCACCATCTGCAAGCTCTTGGCTTCAGAAATGCTGCCTTTCCGCCTGGTGGACACAGAGGATTTTCGAGACCTTATGTCCGTCGCAGTGCCCCAGTACCAGATGCCCAGTCACCACTACTTCTCCAAGAAAGGTGTGCCTGCGATACACCAGCATGTCGCAGACAACATCACCGCTTCCTTGAGAAACTCTGTGTGTGACAGGGTGCATTTCACCACAGACAATTGGACCAGTAAACATGGACAGGGACGTTACATGTCGCTGACTGGGCACTGGGTAACTATGGTGAGAGCTGGAGAAGGGTCTGCTGTCCAATTTTTGCCGTCCCCACGAGTTGTGCATCAATCCTCTGAAAGGTAGGAGTTCCTCCTCTGCTTCTGCCTCCTCAACCTCGTCTCGGTCCTCCACCTCCGCCCAAAGCCTGTCTGGTAATGCCACCCGCGTTGTACCTGCAGAAAAGGAATCCTGCACACCTCCCAACTATGCTGGCAGCAAGGCTCAACGCCATCAGGCGGTTTTTACCTTCAAATGCCTTGGAAACGTAAGTCACACAGCTGAGGAGTTGTGGTCAGCTCTGGCGACCGAGTTTCAGCAATGGTTGTCTCCACTCAACCTGCAGCCAGGGAAGGCCATGTGTGACAATGTTGCAAACCTGGTTGCGGCCCTTCACCGGGGCAATATCACACACGTGCCTTGTATGGCTCACGTGTTGAATCTGGTTGTCCAGCAATTTTTGACACACTATCCAGGCCTAGATGGGCTTCTGCAGAGGGCACGATCGCTGTGTGCGCACTTCAGGCGTTCGCATCCCACTCAACGACTTGCTTCGCTGCAGAAGTCTTTCGGCTTGCCCGTTCTCTGGCTGAAATGTGATGTGCCGACACGCTGGAATTCTACTCTGCACATGTTGCAGCGACTGTGGCAGCACCGCCGAGCCCTGGTGCAATACGTTATGACGTATAACCTGGGCCAACGAGATCCAGAGGTGGGGCAGATCACGCTTCAGGAGTGGTCTCAGATCAAGGACCTATGCACCCTTCTGCACAGTTTTGAGATGGCGTCAAAGATGTTTAGTGCTGACGATGCCATGATCAGCATGAATATTCCGGTGATCTACATGCTGGAGCAGACACTAAACAATATTCGGAGTCAGGTGGTCGGACAAGAGGAGGTGGATGAAATACAGGAAGAGTCCTATGCGGAAGGGATGACAATATCTCCAAGGTCCTCACGGTCGGCAGCAACAAGACGGCAGGCATGGGAGGGTGGTGGAGAGGGATTAACGAGGGCGCATGGTAGCAGCCAAACTGCTGAGGAAGGTGCAGGAGCCCAGGAAGAAATGGAGGAGGAACTGGCGATAGGCATGGAAGAGTCAGCAGATGAGGGAGACCTTGATGACATTTCTGTTGTACGAGGTTGGGGGGAGAAAGCAGAGGAAGGAAGCATGATTCTGACCTCCCCACCACCAACACAACAAGGACTTGGTCCTCCTGGATGCGCAAGACACATGAGCGCCTGATTGCTGCACTACCTGCAACATGACCCTCGGATTGTCCGAATTAGAAGCAATGCCAACTACTGGGTTGCCACACTCCTCGATCCCCAGTACAAGACAAAATTTGCTGACATAATTCCAGCCATACAAAGGGACGCACGCATGCAGGAGTATCAGCAGAAGCTGATACATAATCTGAGATTGGCTCTTCCACAAACCACCAGTGGTAGACAGAGTGAATCTCACATTTCTCACTTGTCAACTATGTGACTGTCGAGTCATCATCACCCACACCATACCAGTAACACCATAGGTGGTGGTGTTAACACCAATTTCTTTGCCTCGTTCCACAATTTTTTCAGACCATCGTTTGCAAGGCCTGAAGAAATGAGAAGTCTGACACATAGTCAACTCCTGGAGCGGATGGTACACGAGTATCTCCAACTTAACATCGATGCCATGACTGGGGACCTGGAGCCTTGCTCATTTTGGGCTTCCAAAATGGAAAAATGGCCTGAGCTCGCCACTCATGCCTTGGAGACCTTGTCATGCCCCGCAGCCAGCGTTCTCTCGGAACGTGTCTTCAGCGCTACTGGTGGTGTACTGACAGAAAAGCGCACGCGTCTGTCCACCCAGAATATGGACAGACTAACTTTATTAAAGATGAACAAGGCATGGATCTGCAAGGACTTTTCTACTCCTGTGTCATCCTGGTGAGAATGAAGCCTTGTGTTTTTTGGCCTAAAAGTAACCATTTAAATTTTGTAACTGTGGGGCAATTGATGCCACTTAAGTGGTGTCTGTGCCCAAATTTTTTGAAAAAATGGACACTCTTCTTGTAGTCCCCTAAATGTGACACAATACTCATAGTCTGCATGAGGCCTTACAGATAGTGAGGAAAAACATCACCAAATACTCCTCGTCTGAACATGGCCTTACAGATACTGAAATAAAACTCACCAAGTACTCCTCGTCTGAACATGGCCTTACATATAGTGAGGAAAAACATCACCAAATACTCCTCGTCTGAGTATGGCCTTACAGGTACTGAAGTATAACTCACCAAGTGTCCTCGTCTGAGCATGGCCTTACAGACACTGAAGTAAAACTCACCAAGTACTCCTTGTCTGAGCATGGCCTTACAGATAGTAAAGTAAAACTCACCAAGTACTCCTCGTCTGAACGTGGCCTTACAAGATACTGAAGTAAAACTCACCAAGTTCTCCTCATCTGAGCATGGCCTTACAGATACTGAAGTAAAACTCACCAAGTTCTCCTCATCTGAGCATGGCCTTACAGATAGTGAAGTAAAACTCACCAAGTGCTCCTCGTCTGAACGTGGCCTTACATATAGTGAGGAAAAACATCATCAAATACTCCTCGTCTGAACATGGCCTTACAGATACTGAAGTAAAACTCACCAAATACTCCTCGTCTGAGCATGGCCCTACAGATAGTGAAGTAAAACTCACCAAGTACTCCTCGTCTGAACGTGGCCTTACATATAGTGAGGAAAAACATCACCAAATACTCCTCGTCTGAACATGGCCTTACAGATACTGAAGAAAAACTCACCAAGTTCTCCTCGTCTGAGCATGGCCTTACAGATACTGAAGTAAAACTCACCAAATACTCATCGTCTGAACAAGGCCTTACAGATACTGAAGTAAAACTCACCAAGTTCTCCTCGTCTGAGCATGGCCTTACAGATACTGAAGTAAAACTCACCAAGTACTTCTCGTCTGAGCATGGCGTTACAGATACTGAAGTAAAACTCACCAAGTACTCCTCGTCTGAGCATGGCCTTACAGATAGTGAAGTAAAACTCACCAAGTTCTCCTCGTCTGAGCATGGCCTTACAGATACTGAAATAAAACTCACCAAGTACTCCTCGTCTGAACGTGGCCTTACATATAGTGAGGAAAAACATCACCAAATACTCCTCGTCTGAACATGACCTTACAGATACTGAAGTAAAACTCACCAAGTTCTCCTCGTCTGAGCATAGCCTTACAGATACTGAAGTAAAACTCACCAAGTTCTCCTCATCTGAGCATGGCCTTACAGATAGTGAAGTAAAACTCACCAAGTTCTCCTCGTCTGAGCATGGCCTTAGAGATACTGAAGTAAAACTCACCAAGTTCTCCTCATCTGAGCATGGCCTTACAGATACTGAAGTAAAACTCACCAAGTTCTCCTCGTCTGAACGTGGCCTTAGGGTACCTTTACACGCCGCTACTGGCAGGTGGATACAACCAGCTACAGGCTACAAATGTAGCTTGTAGCGGCAAAATACCCCGTAGTAGCGGCGTGTGAAGACGGTAGGAGGCACCTGGCAACAGATGCATCTGTTTCCGAGCACTGCCCTGAAACAGGTGGCTACACAGGCAATTGTAGCGAGCTGTATCGGCGTGTAAAGAACCAACAGAAGGGATGTGTCGACACCAGGCTATGTACCTGGTATGTAGCTGGGGCGTGACACAGGCTCCGGGATACCGCCCCCCTTCAGCGATCATTGGTGGAAGCTCCTGCGTTACGATTGGTAGTCACTGCATAGGGCGGCATATTTAAGGAGCTGACCAGTCACACTACACAATTGCTCGAGCGTCATGTATTAAACAGCCTCCTGCGATGCCGGGCCAATCATGGGTTTCTTGCTTTGTCCTATCAGCGTACGGACGTCTCGTAATCCACAATTGTGGCACGCCTATGTGCTGTCCCTGCTGCACCAGGTCCGCCCATATTAGCTGGTTGTAGCGGTGTGTAAATGAGGTAAGATGAGCTACAGAAGGTGACTTAAGGCACCCGGCGGTGTATCCAGAGATATATGTAACGTAGCGTAGCGCACCTTGTGGCGGCGTGTAAAGATGGTGCGTTTACCGTTTGTAACCGTTTGTGCGTGCTCGTGCACGTGAAGTAGCTGGTTGTATCCACCCGCCAGTAGCGGCGTGTAAAGGTACCCTTACATATAGTGAGGAAAAACATCACCAAATACTCCTTGTCTGAACATGGCCTTACAGAGACTTAAGAAAAGCTCACCAAGTTCTCCTCGTCTGAGCATGGCCTTACAGATACTGAAGTTAAACTCACCAAATACTCATCGTCTGAACATGGCCTTACAGATGCTGAAATAAAACTCACCAATTACTCCTCGTATGAACGTGGGCTTACAGATACTGAAGTAAACCTCATCAAGTTCTCCTCGTCTTAATGTGGCCTTACAGATACTGAAGTAAAACTCACCAAGTACTCATCGTCTGCATGATGCCTTACAAATACTGGAGTAAAAACGGATTTTAGAGGGGCATGACATGCCTATATCTGTGTCTCCTCCTTTTACT
Organism: Allobates femoralis; assembly: GCA_033576535.1. Classification (NCBI taxonomy): domain Eukaryota; kingdom Metazoa; phylum Chordata; class Amphibia; order Anura; family Aromobatidae; genus Allobates; species Allobates femoralis. Next base: position 377,450,830 of record JARQOC010000001.1, read on the forward strand.
CGTCCATCTCTTTTCTTTTCGCATTTTTATATGTACTTGTCACTTTTCCATGTGTTTGTTGTGTGTTTTGAGTAGTTTGCCACCTTTTGGACACCTTGGAAGGTGTTTTCTATGTGTTTGTATGTGTTTCTGTTTGCCTGCCATTGTTTTCAATGGGGTTCGACGTTGTTCGACGAACATTCGACGAACAAACATCAAATTCGACGAATCAAATCGAATTCGAACATTGGGATGGTGGCTCATCTCTAAGCGCAACTTAATACACGTGGACAACATAGCTTGCACTATTCAATGGCGCACATAATTGCACTGTTTGTGGACGGTTGTGTAGCTGAAGATGTGTGTGGTGCTGGATTGACAGCTCTTCAAATATGGTGCGCTGTCAACTGACAGCCAATGGGAACACAGTAGCCAACACCAATCATCGCGGACGGGGCGCGGACAACAGAACGCTTGAGGCACGCCTACGGGAAAGCATAGAAAGCGCTGTTTCCATCTCTATCGCCCTGTCACACGCCGCAACACGGAAATATCTCCTTAAAGACTGCGGCTGATTACTGAGCACTATTCAGGAATCAGGCGATGGCCGAGGGGCGATTAAATTCCCCAATCACACGCCGCAACCGTGAGGCAATTTCACGGTGATTGCTCCGGAGCAACATATCGCCTTTATGATCTCCAGGCGATATTGTGGCGTGTGACAGTACCTTTAAGTCAATCCTTTCACCTCCTTACCTTTGGTTACAGCTTTTGAATTAGGTTTAGGTTCAAAAAGCTAATTTAGACCTCCATTGAGGACACCTCCAGTGGAGAACTTCATTATGTTAATATAACGAGATTTTTAAAAGCTGAAAAGTAACAGTGACAAGGGTAATTTACATCGTCATTCAGATATGACTAACCTAGATTGCCAGGCTCTGAGGTCTCTTAAAGAGGATACCCTGTTTCCCCGAGTAGTAGTTTAATAATTAAACCCGGTGACAAAGGGGAATGATTGTTGCTACTACTTGGAAGAAATTTATGGACAACTGAGTGATACTACTGTATATCAGCCTCTACCGTAGATAGTGACTCCACCAATATCTTGGTAATATCAATCAAGGAAGTATTATCAAAGTATCTAAATCAAGGCACAATTAACATGAAAACATATAGGATGTTTCTTCTGTAAATAGTCATAACACCAGTATTTTATACTATTTCAAAAATCCATAAAAACCTGGAAAGGCCCCCTTGGCGACCTATAGTGGTGTCAATAGACTCTGTGCTGTCACTTTTGGCTAAGTTTATTGAGAAAATTCTAACACGTTTGGTTAAAAATACACCTTCCTTCTTACTCGACATGGGTTATTTTCTGGAGGTTATTTCCACCATTTCACCACTTTCCTCAGATGCATTACTAGTAACCTCAGCTGTACAGTCTATGCACCTCCATTCCACATCAACAAAGTATAGAGTCAGTAAAAACATTGTTTACTAATTCCTCAACACACAGCCTAATAATCTTTGCACTTAGCAGGACACTGCAGACCCCATTGAAAGGCAACACAGGGCATGATACCGATGCAGCAATCATTCTTAACCTGACATGCCATGGGGGGGTGATTGGTGGTATTTATATTCACAGGGTTTCCATAGGACGTGGTTTGATTTTTTGGTAAGTTTGTTTGAATTTTCGTCCTCTAAGTGCAGCCACATCTGGGTATGTTGAGGAATTAGGAAACACTATGTATAGACCTATTGACACTCGTTTAATTAGAAACTTTTTTATCTTTCAAGACAAGTATTATTTGCAGGTACAAGGACTGCAATGGGGTCCAATGTAGTGCCTCAATATGCCAACACATAAATAGTGGCTTTCAAGTATGAGACAGTTTATCAGGATCCTTTATATCAACAAAACGTAATGGCATGGAGGCGCTAAATACATGATGTTTATGTCATCTGGAAAGGTACACTAGAGTCATTCAATCTATTTGTCCATACCCTAGACACAGCCTGGCCAGGGTTGCATTTCACTCAAACCTACAATCAGAAATCCATACATTTTTTAATCACTACGATTTTTTAAACACTTGTAACATATATATTACAAACTGAAATGAACAATTTAGATCATGTATGACAGTGAAAATCTCTTTAGTGACACTGGAGCTGAAGTGCACCCCTGTTAGGAGGGCATTACAACACATACAATTATTTTTATTACATCTGGTGACACCCTTAAATGCCCTCTTTATAATGTTTGCAGAAGTATCCCTTTTGAGTGATTTCAAATGACTTGGTGCTAATAAACTCTTTATGCTAGGTGCTCTCCTAAATGTAATACAAGGATTTTGAGGAAGTAGTAGTTTTAAAACAGATTCATTAAAATGTGCCAATGTTTCGATGTTTAATAATTTTATGGCTATTATTAAAAGTGGTGATGAAATTAAATTGCCATTTGTCATGTATATTCATTGATTTTTCCTTTTTTTCTTTATTGACTCCTAAGAATTCATCTTGTTCTATCTGTTTACTTTTTTTTTAAAAGTCCCTAAAACAAGAGCTTTTGGATAACTTTGAGCTAAAAACCTATTATTGAGAACCATGGATTGTTCAAAAAAATCTTGTTGCGTGGAATAATTTTTCCTTACTCTCTTGAACTGGTTCAAGGGAATGTTCCTGATCCATTTTTTTGTAGTGCCCACTGGTATAATGGACATAACTATTACGGTTTAAAATAGGTTTTAGTAAAAATACATTCATTTATCACGAAGAGTGTTAGATCCAAAAAGTTAATAGTGCTGTCATAAATATGTGGTTCAAATTTCAGCCCCCAACAATTATGAAACGCCTCTTTTAAAAAACTATGAATGTCATTCTGATCTTGATCCCAGATAATGATGATGATATCATCTATAAACCTTTTATATAATAATAAACCACTTTTATAAATGTTGTAATTCACATATCTCCTCAAACATCACCTTGAACAAATTTGAATTCGCTGTTCACCATGTCTGATGATAAAATTTATCCAAAAAGTTAAAGTTGTTCCTCAATATAAGCAAGCCTGTCCATAATGAAATCCCTCTGTTTAATTGGGATCCTCATATCAGTATCCAAAAAACATTTCACACATTCCAATACTATTTCGTGTTGGATGTTGGTGTATAAAGAAGCAACATCCATTCTTACAAAGGATCTCAATTAGGTGAGTAAAATCCCTCAAATAACTATCCAATTTTAGGACATGAAATTGTAGGATCTTATCAATGTACATTGATAGGTTGCTTGTGAGGGAATCCATCCCGGAAACAATTGGCCTTCCCAATGGATTGTCTATGTCTTTGTGCACCTTAGGTAGGTGATAAAGGAAAGTGGTTTAAGGGCGTTTACTTATCAGGAAACGTTTTTCACTCTCATTAATCGTCCCTTCCAGTGCCGCTTTTTTGATCATCCCATTATATTCTTTTATTTTACCGGGTATGGATCAGTATTGACCTGCCAGTAAAAATATGGATCAGACAAAATGTATATGTTTCTTTTACATAATCATCCCCATTTTGAACTACAAATCCTCCACCCTTAACAGCTGCTTTAATCATAATGTCATTGTTCCCTCACAGAGAATCTAATGTTTCTTGTTATTTTCTAGTTAATTTGGATACCAGGGATCAATTATCATTCATCAGGTTGTCAGCTTTCAATTCATTCAGCACCAATTCTTGGATTGTCTCCAAAAAATGTCCCCTACTATCAATAGGGTAAAAACAAGATGTCTGTTTCAAGACTGGGTGAAAGGATTGTCATTTTTTATTTCTTTAGATTTCAAATTGTCAGCTGATGTACTTGACTTTGTAGGTATCCCCGTGGTGAAATGCCTCTTAAGTGTTAGTTTTCTAATGAACCTATTAAGGTCCACAAACAAATCAAAATCATTTGGGCCATAATTGGGGAAATAAGAAATTCCCTTATATAAAATATCTGCTTCACTCTGTGCGAGTGTATAATTGGACAGATCAATGACGTTATTTGCGACCTTATTTAAATTATTCTCTCTCTTTTTGTTCTTTTTGCCTTTCCCTCTATGTCCTCTTCTGTTTTTCTTTTTCCTACTTTGGTAGGGAAAAATTATGTGATCTGAGTGGTGTTGCGAACCCCTGATAAAAAAGGCACCAGACCCGTGTTGTTACGGCATGAATTATCCACTAGAATGATATCTTCTGTAAGGGCTGCGGGCTTCTCAACTTTTCCCGTACTGAAGGAACTCATTATTTCTATTACCACATTCTCAGAACAATCTAACAGGGATACACTTGGTGAATCGTGAAAATTTATAAGGCTGTGTTCTTTTTGTTTTGTTTTTTTGCATAACTAACAGAGATAATGGCTTCTCCCTGTTTATTCTATTAATCTGCTCCTTTATCCTCTCTAAGTGTAACAACTCATCCACCTTAAGGTACCGTCACACCTTTCGATGTCGTGATTTTATAGACGACGCTGGGGCGTGGCCTATCGCCGCCGACATCGCCAATGCGTCGCCCAATGTGAATGGGCAAGGGCGACGCATTTGAGTGGTCACATGGTTTCAGAGCAGTGCTCTGATCCAGGTGACCACTCTGGGGTGATGTGTAAACATCGCCCCATGTAAATGGGGAACGGCGATCTGCCAGGTGATGGGAGCCTATGGCTCCCATGTTAAGGCATCACCGCTGGGGCTTTTAGAAACCCCAGTGGCGCCGCCGCCTGTCAGATCGCTAGTGCATCGCCGGAGGGCACCGAAAACGTGCACGGTCCCGCCCGTCACCGCCAACATCTCCGGCAACGTCACCTTAGATGTATTTTTTGAACAAGGGTCACTTAATCCATTTGGAATAATTTGGACAGGTTCACTATGGACTAGGGCCTTTAAAATCCCCAAAAAATTATTTGCTTGGCTAGATTTGGCCAGATGCTGTAAAAAATGCTTCCAAAGCACAGGATGTATGTAGTTGTCAACACAGCACTTGAACAGACCTGCCTGGCGAACAGTGCTTTTAAGCCCTAAAAAGGGCTGTTCGTGGAAGGAGTCCCTAAGCCTACTATCTCTCTAAATTGGAATGGAATCGCTATCTAACTATCGTTCTCTGTAGTGCACATAGCAGAAGCGGTGGCGGCGGCGTCTGACACTGAGCTCTAACACTGAGAAAAGGGCGAGGAGGGAAAATGGCTGGCTCTTATATGGCAAGGACATGTAACATACCCAGCCAATGACACAAGCCCTTGTGTGCAAAAAGTGCACTTTGCTCTATGTGTATCGATAGGTTGACAGACCGGACCATGCACATTAAGTGTAGGAAGGAAAAAAAATGAAGATCTGCATTATTTAAGCACAGATCTCTCTCAAGCCTCCCCTCCAGCCCACTATTCCTAGACACTGAGTTTCATAATAACCAAAGCATTACTCTGAAAAGTCAGTATCACTTTTGGTCAACTATCAGTAATCAAACATAACCTCGAATTACCGAATTTTTAGCAAATCGTTCATATTCGTCGAATGACTCAAACGCAGCCCAAAACAGGTTGAATTTGATACCCCATGCTGGGGTATCAAAAAAAACTTGCAGACAAACTTAGGACTGGTTTTCCATAACACAGAAATGAGGGATGCAGTACATATCACAGATCTACACTTCCAACCTCGAGGAAGTCGAGTCATCAGCATAAAAACATTAGCAACAGTTTAACTGTCTGAAGCGATTTCTGGGAGTCACGCCTTGTAGGCTTTCTCATACCTGGCAGCCAGCGTTCTTAAAGGGAACCAACCACCCCAAATGACCCCCCCGGACTGTTAATATGTGTCCCTACATCCAGCACACACATTTGGGGCAATCGTTTTTGCTAAAAAAACTGTTTAGTAGAAGCTAAGATATAGCAATATAAACTTTAATAAATCGTGACTTCTGGGTGTTACCTAGCTTTGTCCACGTGCAGTGTTCGTGCTTGTCAGCTTCCTCTCCCCCTCCCCTCTCACTGTCTAAGAGCCTGGGCGCGCCATGAAAGGGGCGGGGCTAAATCGCGGCGAGCCCCGCCCCCTTTCATGACGCCGCCAGGCTCTTAGACAGTAAGTTCCCTTAAACCTCAGGGAAATTTTTTTATGCCGTTGCGGTGTTGTGTGTAAAACACAAAGCAGTACTAGGCTGTAGTGCTACCTTCCACAAAGCACTAACTGCTCCTTGTTCCCCAATATCTGCATCTAAATATCTACAGCTATGTCACAAAACCCCCAAATTCCTAAAAAGTCTGTGAAGATACAGAATACCCTGAGGACGGTGCCAGGATTGGGCGCCGAAACGCGTCGGTTTTTGAAGAATAAAGAAACTTTTACTTGGAACACTGTTTCCCGTGTGACTCCTTGGATGACCGGGCAGCGCGGACTGTAGCACACCTTTTGATCCCAAAACTCTGTGAAGATACAGTGACACAGACGTGGACTTGGGCATGGGGCTATCAGTGGTGCCCGACAAGGCAACAGAGTCTGGGAGACAGAAGAAGTTTGATGCATCTTTGTTCCTGGCAAAATTTCTTGGTCTGGAATAATGTAAACGGTTCGCTAAATCAAAAGGACAGCAGTTGAAATAGCAAAAAGGGATTTACATTTATTAGAAAAAATACACACAGGTCAGAATAAATACAGATAAAGTAAATTTCAAAGGTTTCTTAAGTAAAGTGCTCAGTGACAGCATGAACGTTACATGAACAGAGTGCACTCTACAGCATTGGATGAGCAATTACATATATGCATGATGACATGTGACTCTTACATGTTTTGACAGGTAAAACAGGGAGTCATACAGTTTTAATAACAGAAGGAGGTATACAGTGATCAATTCACAAACTTAAAATGAGTAAAACACCTCTCACAGCAATAAACGATGATGAGCTCATACTCTGCATCTAATGAGGCTGCAAAGTCAACCCTTACTAGAGAAAATAGTATACAGTATTAAGTTGCAAGGTGCCCATACATCAATAATACTACCTCTGTCAGCCTCTTATCCATTGCCATGTATCCTGTCACCAGTTACCTAAACTTATCAAGGCAGCTTACAGTCTATGTTAGACGCTACAATTTGGTCATACTAGCTTTTGCTGCAGGATCACTCAGTCCAAGCCCTGCCCCTACATCGTTTCACCGTATGGCTTCATCAGGGGCATCGCTGAATCACTGTATACTTCCTTCTGTTATTCACTCACAGGTGTGGAAAGGAAAGGGTGTTACCCATGTTTGAATTGCATCAATTGTACCTCAATGTTGAAAGGATCGTATTTTACGGACAATCAGTCCCAAAAAGTGTTTAACATTAATTTTTTTCTAACATGTGACTCAGAATACATCATATATCTACTTGAATGCCCCTGTCGTCTCTACTATGTTGAGGAGACGACTTGGGACTTTAAAACACGATTCAGTCAACATAAGTGCTAAATAAGAAAAAAATGTTTGGACCTTCCAGTACCAAAACATTGTGTGGAGAAAGGCCATAAAGATACAGATATTAAATTCAGATAATAGATCATGTACCCCCTCTGAGAAGGGGAGGTAACAGGGGGCCATTTTAACCCCTTCCCAACATAGGACGTTGTACAACGTCCTGTGTTTCTGCCCGTTCCCGACACAGGACGTTGTACAACGTCCTGGCAGATTTGAGCTGCTGCAGCTCCTGTGAGTGGGGTCACTCAGGTGTCACAGATGCTGCTGCTCTGTGACAACCTGTAGATGACCCCACAGGGGGTGGATTAACCCCCCCATGCCCAGGACCTTTCCGATCGGCAGTTTAAAAGTGAAACTGCCAATCGGAGGGAATCATAGGGATTCACCCCTCCAGATCTGATTGGAGCCCCTCCAATCAGATCTGGAGGGGCAGATGGGAAAGTGCCCACCCCTCCACAGCCCCCTCCAGCACCAGGACTTGCAGGGGCCCCCCCCCGTCCCCCCCAACCGGCCTCCCCCCTCTATGGTTATACTTATGCCGGCGGGCTGCACCCCGACCACAGTGCCTATTGCCTGGTCCCCCGTCCCCCAGGCAGCTCCCCCCCAGGCAGCTCCCCCCCGGCAGCCCCTCACCTCCTGCGGCGGGCTGCACACATCGGTGCACCCGCCGCTGCGCCCGCCCTGTCTGGCTGTGCGGCTCCTCTGGATGCCGGTCGGTGGCCCCGCCTCCTCTCCCAGCCTCCTCCTGCTCATCGGTCTATCGAGAGGGAAGTAAGTATGTATGTATGTATGGATGATGGATGATTGATGGATGGATGGGTGAATGGATAGATGGATGAGGGGTGCATGCGTGGACGTGTGCGTGCGTGGACGTGAGCGTACGTGTGCGTGCGTGGACGTGTACGTGCGTAGACGTGTGCGTGCATAGACGTGTGCGTGCATGGATGTGTGCATAGATGGATGTGTGCGTGGACGTGTGCGTGGATGTCAGCGTGCATGTGTGGATGTGTGCATGCGTGGATGTCATCGTGCGTGCGTGGATGTCAGCGTGCGTGAATGTCAGCGTGCGTGAATCTGCGTGCATGGATGTGCGTGCGTGGATGTGTGCGTGCGTGAATGTGTGCATGCGTGGATGTCAGCGTGCGTGCGTGGATATGTGTGTGCGTGGATGTCAGCGTGTGTGAATGTCAGCGTGCGTGCATGGATGTCAGCGTGCGTGCGTGGATGTCAGCGTGCGTGAATGTCAGCGTGGGTGCGTGGATGTGTGCATGCGTGAATGTCAGCGTGCGTGCGTGGATGTCATCATGCGTGGATGTGCGTGCGTGGATGTCAGCGTGCGTGGATGTGTGCGTGCGTGGATGTGTGTGTGGATGTGTGTGTGGATGTGCGTGGATGTAGATGTGCGTGCGTGGATGTCCGCGTACGTGGCAATTGAAGAAAAAGAACATAGCAGCAGGGATGATCACTATAATCAATCTTTATTTATATATAAAAAAAAAAAACTCAATAGAAAAACACAAAACACCACTGACCACCTCTTAAATTTAAAAACAATTAAAACCAAAAAAGGTGTTACAAAGCTGGTGTACAAAAGGTATGTACAGGTTACTGAGCAATAGGCAATAATACCGAGTCAGAGTATAGTACAATGTAATTTGCTGGCAGATCTAAACAAATGTCTCAAATACAGTCAATTTGCAATCAAATTACATTACAGTATGGCAAATTGTGCCCTATTAACCGTAATTCCACTGCACCCTTGCAGCTATGGTCAGGGCCAAACCCTCCAAGCTTCACCATATAAGAAGACCAGAAAGGTCTTGTACACCCTCTAAAATGTCCTGCATAGGGGCCAAGGATACAGAGTAATCTGCCAGCCAACTCAAACCTCAGGTATACACAATATAATCACTATAATCACATACCCAGCCACCAGCTATCCAAGGACCCGACCCAACGCGTGTCGTCCGCCTAGGACTTCCTCAGGGGAGAGAGAGGTAAGTGCCAATGGTGCCCTGTGCAGTCTGTTATATACTCTGATCATTAGTAATTTTTCTTCAATTGCTACATGTTTTTGCATAGTGGGATAGATCCTACCTATATGTGATAGTGGTGCCCCCAGACCCTAACTTTGATGTCCGCGTACGTGGATGTGTACGTGGATGTGGATGTGCGTGCGTGGATGTGTGCATGTGTGGATGTCAGCGTGCGTGCGTGGATGTCAGTGTGCGTGGATGTCAGCATGCGTGGATGTCAGCATGCATGGATGTGCGTGCGTGGATGTGTGCGTGCGTGGATGTGTGTGTGGATGTGCATGATGTGGATGTGCGTGCATGGATGTGCATGTGCATACGTGGATGTGGATGTACGTGGATGTCCGCGTGCATGGATGTGCGTGGATGTGGATGTGCGTGCGTGGTTGTGTGCGTGCGTGGATGATGGGTGCATGGGTGGATGGATGGGTGCACCAAGGGATCAAGTGTCCTCTTGTTGTAGTCTCTGGGATCATAGTCATGGTGCACTATATGACAGATCATTGTCATACAGTGCACCATAACTCTGACCCCAGAGGCTGTAGGAAAAGGACACTTGATCCCTTGCTGCAGTCTCTGGATTGAGCAGAGGCGATCGAGCTTCGAGGGACCTTCGTTGTGGACTACGTCGGAGGCGATCGAGCGTCGTGGGACCTTCCTTGTGGACTACGTCGGATCTTTTAGATAAAGATGGAGTCCGAATTTTGTTTGTGTTATTTATTCAAATAAAAAGATTTTTCTCTGTGTGTATTTTCTGACTATTTACTAGAGATTCCTAATGGCGGGTCTAACATTGGCCCTATATTATGAATCTCGGGCTTAATGCCAGCTGCCAATATAAAGCTGGCATTAACCCCTTTATTACCCAGTTTGCCACCGGCACCAGGGCAACTGGAAGAGTCTGGGTACAGCGCCAGAAAATGGCGCTTCAATTAACGCGCCATTTTCTGGGGCGGCTGCGGGCTACAATTCGCAGCATGGGGGGCCCAGAATGCTTGGGCCTCTCCATGCTGCGGATTCCAGCCTCCAGCTGCCTAGTTGTACCTGGCTGGACCAAAAATATGGCGGAGCCCACGTCATTTTTTTTCTAAAATTAGTTCTAGAAGAAAAAAAAAGGGCTTTGCTGTATTTTTGGTTGCCAGCCAGGTACAACGAGGGAGCTGGGGGTTGGTGGCAATCCGTAGCTGCCAAGTTGTACCTGGCTGGACCAAAAATATGGCGGAGCCCCACGCCATTTTTTTCTAGAATTAGTCCTAGAAAAAAAATAAAAATAGGCTTCGCTGTATTTTTGGCTGCCAGCCAGGAACAATGAGGCAGCTGGGGGTTGCTGGCAGTCTGTAGCTGCCAAGTTGTACCTGGCTCGACTAAAAATATGGCGGAGCCCCACGCCATTTTTTTTCTAGAATTATTGGCTTCGCTGTATTTAGATGCATAGTGAACACGTTGAACCCCCAGGTGCTCCACAAATTGATCCGTAAAAATGAAAAAAGAAAATTTGTGTGAAAGAAAAAGTACTTTTTCCTTATTACGGACGAATTTGTGAAGCACCTGGGGGTTCAAAGTGCTCAATATGAATCTAGATGCATTCCTTGGGGGGGTCTAGTTTCCAAAATGGGGTCACTTGTGGGGAGCTCCAATGTTTAGGCACACAGGGGCTCTCCATACATGACATGGTGTCCGCTAACAATTCCAATAGTTGTAAAGATAAAATAGGGAGGGGGACAAGAGGCGCAATAGTGCCCTATCACTAGTGACACTTATATACAGTGGTGGTGCTGTGAAGCTGCTCACCTGGTCCAGTTGTGATCCCCACAACTGGTTTGAAGGCGTTTTTGGAAACGATGTTCCAGCTGCTGCAGGACCTCCACCAACCACTGGATAGTGGTATGTATCAAAGAAATGATGGGAGTGCTGGTGTCTCACGGTCCGCGCTGCTTCAGGGATAAATAAACTCACCAAAGAGCCAAATCGATTTCCATCCTTTTATTCCTCCTCTCTCCTATGTGTTTCGGCACCTATCCTGGCACCTTCATATCCCTGATGAAGGTGCCAGGATAGGCGCCGAAACGCGTAGGAGAGAGGAGGAATAAAAGGATGGAAATCGATTTGGCTCTTTGGCGAGTTTATTTAACCCTGGAGCAGCGTGGACCGTGAGACACCAGCACTCCCATCATTTCTTTAATTCCAATAGTTAGCGGACACCATGTCGCGTATGGAGAGCCCCTGTGTGCATAAACATTGGAGCTCCCCCACAAGTGACCCCATTTTGGAAACTAGACCACCCAAGGAACATATCTAGATGCATAGTGAGCACTTTGAACCCCCAGGTGCTTCACAAATTGATCCGTAAAAATGAAAAAAAATTTGTGTGAAAAAATAAGTACTTTTTCCTTATTACGGATCAATTTGTGAAGCACCTGGGGGTTCAAAGTGCTCACTATGCATCTAGATGCATTCCTTGGGGGGTCTAGTTTCCAAAATGGGGTCACTTGTGGGGGAGCTCCAATGTTTAGGCACACAGGGGCTCTCCATACATAACATGGTGTCTGCTAACAATTCCAATAGTTAGCGGACACCATGTCGCATATGGAGAGCCCCTGTGTGCCTAAACATTGGAGCTCCCCCACAAGTGACCCCATTTTGGAAACTAGACCCCCCAGGGAACTTATCTAGATGGGTTGTGAGCATTTTGAACCCCCAGGTGCTTCACAAATTCATCCGTAAAAATGAAAAAGTACTTTTTTTTCCATTAAAATTTTCTTTTTTCATTTTTACAGATTGATTTGTGAAGCACTGGGGCGTTCAAAATGCTCATCACCCATCTATATAAGTTCCCTGGGGGGTCTAGTTTCCAAAATGGGGTCACTTGTGGGGGAGCTCTAATGTTTAGGCACACAGGGGCTCTCCAAATGCAACATGGTGTCCGCTAACAATTTGACTGAAAAATCAGCTCAAATTGTTAGCGGACACCATGTCGCGTTTGGAGAGCCCCTGTGTGCCTACACATTGGAACTCCCCCACAAGTGACCCCATTTTGGAAACTAGACCCCCCAGGGAACTTATCTAGATGGGCCTTGAGCATTTTGAACCCCCAAGTGCTTCACAAATTCATCCGTAAATATGAAAAAGTACTTTTGTTTCCATAAAAATTTTCATTTTTCATTTTTACAGATTAATTTGTGAAGCACTGGGGCGTTCAAAATGCTCACCACCCATCTAGATAGGTTCCCTCGGGGGTCTAGTTTCCAAAATGGGGTCACTTGTGGGGGAGCTCTAATGTTTAGGCACACAGGGGCTCTCCATACATAACATGGTGTCCGCTAACAATTCCAATAGTTAGCGGACACCATGTCGCATATGGAGAGCCCCTGTGTGCCTAAACATTGGAGCTTCCCCACAAGTGACCCCATTTTGGAAACTAGACCCCCCAGGGAACTTATCTAGATGGGTCTTGAGCATTTTGAACCCCCAGGTGCTTCACAAATTCATCCGTAAAAGTGAAAAAGTACTTTTTTTTCCATAAAAAAAATTCTTTTTTCATTTTTACAGATTAATTTGTGAAGCACTGGGGCGTTCAAAATGCTCACCACCCATCCAGATAAGTTCCCTCTGGGGTCTAGTTTCCAAAATGGGGTCACTTGTGGGGGAGCTCCAATGTTTAGGCACACAGGGGCTCTCCAAACGCAACATGGTATCCGCTAACAATTTGACTGAAAATTCAGCTCAAATTGTTAGCGGACACCATGTCGCGTTTGGAGAGCCCCTGTGTGCCTAAACATTGGAGCTCCCCCACAAGTGACCCCATTTTGGAAACTAGAGCCCCCAGGGAACTTATCTAGATGGGTGGTGAGCATTTTGAATCCCCAGGTCCTTCACAAATTCATCCGTAAAAATGAAAAAGTACTCTTTTTTCCACAAAAATTTTCATTTAGCCTCAATTCTTTCATTTTCACATGGGGAACAGGATAAAATGGATCCTAAAAATTGTTGGGCAATTTCTTCTGAGTACACCGATACCTCATATGTGGTCATAAACCACTGTTTGGGCACACAGCAGGGCTCAGAAGGGAAGGAGCGCCATTTGACTCTTTGAATGGAAAATTAGCTCCAAAAGTCAAATTGTGCTCCTTCCCTTCTGAGCCCTGCCGTGCGCCCAAACAGTGGTTTATGACCACATATGAGATATCGATGTACTCAGGAGAAATTGCCCAACAATTTTTACGATCTATTTTATCCTGTTTCCCATGTGAAAATGAAAGAATTGAGGCTAAAAAATATTTTTGTTGGAAAAATTAAAATCCTTCCACTTTGTTTTAGTTCCTGTGAAGCACCTGAAGGGTTAATAATCTTCTTGAATGTAGTTTTGAGTAGCTTGAGGGGTGCAATTTTTGGAATGGCATCACTTTTGGGTGTTTTTGTCATGTAAACCCCTCAAAGGGACTTCAAATTTGATGTGGTCACAAAAAAAAATGGTTTTGTAAATTTTGCTGGAAAAATGAAAAATTGCTGATGAACTTTGAACCCTTATAACTTCCGAACAAAAATTTTTTTTTTCCAAAATTGTGCTGATGTAAAGTAGACATATGGGAAATGTTATTTATTAACTATGATGTGTCACATACCTCTCTGGTTTAGCAGAATAAAAATTCATAATTTGAAAATTGCTAAATTTTCAAAGTTTTTGCCAAATTTTTGATTTTTTCACAAATAATCGCAAAAATTATCGACCTAAATTTAATACTAACATGAAGCTCAATATGTCATGAAAAAACAATCTCAGAATCACTAGGATCCGTTGAAGCGTTCCAGAGATATTACCTCATAAAGGGACACTGGTCAGAATTGACAAAAATGGCCATTAGGTCATTAGGGTCAAAATAGGCCCGGGGGTGAAGGGGTTAAAGAAGAAAGAACTTAAATGAATTTATTTGTTAAATACCCTGAGGTCTAATGGCCTGAATGCACATTTCAAGATTCATTCTGTTTTACGTAATGTTGGTGAATACTATCAGACAAAATGATATAGGTTATTAACCTTACATAATCCTATTTTCATTGTAACCTATACCTCAAACAGTGTAAAGGAAAGAAAAAAAGTTCTTGATATAATATTGATAATAATTATTTAAAAGTATATGTAGCAAGTTATATATAACTTTTGTTACATTTTTTACTAATTTTTATCTATTTTTTCACAGGAGGAATGACTGGTCGAAATGTTATTTTAGGACACGTACTTTTTGAAAATGTTGCCTCTACAAATTCTCTATTAAATAAAAATTTGCCCAATTTCTTGCATATATATATTTGTCTGTGGTTTATCACAACATTACTTTCAGGGATAATAAGGACCTGGTGTAAATGATAACATGACTGTTAGTGAGGTCTTCTGCTTGGCGTCACTTGCGATGAGCTGGTGCTTATACCACCAGTCCTATTGCGGGTGGATGTTAATGAACTGATTCTATCCCTACATTGGGGGTTAGATCGGCTCTATTCCAGAATTGTGCTTCACGTGGTTAAGCATGTGAGGAGAGTGTTACACACTTCTCGATGTGTTTGGAAGGCCCAGTGTAAATCCCCAGTACTTTGGGCAGACTTTATTGTGAAGTGGGCAAGAATACCTGCACTTTGTTATATAGTGCCAGAGAATAAGATGGCTGCACTGGCCTCTTGGTAGTCACATGATCGCTTTGTCAGCAATGACACGATCGCCGCGTATACGCAGTAAGACCCGGATGTCCGGGCATGCGTACTAGGATGCGGAAGACGCTGTGTAACAGCGTGGAGGCAATGATTATGGTGTCGGCGTGTACCTGCATCACAGGACGACCAATCACTTCCTTAAGGCACTAAAGGTTTTTTAATATTTACACAGATGTATATTATATATCAATGATTGATAATTAGTGATGATTACACTGTATAGTGCACTGGAGGATGAAATGGATATGCTGAGCACTTGCACTTTGTACTTGCACTTAAATCACTTTAATGGATGTAATTGTATATGTGTCACTGTGAAACTTACCGTATTTATATTTTTATATCAACTATCAATTATGTATGCACCCTATATATGATATACTATTGTGCACTGAACACTATGCTTGAAAAAGACCTGATATAGGTTGAAACGTTGCACTACATGGGGCTACATTAAAGCTGTCATCTTTGATGAAAATTTTGGAGTGCTGCCTGGTTTTTGGGAAGTATACTACTTTTGCATTGGACATTGCAACTTTCAGGATTTTTGCACCCGTCTTTGATAAAGAAGTTTGTGCTGATTTCTTCTTTTTCTACTTTGTTCTTAGATAGATAGATAGATAGATAGATAGATAGATAGATAGATAGATAGATAGTGTGAGGCACCGCCGGCATGATCCTCATGGCCGGGGCACATCACATGCAGGATCAGGAGGATCCTGTGCACACTGGCCGGTTTGACTGTGATAATGCTGTGTGAACCAACTGTGAACACAAGGTTTCATGAGCCTAATGAGTGGCAGTGAGAGTGGGATGAGATCGATGAGGCTCTAAGGAATGTAAGGGCTGAGTGCTGACAACCCGGAACACAGGGAGTTAACCTGAGCTGTGTGAAAGGATGATTACCGGCAGCTAAGGGGGTGTGTCCATGTGGGAGTGGCTGGCACGATAAGAGGCAGCCAGCTGAGTGATTGAGATTGATTCAGATTCAGAGAGATTCAGATGGAAGCTGAGACTCATGCTGAGAGAGACAGATTCTGATTCAGATGGAAGCTGAGACCAGCCAAGTGCAGAGCAGTCTAGAGGCTCTGAGTAAATGACGGGAGCATGCTAGCTCCATGCCGGTGCCGAGGTCCGGGGTCGTGTCCGCACCTGGGGGGAAGCCGTGGTTGACCCGTGGACGCTGGTCCGGGCGTGGTTCACCACACGTCCGGGAAGGGGCCCGTGGGGATGCCTGGTGGAACCTGTGACACAGGTAGCGAGACCCGGATCCGTGCCCGGTAAGAAAGCAGTTCCTGAATGATTGTGTGAACTGTGCACCTTGTGTGTAAATCATGTTAGGCGAGTGTAGCCGCCATTAGGTCCAGTGAAGGACCTGTTGAACCTTATAAGTACTGTATGGCTTTTTAAAAGACCAGCGAGTGAATGTAGCCCTATAGGGGCCGATGTATGAAGTGTGCCAGGCGGGCATAGACCGCCCTTGGGACCGACTCAGTGGAGTCAGTTAAAGGTCCTGATGAACCGGAATGAATGTAGCCCTTCGGGAGGCGATTGTATGTAGCCCTTCGGAAGGCGATTGTATGTAGCCCTTCGGGAGGCGATTGTATGTAGCCCTTTGGGAGGCGATTTTATGTAGTGTGCCAGGCGGGCATAGACCGCCTTTGGGTCCGAGTCGGAGTACTCAGTTAAAGGACCTGATGAACCGGAATGTGTGTACGAGAGGTCAGAAGCAGGGGTTAGAAGGGCTCCCGTACTGGGTAACGGGTGGTTCACCCCACAGGTTACTAGGGTTTGCCAATCCCTGTTCTGAGCCCAGAGGAGCCACAGTCCATGTATGTGTATGATGGGCTGTGAGCGAGTGAAAGGACGTGTGTGGTCCATGGTGGCTTATAGGATGGATCACATATTGTATGTAAGAACCCGGTCAGGCTGGAGTCCTGATTCCGGGGTAGTATGAAGCTGGGGAAATAGAGCCAGGCGGCTGGTTCCGCCATTGGGACCCATAGGGCCAGTTGATATGGTACTTGATGTTAAATGTATGTGAAATGTATATAGGCCGGAGGCCGTAGCCACCACTGGAGCTGTTAGTAGAGCTCCAATGGGGACAGAGAGATGGTTACAGGTCCCGGGTTACTATAAGCGTTATGTGCAATATATGTATTATGTAATGTTATATGTAAATGTATGATGTGTTTATGTATGGTGTTTTAATCAATGTGATATGTGTCAAACATGCTACCCGGGTTATGTTATTAATATGTGAAAATAAACGGGTAGACATTGGTTAAACTTATAAACACGTGTTTGTTGTCGTTATGCAAGCGGGTTCCCCGGTTGCTACCTCACAATAGATAAAGATCTACTATATAATCTCTTTATCATATAGATATAAAATGCAAAAAAAATAAAAAATAGATGGATAGATGCACAAATAAATAGATTTAAAATACATAGATAATTAATAGTGAGATAACAGATATGATATAAGTATACATAAATACATAGGTGTGATAAATTTATAGATATTTTATATAGTAAGGTGATCGCACATTTAAGTACAAGATGGGAGATGTGTATAATCCAAAATTTTGAATTTGGTGATATGAATCCAAATGTTATGTAATGTTCTAGTATTGTAGATGCTGAGAACTTTAATTTATCTTTAACAGGGCTTGGTTTTTTGAACAGCTAAAGAGATGGGTGGGACGGCTGTTCACCACATCTCCATCTCAAGGTGTGGTCTGTACAGATAGATAGATAGATAGATAGATAGATACTAAAAATGGAGGCTTAGCTGAGCCTAAGGAAATAGTGATGAGGTAGGATAGGGACCCATCAGATCTAAGGTCACCTTGATGCTGGTTGATGGGCAAACAGGTATTGGCCAATATGTGTACTATGAACTTTTATTTTTTAAAGATAAGATGTTTCCAAAAAAATCGAAAAAATTAAGTTTTTTGAAAAATGTAATTTTTTTAAATGTTTTCTCAAATGCATAGGTGTTTTTAAATCTATCTGTATGTACCAATTCACATTTGATTGGCAGTGACTGTGTGGTGCTGTGAATTTTTTCGGTGTATTGTTCAGTATTGCAGCTTGCACCAGACTATGCCTTGAGTGCTGTTTAGCTTTTTTTCTTTCTAGATAATTGTTGGAGTTGCTGGCTTCAAAGCTTTAGTTTTCATCCTCATTGACCCCAGGTGGTCTTTGATTTAAGTGAGTCCTCCCACTGAGAAATTGTAAAAATGGAGGCTTAGCTGAGCCCAAGGAAAGAGTGACAAGGTAGGATAGGGACCCATCAGATCTAAAATCACCTTGAAGCTGGTTGATGGGCAAACAGGTATTGGCCAATATGTGTACCAAGAACCTTAGTTTATATGGATAAAATATCCAAAAAATACATAGACGATAGACACATAGGTAGGTGAAAGATATTGTGTATTCCTTGCATTATTGTTAAATCTTCATAAATAAACTACATACATATTCTTGACTACCCGATGCATTAGAATCAGGCCACCATCTAGTTATCTTATAAAATAACAATGGTCTGACTTTAAAAACATTGGCCTGGTTACCAAGGAGAGTTGAGGCTTTGGGTTCTGGGCTAAAATATTTTTAAAAATTAATATATAAATAAATTGATTATACCATATGCATAAAAGTCATGTCTATCAATATATACAATCATTTCAAACATTCTGTTAATGTAAAAAAAAGTAGAAATATATGAATCTGTCACTCTCATGTTGTGATAATTGTGGCTAGCCAGTGCATTGTGGTTCGACCTCAGACAGATTTGTATGGACATCAGAATGCACCATGGGACAAAAATATATATTTTTCCATTCCACTGAAGCCCATAGGCCTCTAAGGCTTTTGATATCCATGTCTGGTAACTTTGCCATCATTAAATATCATTATGATTCAAATAAATTATTTTTCTTTAATGAAAGTTACTGCATTCTTTTGCACTGTCATGTAGTTTTTTTGTGGCCATAGTAATGTTATAGACTCAATTTTAGTTATAATTTTTTAAGTAATCAAGTTTATTGAATAAAATTATTTTTTACATGATTATTTTGCAATCTCGCTATTTATCTCGCTTTCTCAAAGAAGACATTATTTACTATTTTTTTTGTTAGTGTAAGCTGATTTGTTTTTCACAAAAGCATCTAAGGCATTGCTCCCTGGAGAGTGTTATTGTATCGTTGTTTAAATTAAGAGAAAATAAAATGCTGAAAAAGCCAATCTCGCTGTGAGCTCTCCTGAAAATCTGCCAGCTTAACCACCAATAATTATAAGCCTGGTACAATGAATATGAGAGTATGTTTCAATGACCTATTAATTGCAGTAACTGATAAAAACTATGTATTTCACATGGATTAAAAAATGTATTTTGTTTGCAAAATAAAACACACAGCATATATTTATGTTAAATCCTATATCTCTATGAAAAGTCTGCAAAATGCTGTGGAATATGATGACTGTAAAATGAGTTTCTTCTGCTAGTATTAGAGGGTGGCCAGATTAATGGGTGACTCAGACAGTGATAAAAGGGAGCTCTGTATATTAATTATTACTAGTCAAACTTGACATTAATAATATTCAGTGTTAAATCACACCTAATGCTTTCTGTTGCTTGCTAAATATGAATATCTATGTTAACGGCGACTAAATTAGACAAACCCAAGTACTAATAAAGAATATTTATTATACACACCCAAGTCTACCATTATCAATACAAAAACACAATAATAGCATGATATTTCGTGATAATACACGATATTAATATACAATAAACCCATAATTCTTAAAAATATCCACACATGTTATCTAAACCCATACACACAATTGCCATGAAACCCAATCAACACTCTCTATCTATCCCTACAGATCGATGCAAGGGAGATTAGCAGCAGTAATGCAGGTGTATTACACCTAGGGAAGGGTAGATACACTTTTCCCATAGTCCTCGTCTGGTGGTCTTCTGGTAAGTAAGAGGAAAACAAGAAGAGTTCACTGAATCAGGACTGCGCCTTTTGATGACCTTGCAGAGGTGTAATGGGGTGGGGCTGAGACACAGGGGTGGCGTGATGAGGGGCTGGGGAGGATTGGAGGGTGGGGTTGACAATGGGAGGATTCAATGACACAATGGGTAATATTGTATACCTACTCCTTTGCAATAGTCAACTTCAGACTCACTCTCACATAAGGCGAGTTGGTGGGAGCGTGGAGAGGTTGTTTTCTTTTTCGTGTTCACCTTGGAAAAAATGGAAGTTGAAGCAAACATGTTTGTTGTGTGTGGAAAGGGAGGGGGGAGAAACGGGCCATGATACTCCGGCACCTTCAAAGGTTGAAGGGAGACCTGTTAATAATCCTAATTATCCTGTTAATAATCCTGTTACAGGAGACCCAACAGGACTTGTTCCTCATGCATAGACTGTGGGTGTGTGGAGAGTACAGCTCAGGAGCACTGGGGAGACAGGCAAGACTGATAACTCTGATCCACTAATTTTTAGCTCACAAGGTCCTGTCCTACAGATATGATGACCAAGGACGCCATGTACATGTAGTAGTAGAGACACAGGGGTTAGACTCTGAGCATTCTTAATGTGTATGCTTCTAATCTAACACAAATTAAAAGAGAAAGGAAGCGCACATAGAGAAGTACCTCTATTATACAGGTCCCTCAGACTCCAAATGGTTAAACTCACCTGATGTAGTTGTGAGTGTCACAACTACAATTAAAGCACACAGGAGGTCGCTGCAGGCTCCCAGCTGAGAACTGAAGAATCCAGATAAGAGTGAAAAGAGCTGGGATGAGATGCCGCGCTGACCACAAAGATAAACACAGAGTTAATCACACACTCTGTTTATTTTGCCTACACGTGTTTCATGGCTCATAGGCCACTTCATCAGGGCATCAAGATCTTAAAACAATCAAGGATATATATACACACACAAGATAGTGTCATACTATCACACTATCTTGTGTGTGTATATATATACTTGATTGTTTTAAGATCTTGATGCCCTGATGAAGTGGCCTATGAGCCATGAAACACGTGTAGGCAAAATAAACAGAGTGTGTGATTAACTCTGTGTTTATCTTTCTGGTCAGCGCGGCATCTCATCCCAGCTCTATTCACTCTTATCTGGATTCTAATCTAACACAGGATCTTTTTCTTTCAAGAATTACGCCAAACTATCACGACGGACAAAGAACTTAATTTGATAATAGGGTGCGACATGAATGGGGTTATGTCGGAGGCAGAGGATAGAACAAGAAATAGACAGGAGATGTGGATACCAAGCCTGCGGGAGGGGGAGACGACTATACAGGGATTTACAGCAGACCTTGCAGTAAGGGACGTCTGGAGGTTACAGCACCCAGTGATGAGACAATTAACACATTTCTCACACCCACACAAAATATGATCCCGAATTGACCACTTTCTAAATAAGGAAGACTTGTTGCAGAGAGTGGAAGAGACTGCAATAGATGATATGGTAATCTCTGACCACAGTCCAATTACCTTACAATTAAGAGACGCTTTTCCGTGGGGCACGGACATCCTATGGAGGTTTCCCCACTTTCTGCAGCAAGACCAAGACTTTGCCAAGCTGATGAGGGAATGGTGGACGGAATTTTATGAAACTAACAAGAGGGTGGAGGACAATATTACCCTATTTTGGAAAACAGCAAAGTTAGTTCTTAGAGGTAGAATCATTGCCCACACTATAAAGACTAAAGAAGTGGCCAAAGCTCAATATACACAGACAAGCCAGACGGTTAGACAGAATAACACAGATTAATTAACACAGACCTCTCCACAGATGATACAATTATGGCATGAGGCAAAATTAGAATTCGATGAATGGGCCAAAAAGAGATAACTCTTTGGAAAATCCCTTTGTGATGCCGAACTGTAGAAATATGGGGACAAAGCGGGCCATCTGTTGGCTAACCTAGCAAGGGGTAAATGTAATGTGACACTTACAACGGCAATTAAAAAACGGACAAGAAGGAAGGCTGGAAAAGAAAAACAAGGTGCTACCCTAGGGTATTACCAGCATGACAATTGGAGATGTTCAGAAGGTTTACACTCACCTGGCTTGGTTGTGAAAGCCACAACCACTATAATAGTGTGTTAGAAGGTTTTCTGCAGTCTTCCCAAATAAATTTCAGCAATAAAAATAGAATAAAAAGAAATAGATTCTTGACCGCGCTACCATATAAACAATCAACATTTATGTTAATAAAATGTGATTTTTATTTATTTTTTTTAAATGGCATATTGGGGAAATATTATGCTGCCCTATACAGAGCCAGACCATCAGACAGGCAGGCGAGAGAGAGGTGGCTACAGGGAAGGACATTACTAACAGTCACGGAGGAAGGACTGGACAGTCAGAATGGAGAAATAACCAGGGAAGAAATCTCAAAAGTGATATCTGACCTAAACATACATGAGGTGACAGGACCCAACGGCTTTGGGGCTTGGGTCTATAAAATCCTAAAAGAACAGATCATGCCCCAACTACAGGGATTATACAATGTTTTTTAGCTGGGCAAGAAATTTTGGAACATATGAACACCGCATATATAAAGCTCCTACCCAAGGGAGACAAGATCTTGGATGACCCCGCCAGTTTTAGACCTATTTTGCTTATAAACCAAGATCTTAAGATCATAGCCAAAATTATGGTGGCCCGAATGGCCCATTTACTCCCAGATTTGGTGGTTTGGGAACAAGCAGGTTTTGTCAAGGGCAGATCAGCGGTTGGGAATATTTGCAGAGTAATGATGGTCCTGGAAACGGTTAGGCTGAACGGGGATAGGACAGGCGGGAGTCTGGAGGCCGTGATTGATAAGGTGGGACTGAGGGGGCATTTAGAACATTACTTCATATCCTATGCAAAAGCCCGAGAGCCAGAGTGAACATACCGGGCTTTTTGTTAGACGTGATTCAGTTGGGTAGAGGTACACGTCAAGGGTGCCCTTTGTCGCCCCTGGTATTAGATCTGGCGATCGAGACATTATCACGGTTTATAAGTGAGGGCCAAAGCTTTCAGGGAATACAAGTTGGTAGTAAGGAAATTAAGTCCAGTTTTTTTTCGCAGATGATGTCATACTGTACATGGCAGATATATGCAAGGACCTTCCTGTTTTTTTATCACAGTTGGAGGCTTTTTGAAATTTCTCTGGTTTTCGCCTGAATAGATCCAAATGTGAAATACTCATGTTAAGGGACATGAAAGAAGAGCAGCTAGGGATGAGAGATGCTCACAAGAAATTCTGTGATATTCCCCTGGCAAACAGGGCCATAAAATATCTGGGAATATATCTATGGAGAGATAAAAGGGAGATATACTGACTAAATGATACCCCATTAATCAGCAAAGTCGAAAAGAAATTAGAGAAATGGAGAAACTTGCCACTGTCCCTATTAGGGAGGTGTCATCTTATCAAGATGTGTAGCTTCTCGAGGCTCCTATATCCACTTCAGACTATCCCCTTCTTGATCTGTCACGTCGATGGATGCCTACACAACCTTCTTATGGAGGGGTAGAAAACACAGAATTAGGGGATGTACACTGATGCTCACATGCGACAAAGGTGGACTGGGGCTACCGAATGTAAGGGGCTATAATCTAGCCTGTCTGACAAGGCACATATTTGATTGACTGAAACACACCACTAGATACTCAGATTACAGTCTGGAGTCGGAATGGTGCAGCCCAGTCGCCTAGTAGATCCAGTAGCCATCCTACACTCAGCAGGCACAATGGTAGACCCTTGGGTGAAGGACTCAATCATCTTTAAAGACACCAAAAGGGCTTGTAAAGCACTGCGAACCAAGCTAGGTTTATACTGGAAAATATCCAAATATCTTAGCTCATGGCGACATCCTGACATCAGACAGGGGAGAGAAAATTCACTCTTTAAAGTTTGAAGGTCGAAAGGATTTAGAGCTCTACACGACTTGATGCAGGTGCAGGAGGCGAGGTGCTTGAAAGCAGAGGAGACTTTAAATGGTGGCGACTTGACTATTCACATAAATTTTAGTTTGAGCAACTGAGAATACACCTGTTTCATTGCCTTTGTGATTTGTCAAGGGAATGCTTAACCCATGGACTACCCCTTTGTTGGCTAGGGATATGTTGAACATTAGTGTGTCCACGATATATATATCCTTAAGATGGGATCTAGTTCCCTCGCGGCCCAGGAGGATCTGCAAAAAAATGGGAGAAAAGACTGCAGGGCAGGGAAATTGAAGATAATATTTTAGCAGGCTTGCAAGAGATTCGAAAGAACATTCTGAATGAGAGATGGAGGGACACATGCTTCAGAGTGATGCATGGGGCAATCTTCGGGTTCAATATACCGCCTAACGCGTCACACCCCAATAGAAGTCAGTCTTGCTCATAATGTGGAGAAAATAAGGTAGACATGTTCCATGGTATCTGGGAGTGCAGGGCTATTCTCCAATCATGGAGGACAGTAAGGAGATGAACACAAAGTATACTGCAGTGTCAGATTCTATTGAACTATATGTTGTGGATATTCCATAATCTGGGGAGCTCGAGTCTTGACAAAGAGCAAAAAACATTACTGTGCACCATCATGGTCTTACACAAAGGACTCATATTATGACATTGGCTAGTGACAGCAGCCCCTACGCTAACAGAATTAATGACTGAACTAAAAGGTGCAATGCTAATTGAGAAGGTGTAGGCGGAGGGAGTTAGAGATACTAAAACAGCTACATTTTTTCATGAAATGGAGACCTTTAATAATAGCCAACTATCCAGTGATGACATCCATCAGTTGGTTTATCCCTTCCATGCCACAACATGGTACATCCTAGAGAATCTACAAGGCACACTTGGTCCATTGAAGGTCTTGGGAGTTTCAGGAGATAGTGCTGACATTTGATCGTCCTGGTAGTCATGGGCGCTCCAAGGGGTGGGATTGAGAGATTTCGAGAAACACAAGATGAATTTGACGTTACTTCTATTCCTTGCTATGCTTGCGATCTAGTTTAAATGTAAATTTAAGTTGGAGTGGGGGGGGTGATGGAGGGTGGGGGAAGGGAGGGAATTCTGGGGATTTGAATTCTGATTATACAATGAATAGGGCCAGTTGGACATTTTTTTCATTTTTGTAAAACTCAATAAAAAGATTTATTAAAAAAAACTGTTAGTGGAAACATTGCCATCAAACGATGTTATATAAAAAGGAAAATTGTTGCATGTAATCCCGAAACTACAACTGGAGCTGCTAGATGTATACATGACCCTGTCCATGGTCAAAAAGTATATATCTTGAATAGTAATAATTGTAACATTAGCACTTCCAAAATTTAGTAAAAACAAGTAGTGGGTCCATGTGTGAAGAATAAAAACATGAATAAACTAATTCTTAAATATACTGGATTAAGCTCACCATCAGATTTGTGGCACTTCCATTAAACTATATAGACTCCATTGAATAGTGGCTGTGTTGATTCTGCAGTCCATGATGCCAAACAAGCACAATGAGAAAAGCTTAACCCCTTCATGACCCAGCCTATTTTGACCCTAAAGACCTTGCCATTTTTTGCAATTCTGACCAGTGTCCCTTTATGAGGTTATAACTCGAGAACGCTTCAACGGATCCTAGCGATTCTGAGAATGTTTTATCGTGACATATTGTGTTTCATGTTAGTATTAAATTTAGGTCGATAATTTTTGCGTTTATTTGTGAAAAAATCAAAAGTATGGCAAAAATTTTGAAAATTTTGCAATTTTCAAATTTTGAATTTTTCTTCTGGTAAACCAGAGAGTTATGTGGCACACAATAGTTAATAAATAACATTTCCCACCTGTCTACTTTACATCAGCACAATTTTGGAAAAAAAATTTTTTTGTTAGGAAGTTATAAGGGTTCAAAGTTCATGAGCGATTTTTCATTTTTCCACCAAAATTTACAAAACCATTTATTTTAGTGACCACATCCCATTTGAAGTCCCTTTGAGGGGTGTACATGACAGAAAACACCCAAAAGTGACACCGTTCCAAAGACTGCACCCCTCAAGCTACTCAAAACTACATTCAAGAAGATCATTAACCCTTCAGGTGCTTCACAGGAACTAAGCAAATTGGAAACAAAAAAATGGATATTTTAATTTTTCTAACAAAAATGTTCTTTTAGCCTCAACTTTTTCATTTTCACATGGGCAACAAGAAAAAATGGATCCTAAAATTTGTTGGGCAATTTCTCCTGAGTATATTGATACCTCATATGTGATCATAAACCACGGTTTGGGCGCACGGCAGGGCTCTGAAGGGAAAGAGCGCAATTTGACTTTTGGAGCTAATTTTCCATTCAAAAAGTGAAATGGCGCTCCTTCACTTCTGAGCCCTGCCGCGCGTCAAAACAGTGGTTTATGACCACATATGAGGTATCGGTGTACTCAGCAGAAATTGCCCAACAAATTTTAGGATGAATTTTATCCTGTTACCCATGTGAACATGAAAGAATTGAGGCTAAAACAACATTTTTGTGAAAAAAAAGTACTTTTTCCAAATTCACAGATCAATTTGTAAAGTATGTGGGGGTTCAATATGCTCACCACGCATCTAGATAAGTTCCCTGGGGGGTATAGTTTCCAAAATGGGGTCACTTGTGGGGAAGCTCTAAAGTTTAGGCACACAGGGCCTCACCAAACGCGACATGGTGTCCGCTAACAATTTGAATGGAAAATCAGCTCAAATTGTTAGCGGACACCATGTCGCATTTGGAGAGCCCCTGTGTGCCTAAACATTGGGGCTCCCCCACAAGTGACCCCATTTTGGAAACTAGACCCCCCAGGGAACATATCTAGATGCATTGTGAGCACTTTCAACCCCAATGTGCTTCACAAATTGATCCGTAAAAATTAAAAAGTACTTTTTTTTCCACAAAAATATTTTTTTTCATTTTTATGGATTAATTTGTGAAGAACCTGGGGGTTCAATATGCTCACCACCCATCTAGATAAGTTCCCTGGGGGGGTCTAGTTTCCAAAATGGGGTCACTTGTGGGGGAGCTCCAAAGTTTAGGCACACAGGGCCTCACCAAACGCGACATGGTGCCTGCTAACAATTTGAATGGAAAATCAGCTCAAATTGTTAGCGGACACCATGTCGCATTTGGAGAGCCCCTGTGCGCCTAAACATTGGGGCTCCCCTACAAGTGACCCCATTTTGGAAACAAGACCCCCCAGGAAACATATCTAGATGCATTGTGAGCACTTTGAACCCCCATGTGCTTCACAAATTGAGCCGTATAAATGAATAAAGAAACTTTTTGTGAAAAAAACATACTAGTCTAGTGGTTGCAATTCGCAGCATAGGGGACCCAAAACATTTGGGTCTCTCCATGCTGAGGATTCCAGCCCCCTAGCTGCCAAGTTGTACCTGGCTGGCAACCAAAAATACGGCAAAGCTCCATGTCATTTTATTTGTAGAATTAAAAAAAAAAATGACATGGGCTCTACCATATTTTTGGTCCAGCCAGGTACAACTTGGCAGCTACGGACTGCCACCAGCCCCCAGCTGCCTCGTCATACCTGGCTGGAACTAAAAATACAGCGAAGCCTATTTTTTTTTATTTCTAGAATTATTTCTAGAAAAAAAATAACATAGGGCTCCGCCATATTTTTGGTCCAGCCAGGTACAACTTGGCAGCTACGGACTGCCACCAGCCCCCAGCTGCCTCGTCATACCTGGCTGGAACTAAAAATACAGCGAAGCCTATTTTTTTTTTAGTTCTAGAATTATTTCTAGAAAAAAAATGACATAGGGCTCCGCCATATTTTTGGTTCAGCCAGGTACAACTTGGCTGCTACGGACTGCCACCCACCCCCAGCTGCCTCGTCATACCTGGCTGGAACCAAAAATACAGCGAAGCCCATTTTTTTTTTAATTTTTAGAACTAATTCTAGAAAAAAAATTACGTGGGGCTCCGCCATATTTTTGGTCCAGCCAGGTACAACTAGGCAGCTGGGGGCTGGAATCCTCAGCATAGAGAGGCCCAAGCGTTCTGGGCCCCCCATGCTGCGAATTGCAGCCCGCAGCCACCCCAGAAAATGGCACATTCATTGAAGCGCCATTTTCTGGCGCTGTACCCACGCTCTTCCAGTTGCCCTGGTGCCGGTGGCTAACTGGGTAATAAAGGGTTAATGCCAGCTTTTTATTGGCAGCTGGCACTAAGCCCGAGATTCATAATATAGGGCCAATGTTAGACCCGCCATTAGGAATCTCTAGTACGGTAAATAGTCATTAAATACTCACAGAGAAAAATCTTTTAATTTGGAAAAAAAACACAGACACAATTCGGACTCCATCTTTATTATAAAAAGATCTGACGTAGTCCACAGAACATTCTGAATGAGAGATGGAGGGACACATGCTTCAGAGTGATGCATGGGGCAATCTTCGGGTTCAATATACCGCCTAACGCGTCACACCCCAATAGAAGTCAGTCTTGCTCATAATGTGGAGAAAATAAGGTAGACATGTTCCATGGTATCTGGGAGTGCAGGGCTATTCTCCAATCATGGAGGACAGTAAGGAGATGAACACAAAGTATACTGCAGTGTCAGATTCTATTGAACTATATGTTGTGGATATTCCTGGGGGGGTCTAGTTTCCAAAATGGGGTCACTTGTGGGGGAGCTCCAAAGTTTAGGCACACAGGGCCTCACCAAACGCGACATGGTGCCTGCTAACAATTTGAATGGAAAATCAGCTCAAATTGTTAGCGGACACCATGTCGCATTTGGAGAGCCCCTGTGCGCCTAAACATTGGGGCTCCCCTACAAGTGACCCCATTTTGGAAACAAGACCCCCCAGGAAACATATCTAGATGCATTGTGAGCACTTTGAACCCCCATGTGCTTCACAAATTGAGCCGTATAAATGAATAAAGAAACTTTTTGTGAAAAAACATACTAGTCTAGTGGTTGCAATTCGCAGCATAGGGGACCCAAAACATTTGGGTCTCTCCATGCTGAGGATTCCAGCCCCCTAGCTGCCAAGTTGTACCTGGCTGGCAACCAAAAATACGGCAAAGCTCCATGTCATTTTATTTGTAGAATTAAAAAAAAAAATGACATGGGGCTCTACCATATTTTTGGTCCAGCCAGGTACAACTTGGCAGCTACGGACTGCCACCAGCCCCCAGCTGCCTCGTCATACCTGGCTGGAACTAAAAATACAGCGAAGCCTATTTTTTTTTATTTCTAGAATTATTTCTAGAAAAAAAATAACATAGGGCTCCGCCATATTTTTGGTCCAGCCAGGTACAACTTGGCAGCTACGGACTGCCACCAGCCCCCAGCTGCCTCGTCATACCTGGCTGGAACTAAAAATACAGCGAAGCCTATTTTTTTTTTAGTTCTAGAATTATTTCTAGAAAAAAAATGACATAGGGCTCCGCCATATTTTTGGTTCAGCCAGGTACAACTTGGCTGCTACGGACTGCCACCCACCCCCAGCTGCCTCGTCATACCTGGCTGGAACCAAAAATACAGCGAAGCCATTTTTTTTTTAATTTTTAGAACTAATTCTAGAAAAAAAATTACGTGGGGCTCCGCCATATTTTTGGTCCAGCCAGGTACAACTAGGCAGCTGGGGGCTGGAATCCTCAGCATAGAGAGGCCCAAGCGTTCTGGGCCCCCCATGCTGCGAATTGCAGCCCGCAGCCACCCCAGAAAATGGCACATTCATTGAAGCGCCATTTTCTGGCGCTGTACCCACGCTCTTCCAGTTGCCCTGGTGCCGGTGGCTAACTGGGTAATAAAGGGTTAATGCCAGCTTTTTATTGGCAGCTGGCACTAAGCCCGAGATTCATAATATAGGGCCAATGTTAGACCCGCCATTAGGAATCTCTAGTACGGTAAATAGTCATTAAATACTCACAGAGAAAAATCTTTTAATTTGGAAAAAAAACACAGACACAATTCGGACTCCATCTTTATTATAAAAAGATCTGACGTAGTCCACAACAAAGGTCCCACGACGCTCGATCACTCCGACGTAGTCCATAACGAAGGTCCCACGACGTTCGATTGTCTCTGACGTAGTCCACAACGAAGGTCCCACGACGCTCGATCGCCTTTGCTTTCAGATCGCTACTCTGGAGCCCGATCCGCCAGCATGGGGATCGAGCTGCAGAAGTGATCTGACACCCCTGGCGCAGTGACCCACTATGTGCATCACTGCACCTGGGCTGCCAGATCGCTGTCCGCAGCTCGATCCCCATGCATGGGGATCGAGTTGCAGAAAGCAATCTGGCAGCCCAGGCGCATTGACCCACTATGTGCATCACTGCGTCCGGGCTGTCAGATCGCTTTCTGCAGCTCGATGGCCATGCAGGGAGATCGGGCTGTAGAGCAGCGATCTAAGAGTCCGGGCGTAGAGACCCACTATATGCATCAGTGTGCCCGGGCTGTCAGATTGCTTTCTGCAGCTCGATCCCCAGGATCCAGCTGCAGAAAGTGATCTGACAGCTCCAGCACAGTGATCCACAGTGATCACATAATGGTCACTGTGGATCACTGTGCTGGAGCTGTCAGATCATTTCCTGCAGCTAGATCCTCAGGATCCAGCTGTAGAAAGTGATCTGACCGATTCAGCACAGTGATCCACAGTGATCACATAATGGTCACTGTGCTGGAGCTGTCAGATCACTTCCTGCAGCTAGATCCTCAGGATCCAGCTGTAGAAAGTGATCTGACAGATCCAGCACAGTGATCACATAATGGTCTTTGTGGATCACTGTGCTGGATCTATCAGATCACTTTCTACAGCTGGATTCTCAGGATCCAGCTGTAGAAAGTGATCTGACAGATCCAGCACAGTGATCCACAGTGATCACATAATGGTCACTGTGGATCACTGTGCTGGAGCTGTCAGATCACTTCCTGCAGCTAGATCCTCAGGATCCAGCTGTAGAAAGTGATCTGACAGATCCAGCACAGTGATCCACAGTGCTCACATAATGGTCACTGTGGATCACTGTGCTGGATCTGTCAGATCACTTTCTACAGCTGGATCCTCAGGATCTAGCTGTAGAAAGTGATCTGGCAGCTCCAGCACAGAGCTGTCAGATCCGGAGGCGGTGAAGAGTAGGAGGAGGAGTGGGACGCAGTGGAGACAGAGCGGGCCGCCGGAGGGGTGAGTGGGAGAGGCGATCGCCGCTCCGGTGATCGGGGGGGGGCAGGAAGGGGGAAGAGGGTGGGCTGACAGGAGATGGGGGGCACTTAGGAGGAAGCGGGGGCAGTGAGGAGGCGGGCGACAGGAAGAGGAAGCGGGCGGCAGGGACAGGAAGCGGGCGGCAGGAAAAGGAAGCGGGGGGGTAAGAAAGATGAAGGGGCAGGAAAGAGGTGGGGGACAGGGGTGCAGTTAGAGGATGACAGGAGAAGATTGGAGGGTAGGGATAGCAGCTGCAGGCAGGGAAGCATGACAGGCGCGGTGATATTCACTTTCACTTTTGAGTGACATACACCGCGCCTGTAGCCGGGGGGGTGGGGGTGGGGGCAAATCGACCCCCCCTGGGGTGTTGTACAACTCCCCATGTACCTGCAGGGCGAGTGACAGGTCAGTGACACCCTCACTCGACCTGCAGGAGCCCGATCATTCCATGGCCCAGGGGGTGGGCCATGGGTCGGGAATGAACTTGTTTTCATGGCCCAAACGGTGGGCCAAAGGTCGGGAAGGGGTTAATATTATTCGATGCAGACAGGATGCCTGGTGTGCTAACTGCAGTGGCCCTAGCTGGCACCCTGAGCAAAGAAGAATACACATGGGTAATCTACCCCGTTTCCACGAAAATAAGACACCATATATAAATTATATAAATTTTTGCTCTGAAAGTTGCACCATGTCTTATTTTCGGGGAGTGTCTTATTTTCCCACACACTTTCTGGACACTGAACCGGTAACAATCACCCACAGCAGTTCCTTTAGCAGCCCCATCATCATTTTGCAGCCCCAAATATTCCCATTATCCCATTGCAGCCCTCATCATCCCTTTACAGTCCCTTTACATTCCTTTAAAGTATGAGGCATGTGATGTCACACACACGCACTCTGTACAGGTGCAGGGAGCTTAAATTGCACTGGCGCATTTAAACCTGATTTGTTTCCTGAACCTGCGAGTACCTTCATCAGAAGAGTAGGTGTGTCTCACCCCTAAAGATCCAGGTCTATAAATGACCTATTACGCTGTGAAACCCTGGATTATTATACATTGTGGTTCATTGTAGGTTTAAATTAGAGAACAATGTAGGATCACTTGATTTTTTTCAGACAGAATGTAATGTGCATTGATCAATATTTGAAGGTTTTTGCGTAAGGGGTACACCATGCCACTTGAACTGTGTTTTCCAAAATAACCTACCAAATATTTATCAACTTAAAACCTTTATTTTAAACAAAATGTGATCACAGTTAGAGAACATCAATGACTGAAGCACAGAGAAAGATTAAAACTAGTGATGAGGGGGTGTATTCATTACTATTCACACGGATAGTACGGTATTCGCATTACTCATATATTGTGAGTATTTGAGTACTCGCCTTGCTATATTTGGATGTCCCACCCTGCAGTTTTGGCGCCTCCTTAGCAGCCACTAAACATGCTGGGCTCCTTAACCAATCATTGGCATTACTGTGATTGGCTGGCCGCCCAGTGTCATAGGGTCAATTTAAGCCCCACTGCCGCCATTTTGCACACATTGCATCCAGAGCCTGCGTTTTACAAGCATAAGAAGAGATCGCTGAACTGCTAGGGAGAGTGTTCAGGCCTCTTGATAACAAAAAAAAACGTTTTCAGGGAGAGATACTCGAGCAGTTACAGCTTGAAGGAGCTCCATAATACCATCAAAAAATAGCTATGTTGTGTGTCTTCTTCAGCTCTGAAAAATGTCAGAGCACAGGGAGTGAGAGATTGTGTATTAGGTAAGGAGAGGTTAGCTGCCTTTTTTCTGTAAAGCAGTGGGGTATTTTCCCTGTTGTTTTTGTGGTCACAGCCTGCCTTCTGCTTTTCACATAAGTCCACATAAAAAGGCGTTTAGTGCCCTCCACAAAGCAGTAGTCTAAACAATTAATACTGCCTGCTACAAATTACACACCAGTCTATTTCCCCGATGTGTTTGTGGTCACAGCTTGCCTTCTGCTGTCCACATTTGCCCACTTAAAAGTGCGATTAGTGCTCTCGGCAAAACAGTAGTCCAAACATTTCCTACGGCTTACTAAAAAGCATGCACCAGGCTAATTTTCCCACTGTTTTAGGGTGACAGGCTGCCTTTTGCTGACCACATTAGTTGAATTAAAAAGGCTGTTAGAGCCCTATGCAAAGCAGTAGTCCAAACATTTACTACTGCCTGCTACAAATTACACACCAGTGTGTGTTCCCCGTTGTTTTTGTGTTCACAGCTTGCCTTCTGCTGTCCACAGTAGTCCACTTAAAAAGTGGGTTAGTGCCCTCCGCAAAGCAGTAGTCCAAATATTTGAAGTCATACAAAGTCAATCAAGGGAAATCCCGGCTCCCCTAACCCTTTGTGCATGGCAGAGGTTCGGCAGAAATCCCCGCTCACCTGACCCTTTGTCCACGGCAGAGGTTCTGGCACCAGCTGGTTGATTCCAAAATGTTTATTCCACAATTTTAAAATCACAGGGAAAACAAGGCAAAAAATTCAGGCATGTGGTGGGGTGACCGGGTACTGGTTTACTCATTTCGTGGTGTGATTTACCTCTTAGGGCCCTTTCACATCAGCGTTTTTCGTAATTCGCGGCAGATGCGGTGAAAAAACCGCATCTGCCGCGTTTGCCGCATAACCGTTCCACTTGCGGCACGGTTGCGGTTTTTCCCATAGGAAGTATAGGGGGACTTGCGACAGATGCGGCAAGTGCGGTATTGCACTTGCGGCAGGTGCGGCAGCGAAAAAAACCGCGGCTGACCGCGGTTTTTTTCGCTGCCGCACCTGCCGCGAGTGCAATACCGCACTTGCCGCATCTGCCGCAAGTCCCCCTATACTTCCTATGGGAAAAACCGCAACCGTGCCGCAAGTGGAACGGTTATGCGGCAAACGCGGCAGATGCGGTTTTTTCACCGCATCTGCCGCGAATTACGAAAAACGCTGATGTGAAAGGGCCCTAAGGCTATGTGCACATCTGACGTTTGTGCATCTCTGCAGAACGTCCAAAAACCTGGGTTTTTTTAGCAGAAACTGAGTTTTCTGTGCTCAGCAGTGTCCCTCGTTTTTTGCTCGTTTTACGCCGGGTTTTCCAGCGTTTTTCTCGACGTTTTTCTCGGCTGTTTTGAAAACTGAGTTTTTAGTGCACTTGTTCAGCTGAAACCAGTGGAAAAACGGAGGAAAGAAGTCACTTGCTCTATTTTTGGAAAACGGTGATAAAACTCAGTTTTGACTGAGAAAACTCAGTTTTGACTGAAAACGACCAGAAGAAAAACGTTCTAGTGAAGACAGAGTTTTCTAAAATCCATTGACTAGCATGTTAATCCAACCGAAGGATAGAATTAACATAAATTAACATAAAACGGAGCGGAAAACGCCGACGTAAAACGTCCAAAAGCAGCCCACAAAACGACTGATGTGCACTTACCCTTAATCATAACCTAGTGTGGTGACCAGTGTTAAGGGTTTTTAAATCTCCCTGGGGTTGGGTGAACCCCCTCCCTGTCAGTTCCATAATTAGCCAGCAGTACACATTTCAATCAAACGTAGGTACACATAAAATACAAATGTTACAAATATTTAAAACCATTAAAGAGCACCGTCCAAAGTTATAGGGGTGAAAATTCAATAAAACAGGATTAAATCAGTCCGCTTATTCAGAATTTGAATTCCACGGCACTGAAAGAGTCCACAGACCAAAAAAAGGTGGGACCTGGAGGCGGAGTCTTCTGAAACGGGAGGCTCATTGGATCCTTATGCTAGAAATCTCCCACCCTATGGGTCTGAATAAGCGGACTGATTTAATCCTATTTTATTGAATTTTCACCCCTATAACTTTGGATGGTGTTCTTTAACAGTTTAAAGTATTTGTAACATTTGCACTTTTGTATTTTATGTGTACCTACATTTGATTGAAATGTGTACAACTGGCTAATCATGTGACCGACAGGCGGGTGGGTTCACCCAACCCCAGGAAGATTTAAAAATATTGAACACTGGTCACCACACTAGGTTATGATTAAGAGGTATTTTATACCTCGAAACGTGTAAACTAGTGCCCGGTCGCCCCACCACATGCCTGAATTGTTTTGCCTCGTTTCCCTGTGATTTTAAAATTGTGGAATAAAGATTTTGGAATCAACCAGCTGGTTCTGGAACCTCTCTTTAACTTGTAGTCCAAATATTTCCTACTGCCTGCTAGGAAGTATGTTCCAGGCCATGTTCTCCACTATTTTGGCTGTGACAGCTAGGTTGCCTTTCAGATGTGGATGGCACAAATCTGTCAACAAAATGCAATAAAAAGCCTGTTGACAGGGATGTGGAGGTGGACGTGGTGTTGTCAGTGGTGAGCTAGAAAGCACTGAGTCTGTGTCAGGTCAGAAGAACCTTCATGCGTACACTATGTTCCTGTAAAAATTTCCCGGTCTGGAATATAAATGTGTGTGGAAGCCAGAAGAGAGAGAACAGATTGTGTCTTGGATAGCAGACAAAGCCTCTATGCATCTGTCAAGCAACAACAAATCTTCCATGACCACACAGTCTACTGTCAATACACAGAAGTCTGGCCCATCCAGTCCTGAAGCTAGTTCTCCTTCCTCCCGCCATTATCAGTCACAGGAGATATATGACTCCAAGCTTGGCAACTCCGTTTGGTATGTATCCTTTTGTTGGCTCTGGTCTATCACCATGCAGCAGTGAAGAGAGACATGACGAGGTTACGTGCGTTGATGCTTAAGTATTTGAGGACCTACTGACAGAGAAAGCGACTTAGAGGACGCTATTTACTCTCTCCAGAGTTGAAGGCTGATGATGAGACACAGTTGCCATCAGATCAGCCTACAATGTTAGTTTTAGGATGGAGTTCCTCAAGAGGGCAATTGTAGATCAGCTGCTGAAACCATCACCCTAAGACAACACTGGTGGCAGAGGTACCAGATCTTTTCAACACCAGGTCCAACAAAGGTGGGGGAAAATGTGCACAAATTAGGCAATTTTCAATAAACCAACACAACAGCAAGGGCTATCTGTGCCTGTAACACTGCCAAGGAGGGAGAAGTTGCAGAACATGGTTAAGGGGTACATAACTGACCATACATGCGTAATTTCTGATGCTTCAGTTCCCTTAAATTATTGTAATCTCTGTAGATGACAGCAAACCAACCTAAATTCACTAATAATGCTGATTCATGCTACTGTTCTTAATGTCTACCCCTTCCCATTAAAATCAGTGTCCTTCTTGTGTCACCCATGACTCAGCCCTAGGGATGGGCGAATCTACTCGTTACTACTCGGCACTCGCCGAGTAGTAAGGGATTCGCCCGACTCGTTGCTATGCGAGTAATCGCAAAGATTACTCGCACAGTAACGAGTCCGGTCCCCCCCGCCCCCCCCCCCCTCATCCTAAATTAGGACTGGGCTGGGGGAGCAAGCAGGGAGCGAAGGGAGGGGGGAGAAATTCTCCTTACCTCTCTTCCATCTTCCGGCTGTCTGCTCTGTGCCGGGCTTGGGTCCTGCAGGCTGCCACAGCTCCAGGGTCCTAGAGCCCGCCTGCTCTCCCTGTGTACAGACATCTATGTCTGTGCACAGAGATGATGTAGCAGAGCTGAGATTGTTCTCAGTCTGCTCACTCCCTGTGCATAGACATCTATATCTATGCACAGGGATGTAGCAGAGAGGACATCGCGTTTTGGACTACGTCAGACGGAAGAGGATTTTTTTAAATAAAGATGGAGTCCCTAATGGCTTTTTTTTTTATTTCTAATAAAAAAAATTTTCTCTGTGTTGTGTTTTTTTTAAAACAATTTAATAGAAATTCATGGCGGTCATGTCTAATATTGGCGTGACCGCCATAAATTTCGGGCTTAGGGCCAGCTGATAATACAAAGCTGGCCCTAACATCTTTATTACCCAGTGAGCCACCGCCACCAGGGCCACTGGAAGAGCGGGGTTCAGCGCCAGAGGATGGCGCTTCAATGAACGCGCCATCTTCTGGGGCGGCTGCGGGCTGCAATTTGCAGCAGGGGGTGCCCAGAAAGCTTGGGCCTCCCTGCGCTGCGGATTCCAGCCCCCAGCTGCTTAGCTGTACCTGGCTAGACATAGAAATTGCGCGGAGCCCCACGCATTTTTTTTTTTTATTTCATGAAATTCATGAAATAATAAAAAAAAAGGGCTCCCCTATATTCTTGTGTCCGGCCAGGTACAAATACGCACCTGGGGGTTGGGGGCAGCCCATCGCTGCCTGCTGGATCCGGCTAGTTCCAGAAATACGGCGAAGCCCACATAATTTTTTTTCTGAAAAATCAATAAAACAATCCTAAAAAAGGGACTGCATCTTTATTAACCCCTCGCCCATGGTCTAGGGGATAATAAAGATGCAGTCCCTTTTATTTATATTGTTTTATGGATTTGTCAGAAAAAAATTTGACGTGGGCTTCGCTATATTTCTGTAACCAGCCGAATCCAGCAGGCAGCGACAGGCTGCCCCCAACCCCCAGGCGCCTATTTGTACCTGGCCAGACACAAGAATATATGGGAGCCCTTTTTTTTTATTATTTCATGAATTTCATGAAATAATAAAAAAAAATGCGTGGGGATCCGTGCAATTTCTATGTCTAGCCAGGTACAGCTAAGCAGCTGGGGGCTGGAATCCGCAGCGCAGGGAGGCCCAAGCTTTCTGGCACCCCCCGCTGCAAATTGCAGCCCGCAGCCGCCCCAGAAGATGGCGCGTTCATTGAAGCGCCATCCTCTGGCGCTGAACCCCGCTCTTCCAGTGGCCCTGGTGGCGGGGGCTCACTGGGTAATAAAGAGGTTAGGGCCAGCTTTGTACTATCAGCTGGCCCTAAGCCCGAAATTTATGGCGGTCACGCCAATATTAGACATGACCGCCATGAATTTCTATTAAATTGTTTTAAAAAAAAACACAACACAGAGAAAAATTTTTTTATTAGAAATAAAAAAAAAGAGACATTAGGGACTCCATTTTAATTAAAGAAATCCTCCTCTGTCCGACGTAGTCCAAAACGCAATCTCAGCTCTACTACATCCCTGTCTGTGCTTAGACAGACAGGGATGTAGCAGAGCTGAGAACTGACTAAACAGTCAGGGTTCAGCTCAGGTCATTATGGCCTGAGCTGAACTCTGCTGTCAGCCAGACTCGCTCTGCTCTGGAGATTCCCGAGCAGTGACGGAAGTTAATTTATTCACTGCTTCTGTCAGTGTTCTGGAATCTACGGAAAAAGGAGCACAGACTCGGGAGCGAGTCTGCAGCCGGTGCCGGTGGAGGCAGCGGTAAGTAGCCAGCTGGTCCGGTGCACCCCCCACCCTCTCCACCCTCCCACCCCCCCTCACCACCCTTACTACCCCTCCCCCGGTTCGATCCTTTATTTTTTTTTTTACTATTCTTTAAAAGCCAGCGCCTTTTTGCCGCTGGCTTTAAAAGAATAACATGGGGATTTGCAGGTTTTTCCTCTGCTGCCAGACCCCTTATAGGGTCCGGCAGCAGAGGAATCGCTGCAATACTCGCCTCCCTATTCATTAACATTGGAATCGCTAGACTCGCAACGAGTAGCGAGTCCTGGACTCAGATTCGTCGGAGTCTAGCGATTCCGAGTAGTTTAGGATTCGCCCATCACTACTCAGCCCATAGAGCTAATTTTTACAAACCCCATGCCCATTGTGCAGGGAAAGACCATCACATTATTCATACTCCAGCCTAACTACTATTTGTGATTGGAGGCTCAGCCCATATGGCTAATTTTACAAACCATATGCACATTGCACAATGGATAAACTAGGACAGTAGACAGTATTCCAACTCTAGCATAACTACTTATTATGATTAGAGGCCCTTGGGATGGTGGCTTCCTGCGTGAACCATGACTCAGCCCATAGGCCTAATTTTTTCTAACCCTATGCACATTGTGTAGTGGAAAAACCAGGACAGTATTCCTACTCCATCTTAACTACTATTTGTGAGTGAAGACTCTTGGAATTGCAGCTTCCTGCGTGAACTATGACTCAGCCCATGGGGCTAATTTTTGCAGACCCTGTACACATTGTGCAGTGGACAAATCTGGAATGTACAGTAGGGATGGGCGAATCTACTCGCTAGGACTCGTTACTCGGCGAGTAGTAAGGGACTCGCAGGACTCGGTACTCTGCGAGTTTCCCAGTGATTACTCGCACGAGTCCAATGCAAATCAATATCAATCCTAGTTTTGTCAGAAACGCTGACAAAACTAGGATTGCCATTGTTTGCATTAGACTCGGCTACTGTGCCAGTGATAGCAGGGAAACTCGCAAAGTAACTGCTGTTTCTTTGCGAGCCGAGTCCAGCAGTCTTCTCTGTGCAGCTCCAGGGTCCTAGAGCCCTCCTGCTCACAGACATGATGTAGCAGTGCTGAGATTGTTCTCAGTCTGCTCATTCCCTGTGCATAGAGATCTATATCTATGCACAGGGGATGTAGCAGAGAGGACATCGCGTTTTGGACTACGTCGGACGGAATAGGATTTTTTTAATTAAAGATGGAGTCCCTAATGGCTTTTTTTTTGATTTCAAATAAAAATTTTTCTCTGTGTTTTTTTAACCCTTTATTGGAGATTCTTAGTGGCTGGGTCAAACGTGGCCTGACATTAAGAATCTCGGGCTTAATACCAGCTTGTATAACAAAGCTGGTATTAACCCCTTTATTACCCAGCGTGCTACCGCCACCAGGGCCGCTGGAAGAGCGGGGTTCAGCGCCAGAGGATGGCGCTTCAATGAACGCCCCATCATCTGGGGCGGCTGCGGGCTGCAATTTGCAGCGGGGGGTGCCCAGAAAGCTTGGACATCCCTGCGCTGCGGATTCCAGCCCCCAGCTGCTTAGCTGGACCTGGCTAGACATAGAAATTGCGCGGAGCCCCACGCATTTTTTTTTATTATTTCATGAATTTCAGAGTCAGAGTATCAGAGTCAGAGTCAGAGTCAGAATCTCAGAATTTCATGAAATAATTTTAAAAAAATGCGTGGGGCTCCGCGCAATTTCTATGTCTAGCCAGGTACAGCTAAGCAGCTGGGGGCTGGAATCCACAGAGCAGGGATGCCCAAGCTTTCTGGGCACCCCCCGCTGCAAATTGCAGCCCGCAGCCGCCCCAGAAGATGGCGCGTTCATTGAAGCGCCATCCTCTGGCGCTGAACCCCGCTCTTCCAGCGGCCCTGGTAGCGGTGGCACGCTGGGTAATAAAGAGGTTAGGGCCAGCTTTGTATTATCAGCCCGAAATTTATGGCGGTCACGCCAATATTAGACATGACCACCATGAATTTCTATTAAATTGTTTTAAAAAAAAACACAACACAAAGAAAATTTTTTATTAGAAATAAAAAAAAAAGCCATTAGGGACTCCATCTTTAAT
Organism: Allobates femoralis; assembly: GCA_033576535.1. Classification (NCBI taxonomy): domain Eukaryota; kingdom Metazoa; phylum Chordata; class Amphibia; order Anura; family Aromobatidae; genus Allobates; species Allobates femoralis. The sequence continues at coordinate 377,491,650 of JARQOC010000001.1, forward strand.
TAAAAAAATCCTCTTCCGTCCGACGCAGTCCAAAACGCGATGTCCTCTCTGCTACATCCCCTGTGCATAGATATAGATCTCTATGCACAGGGAATGAGCAGACTGAGAACAATCTCAGCCCTGCTATATCATCTCTGTGCACAGACATTCATGTCTGTACACAGGGAATGAGCAGACTGAGAACAATCTCAGCTCTGCTACATCAGGCAGCAGGTGGGCTCTAGGACCCTGGAGCTGGCAGCCAGCACAGAGGAGAAAGCAGGACTCTTATCTGTGCGAGTTTCCCAGCGATTACTTACAAAGTAAACGAGCAATGCAAATAAATGACAAAACTAGGATTGCTTCAGGCTGAAGCTTCCGAGACACATCTGCGATTTGTAAATCTCACACTACTCGCTATTACTCGCTTCCCCATTCATTAACATTGGACTCGCTAGACTCGCAACGAGTAGCGAGTCCTGTGCTCGGACTCGCTAGAGTCAAGCGATTCCGAGTAATTTAGGATTCGCCCATCACTAATGTACAGTGGTTCTACGAAAGTAATATTTATGATTGGAGGCCCTTATCACAGGTTGTCCCACATTGTGACTGACATAGGGGATACATATTCAATAAAAATCTACTGTCAGTCATCCTACGTGGCAAGAAAATATGCCTGGGTTGTGCCGCATTGTGACTGAGATAGGGGATAAATCTACACTGAAAGTTTATGACCGATTGATGGCCCTCTGAAAACTTTATCTATGATGGACTACTGTTGTAGCTGTGGCCCTCAATTAATGTTTGTCAAGGGAAGCCCTTTTCATGATATCTTCCTGCACCTGTGTGTCACGCACTTAGATGGCGCTGACATTGCTGGATGCTGCTGTGTATGTGTTTGTCTTTAAGAGCTGCATGGTTGATAGTTGTGAAGGTCCTGGCCCTGTGTTGTGCTCCAGAACTGCATTCACTATTAGGTTCAACTGCTGGTTGAGGGGTTAATGTGTGACTCACCTGAACTGCCCTCCCCCTAGCCTTGAAGTAGCCTCTCCTTCCACCAGGTGGTGCTGCTGATAGAGTTTCACTCTATGCCTGGAAGCCATGCTGTGCTGACCTGTGTGTTTGCAGGGCGCAGGGCTGGTGGAGGTGTTTTAGGGAGAGGCTGGAGGCCCGAACCTTCTCACCATCAGAGATACCTTTGGGGTCAAGGCCATTCAGGGTTCCTAGACTAGGGTCAGACTAGTCTTCCTTGGTCACCCTGCCCGTAACTGCCATTCCCTCATCAGTATTCACTACACTTTGACACAATCCCCAGGAGTAATTTTTTTAAATATCATGCACATTCTGCAGTGGACCAAGTTGTAAAGTATCAAGAAGTCTACTCTTCCAATATAATTTGGAGAATATTGTCAAACAAAATCTCTGAGCCATTTGGAGAAGCTCTCCAACCCATCCTGGAGGGGGGGCATCATATATCCTTTGTCCATTAACTTGCACAAGTTATATATTTCAGCTCATCATCCAGTTGACTAGTGCAACTTTATTTTTATGGTTCACAGAGTTCAACAAAACAAGAGGATTGCAGGCTGCATTCACTGCTATCCTCTAGCACTCAATGTCTCTTGCCCTTTTTCTCTTTAGTCTCTTCCCTTTATTGAGCTAAATAATAGAGTGAGGGCCCTACAATATGAGTAAGTGAGAACACTCTCAAATGTATAAAGAGGGACCTATATATTTAGACCTAAGAGGGACCTAATATTTAGAGGAGGGCACTTCCAAACGTATGTTACAGGGCCACATGAGGGCTCTCACTAAACTCAGGTTTCCTGCATACTGCAGGCCCTCTGAACATTTGAATGTAGGGCTGCAGTATCACATGATGGTGGAGGAGGCAGAGAAGGTGGGGGAGGAGGAGGGTCAAGCCCAATGCTGCAATAGGCATATTGTAAACTGCTATGGAATATGTATTCCACTATCTGAGTCTCAATGATTGGAGGGATCGCCCAAATTTTTAAGTAAGAGCAGTCCCTCCAAAGCATACAAGGGTTGGACAAAATAATGGAAACACCTAACGTTTTGGCATCATAATCTTCGAACATGTTATAAACATGCAAACCGTGACATATGTTAATGTTTTGTAGTTGATTACACAACCCTGCAAAATTAAATTTTTTGAAAAATACAAGAGAAGTTTTCACTGATTTTTACATAATTTGGTGTGCTGATTATGAAAATGACCTCCATTTTTTCCATCACGTAAGGATTTTTTGTAAAACCAAGATCGATATTTTTGCTAAAATCCTATTTAGAAAGGAATTCTGTCGAACAATTGTACATGTAATATCTGGCAACAATGGTTTTTATCCATTTAAATTTATGTATAAATATACAGAGGCCCCCCTGCTGGCACACGGCCCCCCCATCGGTATACAGAGGCCCCCCTGCTGGCACATGGCCCCCCCATCGGTATACAGAGGCCCCCTGCTGGCACATGGCCCCCCTCTGGTATACAGAGGCCCCCTGCCTCCGCATTGATCTCACCCTCCGATGTCCGCAGGCACCCGAGGTCCTCTGTCCACTCTCCTCGCTGCATGCCGGGTTTGCTGAGAGTGGCGCAGAAGGGATGATGTCATCACTGCACCCGGCGGTCACATGTAGAACCCGCCGGCATACAGCGAGGAGAGTGGACGGAGGACCCCGGGTGCCTGCGGACATCGGAGGGTGGGATCAATTCGGAGGCCTCTGTATACCAATGGGGGGGCCGTGTGCCAGCAGGGGGCTCTGTATACCAATGGGGGGGCGTGTGCCAGCAGGGGGTTCTCTGTATATTTATACATAAATTTAAATGGATAAAAACCACTGTTGCCAGATATTACATGTACAATTGTTGACAGAATTCCTTTTTAAATAGAATTTTAGCAAAAATATCGATCTTGGTTTTACAAAAAAATCCTTACGTGGTGGCAAAAAAATGGAGGTCATTTTCGTAATCAGCACACCAAATTACATAACAATCAGTGATAACTTCTCTTGTATTTTTTTCATCGCAGGCCAGTGTTATTTGTGTTAAGTGATATGTGTATGTAAATTAACAGTTTGTTTTGCCGAATTGTAAGGACATTGATGAGAACCTGATACCAATGGCAGACCTTTAGAATTTTCAAAAAGGCCAAATTGTTGGTGCTCGTATGGCAGGCGCTATTGTAACAGAAAGTGCCCAAATGCTTGGCGTGTCAAGAGGTACTGTCTCCAAAGTAATGACTGTGTTTGAAAGAGAAGGAAAAACGTCCGCAGCAAAGCACAGGTCCGGTCAAAAGTCGAAGTTGGCTGAGAGAGACCATTGGACTCTAAAGCGAATTGTGAGAGAGGATCGCAAGACCACGGCTCTGAAAATCACTGCTGAGCTCAATGAACACCTACAGAACCCAATTTCCACGAAAACTGTTCGTCAGGAGCTGCACAAATCTGGATTCCACGGAAGAGCTGCAATTAGAAAACCGCTGCTCTCAATGACAAATGTTTCCAAGCGTTTAGAGTGGTGTAGAAACCTCCAGAATTGGTCCCTCGAGCAGTGGAAACATGTGATATTCTCAGACGAATCATCATTTACCCCATTTTCCGACCTCCGGCCGAGTGTATGTTTGAAGACAGCCGAAAGAAGCATTCCATCCAGACTGCCTTCTCCCAACCGTAAAACATGTGATGATCTGGGGTGCTATTTCGTGGAGATCCACCAAGCCAATGATATTACCTTGTATGAATCCATACCTTGGAGAATTAAGGCTGTAATCGCTGCAAAAGGTGGACCTACACCATATTAAACTAACTTTTGTTGATTTTTCCAGGTGTTTCCATTATTTTGTCCAAAGCCTGTACGTTACAGGGCCCCCTCTGGGCCCTCGCGAAACTCAGGTTTCCTGCCTACTGAACATTTGAATTTAGGGCTGCAGTATCACATGTAGGTGGTGGAGGAGGAGGAGGGTAAAGCTTAATGCTACAATAGGCAAATTGTAAACTGTTATGGAATATGTATTCCACTATCTGAGTCTCAATGTATAGGTAACAGCAGTCCCTCCAAAACGCATGTAACAGAGCCACCGGAGGCTTCTCGGGTTAAAGATCAACATACCTACTAGTACATTGTAGCTGACCTTGTAAAGTGCTGGGGAATTGCTAACTAAAAATGATGTATGTCAGAGGAACCTACAAAATGTATAAGTTAAGGTACCGTCAGACGGCACAACATTACCGCATTTGCCCTATCTACCATCTCGCCATTCAAGTCTGTTGTCATTTGTTTATGGATGTGCAAGACACTGCGGCATCCCCAAACTGGCACAGAGGAACGCTCATGTGTGCACTGTTGCCTATACAATTTAGTGTTATGTGTAGCTTACATATGTAAACAACACGTACACATAGCTATGTACATATGTGTATGCATATTACGATACATGTATTAAGTCTGGGTGTGTAGACATGCATGTATGTGTGTAGTGATGTGTTATATATTTGTACCTTCGATACTGGAAGTGTGTATGTGTGTGTACAGATAACCATGTGTGAATCCATCTATATGAAGATCGGAGAGAGAGCATACAGTGTGGGCCAAAGGGCTTTACCTGTGTACTGTACATGTGCAGACAATGTTGCAGGGACCCATCCACAAAGTGTTTGGCGTTTCCGCGTTGGCCAAACCACGCCCGAAATACTGTGATTTGCGGAAGCAACAGCATTCTTATTGGTGGGACGCCCTTTAAAAGATGGTGTTCAAGCTGCATCCTGTTGCTGTTTTCTCCAAAGCAGCAAGGTGGAAGCGTGACTCTTGCTCACACTGCAGGACTGACGGTAGGTATTGAGTACTGTTCATCATCTTCATCTGTCCAGTCTTCTAATGTTGTTATAAGTAAACTCAATAAAAGCCTATGGTAATGTGACTTTCCCACTGTTGTAGAAGTGGCCCTTTATAATGGTGATACTGTCTTTAGGAAGATTCCTGGGCAGCCCCTGAATGGTGTCTACTACATAATTTGCCCCTGCACAGTTTACCTGACATATGGGAACCTAGTAATAGATGTTATTCTTTGGCTTAAATTATGATTTGTCATGGTGTAAACTCTCAAACACAATACTGGTTTAGGACATCAAGGGCAAATTTGTAGCCCTACTTGATGCAATGGCCATTGAATGTGACCCCAAATAACATTGCAATTTTTGACTAATATTCTACATACCATTTACCATTCTGCCATATGTTTGTTCTGGTGTGCAGGGGGTTACATATGTGTTGACACTTGACACTTTCAAGCTTACAATTTCACATGTAGGTGCCCCAATCAATGGTGTGTGGCCCTGCCCTAAACCTGGACATGTTTGGTGTACAGGTAACACATCATACATACATGTATGTGTGTTTCTTAAATATTTTTAATGTTCTATTTCGGATGGCGGAAAATCAGCAGTTTGTCCGGGAATTTATAGCTATGTTCAAGGAGCATGAATGCCTCTGGCGAACGAATTCACCTGCCTATAAGAACAAGCAGGTGAAGGAGTGGCATATGCCAATCTCGTCACACTGGCTCAGCAGCACCATCCGTCTGAGCAGTGAGACGAGAAGTTTGTGAAGGCCAAAATACGACTCCCTATGGACTGTGTTTAAACAAAAACTCAATAAGGGACTCCTCTGTTCCAGGGTTTCTGGCATTGGAACTGAGGAGCTATATGTACCAACATTGTGGCACTATGAGCTCCTCATGTTCACCCTGGACCAGGAGCCACCTCGTCCTGGCGCATCCAGCAGGGACTGTACCCAAACAGCATCCGCCACTCCTGAGCCAAGTGCTTCGCCAGAGCATGTAAGTACCATACTAATGAAGCTATGAACAAGCATTTTTTTTAAATTAACTTGTGGTATTAAATTAGGCTGTAACATAGTACTGTCTACTGCCCAACCAATTAGCCCTCATGTAAAGGTCATGGCTCACATAGTGTCCTCATTTTTGTTCATTGTAAAGTGCCAACATCCACCAGCCTCACCATGCTTGTCATTGTGGTAATGTGGCCAAATTCTGTTTACCCTCACACATGTCCCCGTCAAAACACAAGTAGTCATGGTAGATGTGTTATCCAATAAATCCTAGGCCAAAGCACTCAAAAGAAATGTGTGGGTGAATTGATGGTTGGCATGTCAAGTGTTTGAACCATTTTTTTTTTCTCCTGAAGAACATAGCTCAAGCCAGACATCGGCATCCCTCGAGGACCCCCCCATCAACATCACAGGGGAAGGTGGCAAGTAAGCCCAGTGTTGTGGAGCAGCACCCTGGCCCAAGCTTCACAGCTCTGCTGGCGACGCCCCCCCACACCCCCAACCACTGAGCTGGGATGTTGGGCAAGAAGGGTGCTGCTCCACCAGAGACAACAGCCACACACGGGCATTGGGCTCCTTGTCAGTGAGCGCGTGTCAAACATGGAGCCCCACAAGCGTCGGTGCATCAAGCGGATTATACACCTGACGCTCGACGCTCTGACGATGGGACACTGATCCCCGAACAATCCTGGCGGAACCACCAGAGCCACTGGCAGTGTCCCAGGGCTTCAGGGCTCCTATGCCTGATCCCGGACAAACTCCTGCTATGCGGAGAGTCCCCAGACCATCCTACCCTCTGCATAGGGTGGACCCATATTCAATGGGAATATGGGTCCGGAAGCCTCGTCAGCTCCTACAGATGATTATGACCCTGAAGAGAGACGCTTCCACCCACTGTAGTGTGATTTATCAATGTTGCACTTTATATTCGTGTTATACACTGGATGTGTGTTTTTTTGTTTATTATAACATCACTAAAAACCACAAAACAAACAACGTGTGTCATCTTCATGTTATTTTACATCAAACTTGGCATGTAATGTACTAAGGAGCTTTAAGCCACTTTTGGCAGGTGAAGGCCACCAGCAGGCCACATTTGCCTGAACACATGGAGAGGGGTATTAAGGATTTTGTTGATTGCTCTCAGTGTGAGAAACAAGATACAAATCTTGTAGTTGTGATACCTTTTAATGGCTAACAAAAATAAAATAAATGATGTTATAAGGCGAGCTTTCGAGACGACTCAGGTCTCTTCATCAGGCATGGTATACCATGGTATACCATCATACCATGCTGATGAAGAGACCTGAGTCGTCTCGAAAGCTCGCCTTATAATATATTTATTTTATTTTTGTTAGCCATTAAAAGGTATCACAACTACAAGATTTGTATCTTGTTTCTCACACTGAGAGCAATCAACATTTTCTCAATGGCTAACATGGTACCAAACCTTTTTCTTCTAAGGATTTTGTTTTCAAATGTGTTTATCCTCAATGTTGGGTTTGTGTAGGAAGTCAGCCTACATGTGTAGTCAAGGTATAAACTGGCCATTTTAAAAACCCGGTCTGGAGGCCTACACACTGCTTGTGTTTTCACCTAAATTTGCATTTGACAGTTTGAAATCCAAACACCAACTGACAAATGGGAATGTTTTTTCAAAAACATGCAGTGTGTCGGAGCCTCGAGGCATGGAGTTTGTGACCCCTGGTGACAACACATTCTATCTCTACACACAAAAGGGCACACAATGGACCACTTTCCCAGTTTACAAAAGGCAAACCATTGATTTTTTTTTAACACGTATGTTATCTGTTGAACATCTTCAAAGAATACTGAGGCATATATGACATCTTGTCACTTTTATTTGGCCAAATGTTATCTTAGGACAACAGGTCCTTTTTTACCATTCTAACCTTTTTTTGGTTGTTGTTTTTTTTTTGGTGGTGTTTTTTTTTTGTTTTGTTTCCGTAAAATTTGGTTGTAATTTTTTTTTTTTAAAACACTGTATGTTGCCACAACTTAAAAACATTGACAAAGAAAGAACAAAAAACAAAAACAAACAACACTTAGCCGTGTCTGCCGGAGATGAGGGGCCGCCAGCATGCTGGGCTGAAATGACCCTGTGGAGCAGGACACCCAGGCGGTTCAGCTCGGCCTGAGCCCGGTGGTAGCAGGGTACCACCTCCAGAAATGATGGAACATCAAAAAACACAATCAGTAAGTTGCTCATGTGTGGGTGGGAAAGGGTTGAGAAGGTGCAATGTCACTCAACGGTTTCCATCATGTCCCATGGTGTCTCTTTCGGGGGATGGTGAGGGGCTCAATGTCCACCCCGCATCAGCGGCTCTTGTGGCTGATAAAACAGGAAAAATCAATCATACGGTGAAAGTGGGACAACCTCTATTTTTTAAGGATAGGGACACATTTAATGTTGACATTTAGTGATTACATTACATACACTTACCCAAAGGGTTCAATCCAGCCTGATTAGGGGTGCCCTGGGGAAAAATGCACCCTCCGCCGAGGACACAGAAGATACCACGTCAGGTGTAGGAGTGTGTGGATGGGAGGTCCCCTAATCACCACTGAAGGCTGCTGCTGAGGCATTTGGGGATGCCAAGGCTGCTGGTGAGGCATTTGGGGATGCCATGGATGCTGGTGAGGCGGTAGGTGGTGAAGAACCTGAGGCTGCACAGGATGCCGGGCCTGATAACGAGCTGGAGGTATCAGGGAATGCCAGGCCTGGTGATGAGCCAAGGCAGCAGGGTGATGGACTGGTGGTGATCTGCACCCAATGGAGACTCAGGGCTCCATTCATCATTCATACTCTGTTGTGCAGCTAACGGCCTGGTGGTGATCCAGCACCAGATGGAGACTCAGAGGCTCCATTCATTCATTCATACTCTGTTGTGCAGCTGTAGCATAAGACATGACAGTATGGTTTAAGGCTGAAAAAATACACTAAGCCAAACAATATCAAGGCCATGGAGGTGCTGGGCCATTGGCACACTTTAAGGTGATGGAGCAACTTATACCTCAGTAAACAGTAATGACATTTGTTATGTTTGGTTGACAACATAACAATATGTTGAGGAATTCAGAGTTTCCTGGCCAGGCTGCACACACGTTTTTAATTGTGGGCATAGTAGTTCTTGGGTCAGAATGTTGATTTTGCCAGTCCTCTACACACAAACTACCTATGGTCAGCTTTGGATCAAGCTACTTTTTTGTGGTCAGTAATTCTGGAACACAGGACAACCTTTACATGAATGCACATAAAGTACAGATGTATCAATACTGACCCTTTTTTAGCCATGATTGGAATACATATTGACCAAATAACTGGACAAATAATGGATATTTTGACTGCCATGTGGCATAATACAGGCTTTGGTGTTGTAAAATTTAAATATGACCAAGGGCAACCATGGTATGGGTTGGGATATCCAAGGAAGCAGGATCATTATCACATTGGGCCTGTTGTTTGGCCCTAACTAATGTACAAAGTCCACATGCAGCCTTTCACCTTCACAAACAGCTGTGTGTGTTGTTATTGTGGTTACACAACAATGCAGAGGGTCTGAAATGCTGTACACATGAGTGTAGTTTGGCCCTTCATGGCCTGTTGTGAACCCCCTGCACATGGCTAGTGTTGAAGCTTCTGCATCAACACTTGATTGTCACTATCACACAGGGTAAACTTCCATTCTCACTACGCAGCCTCTGTATGCAGGCACAGAGACTAGCCATACGGTCCCTGGCCTTCTATTTCATGTCCGCAATTTTCTTGCGGATCTGTATTGGTTGAAACCCCAGCTTCCTCAGAAGAGCCCGCTGGATTCTCCTGAGGATGGCTGCTTATGGAGGCGCAGGTGGGCATGGTGGAACTGGCACCAATAGTCACGCCGCTCACAGGTATTTATCATGAGCATCAGCTCCGCATCTCCCCAGGGTGCTGAGCGTGTCATGGCAGCCATCTTTATGCTGGGGCCGAGAATGCACCAGGACAACAGGGCGGGACATACCACAATGTCATGATGTCATAGCACACGCTGGTTACGCCCAGGACACTTCAGTGTCCGCAAAGGAGGCACCCACACATACAGTAGGTAGGCTTTTCTGACATGCGGCTGGTTACCAATGTGTCAGGTGAAAATGCTCGTGCGTCGCCGATGGTTGGCTGCCTATATGAATACACACTATTCACATAATATGATGTATTTTGATTGGTAGCACAATGATGCATCCCAAAATGTGACATGTGCAACTATTTATGTATGTATGTATGAGGACACCAATGTGTACACAGACATATGTATGTGTAAATGTATGTGAAAATGGTTGGTTTTGTGGTGAAAAGTGTGTATGTAGTTAGCATCTCAGTATTCAAAACATATATGTTGTCATACTATAGGTACCAATGTGGCATACATACATGACCAATGACGGTCACAAGGTTGCCAGATGTCTACATTTACTTATATATGGGGCACATGTTGACTCACAACTTTTTAACAACACAAAAAACACTATGTCACATAAACACATTTGCATATATATTTCGGACTTCAAAGTCTAACCATTACACCAATTGTTTATTTGCGTGAACACGCGGGTAGATCAACGCAATGGCGACTTCAATGATTGTTCTTGTTTAAATGAGTTTACTCAAAGGTTTAATGAGCAAAAACGTTAATGAGTCTACTGATCAAAGCACAGATCTTCAAATATGGCGCCTTTCCCATAAACAAACGCCAGCCAATTGGAACTCACTAGAGACACCCAATTGCTGCAGACGGGGCGCAGATACAGCAACGCCAAGACATACCTGCGGGATGGTTTGCACAATCACATAAATCATTAACGACATCGTTATCGCGGTGTCACACAGACCGATGCAGCAGGTTGCTTGAGTTGATATCGTCAGGTTTTACAACATGTTGGTAAACCTGTCAACTCCGATCCAACGATTTATCAATAGCAACTTGCCAGAGTCACATCCAACGACGTCGCTGATATGCCTCCAAACTCGTGAGGTATCAGCGATGTCGTTGACGATGTCGTGCCGAGTAACAATACCATTAGGGCTCTCCCAATTGTAAAAGGCAAAAAAAAAAAACACAATAGTACATGTGAACAAATGCTAAAAGGGATATATGTTCATTTTTCATGCATAATCACTTGTATATAAGGCTAAATAAACCAAGAGAAACAGTTTCCTAACCTTTTTGGCCTGTTAAATGTAATTTAGGTAAGGTTTGGTAATTGTTCTTGTGTATCTGTAAAAGTGGTGGAATACTGGGACAAACTTATTCCCAGAAACAATATGTGAGTCAGAAATGCATGTAGGCATATTCTACAGGGTATTCCTATTTTGTTTCATCCCCTTCCCATCCATTTCAGCCTTTTTCTCAGGCCCTCAGACCTCGATGTGGTGACCAGCAGAAAATTACTCACATTTTCTATTGAATTGCATTGTACTCACTATTTGGAACGAATATGTGATTATTACAAAGTACTCAATGTGAGTATAGCGATTACAAATATTTTGGTAGGCTAGGGTCACATTTCCGTTTTGACCCTAGCCTGCCGGATTCCGGTTTTAACTTAGAACTTTTTCCAGCACCGCATAGTGTTATCGCTATGCGGTGCTGGAAAACGCAGTCCCTAGTTACCCTATGTTTACCTTAACTACCTGTCACACAGGCAGCTGCTCAGAGTGCGCTTTACAGCGCCGCACAGGAAACGCTGTCTGCAACGTTTCCTGTGCGGTGCTGTAAAGCGCACTCCCAGCAGCTGCCTGTGTGACAGGTAGTTAAGGTAAACATAGGGTAACTAGGGCCTGCGTTTTCCAGCACCGCATAGCGGTAACGCTATGCGGTGCTGGAAAAAGTTCTAAGTTAAAACCGGAATCCGGCAGGCTAGGGTCAAAACGGAAATGTGACCCTAGCCATACTCACTCATCACTACAAATAATCTCATGGCGTAGCATGAGTGCATGAGACACGGCCTATGCCAGCCTGCACACACTTCAAAATCAGTTCAAAATAGGAGGTGTCTCACCTTCACTTAAATTTCAGAGGTGAGTGAAACTCAGTTTGAATTGACAGATGGATAAGGTAAAGGGGAAAAGTGGCAGACGTTTTCTATATTAAGTAAAAGGAGGAGTAAAAGGAGGATGATTAACAGGTTAAGCATGTCACTAAGGCCTTGTTCACACATACCAATGTGTTTTTTTAGCCCTTAGAAAAACTGATCGTTTTTTCTAAGGGTGCGAAATAGTGTCCCCTGTGGTTCTGAACGTTTTGGAAAGTTTTTGGACTTCGTCATCTTTTCATTAACAACGCATATGCGTTAACGCATGCGTTAACGCAGGTGCCTATATGTGCCATGCGTTAATGCATGCGTTTCCCATATGGCCCCATATTAAAAAAACGCATGCGTTTTTTAAACAACCCATGCGGTTTTTTACAGCACCCAAAAAACGCTGCATGCAGTGTTTTTTTGAATGGTGAAAAAACGCACCTGTTGTTAAAAAACGCAGCTACCCTTAAGTGTACCATGCGTTAATGCATGTGCATTTTTTATAAACAGCTAAAAAACGCAGAGAATGCCAAAAAAAGCTGGTATGTGTGAACAAGGCCTAAGAGAGCTCTGCTGAAGGAATGCCATACACCCTAACAAGAGTCCCCACTTTTCCAAAAATTAGGGTCACCCGACAGTAAAGTGGTATCCATTGAACTATTATGTATTTGGCCACAATACCAGCAAAGCTGGAGGCCTGGGCCCACCATTTTAATGTTGAGTATTTAGGAAGTGGTGCACAAGTGTCAGGTGCAGGTATTGTGTTCAGAGTGCCCTGCTCACGTAATGAACCACACAGTGAAGAGTCCCTAACAAGAGTCCCCACTTTTCCGAAATTATACATAGGACAAACCACACAGTTACACTAACATACCCCACATCATTTTTTGGACAGACCTGTGCTAAGGTGGATAAGTCTAAAGGTAAGAACATCACCAAGGTTGCAAGGAATTTTTTGGACTGCCATGTATATGTACTGAGGGGAGTGAAAGTTGTGGACAAAATGGCTCCGAACATCAGAGGGTGAAACTTGACGGAGGTACTCCTCAGACATGTAGCAAAATGCATTTACAAGCTGAATAGCCTTGCAATGAGAAGTCTAAATGAAGAACTCTTATTTACGGGCTTTTATAAGAATTAAGGTAAGACTCAAATTAGCAATTGCTTTTGGGGGGGCTCTGTAGTAGAATTTTTTTGTCTCTTAATAAATGAGATGTCCTCAGCCTGTATTTCCCCAGACTTTGAATATTTTTGTGAGGAGGGTGGATGGATTTTCTTTTCTGCGTTCATCATTTTTTGTTCATTATTTAGGATGATGTCTATGGATTACACAGAAGATTTGGAGCGATGGTGCCTTCCAATAGTCATCATTGGAAAGAGGAGCATGTACTGAGGAGAATACCTTACAATTATTGATGAGTGAGTGTATTTGTCACTATTCACAAGGATAGTACGGTATTTGCATTATTCGACGAGTTTTTGTATATTCGCTTGCTATATTCAGATGTCCCGCCCTGCAGTTTTGACAACTCCTTTGAAGCCACTGATCATGCTGGGCTTCTGAATCAATCACAGTTATGCCACAGACATCTTGTTTGTGGTATTACAGTTATTGGCTGGCCACCCAGCATCATAGATGACTCATAGGGGCTATTTAAGCCCTGCCATCGCCATTTTACCTGCAGGGCCTGCGTTGCAAGTCATGCAGACCCTACATTGGAGAAGAATAGGGAGAGACCACTCAGCTGACAGGGTGAATGTTAGGCCTCTTCAAAACAAAAAAGCCCTTTTCAGGGCTACCTCAAGTGTACTTCAGTAACAGTGTAGATTAGGAAGGGAGAGATATTGGAGCAGGGAGAGATGAAATAATCCATTCATAGCTGCATTTTACAACCAATCCAATAGCTCTTTTGAGAGCTGAAGAGACAGTAGAGAGTTAGACTACAGAGAGCATGGCCAGTGAATTGAGCAGGGTCAGTGTCCATAGGGTCAACTTAAAGCAGCAGTACTCCAAAAGCTGGTGCTACCTACTACTAACCTTGAAGTAGTGCATTTAATCCACTGGTGCTTGTGTCCACATTCTAAAAAGGTGGTTTGCCCAAAGCAAAACTGCAGTACTCCAAACGTTTTTACTGCCTACTATTGACCACTCAGGAGGCCATTTAATCCACTATTTTGGCTGTGACATCTAGGTTGACTTATTCCATCCACACCAAAACCTGTCAACAAGACCCAAAATGCCCAAAAAGGCTGTTTGTAAGGGACAAGGACGTGGACGTTGAGGTGTGAATAGTGTGCCAGAAGGTACTGAGTCTGTGTCAGCTCAGATGAAGATGAAAATGGAGTCTGTGGAGCCTCAATTAAGAGTCTCAAACACAGGACTAGCCAGATATCCCTCCAGGGAAGGACCTAGCCTGGGGTGGAATCCTTGCGGAGACCACCATAACAAATCACAAGGATTCCACCCCAGGGCTAGGTCCTTCCCTGGAGGGATATCTGGCTAGTCCTGTGTTTGAGACTCTTAATTGAGGCTCCACAGACTTATTTGCATATTCAAATTCCCAGGGGGCAATGCATCATGGATTTCACTGTGTTTGAGCGCTTTAGCCAGCTGCCTGCAGTGTTTTCCTCAACTGGTCTCCCCGAGATCACTGAGTGCTTTGTGATGTTAGCTCAGATGAAGAAGCATGCATCCACACTGTTCCTGGAAAAATTTCCCGGTCTGCAATGTAAACATGTGTTGAAGCCAAAAGACCAAGAGCAGATTCTGTCTTAGATAGCAGACACGGCCTCTATGCAATTGTCAAGTAGTAACCTATCTTCCACGACCACACAGTCTAATTTCGATACACAGAAGGCTTGTCCATTCAATTCTGAAGCTGGTTCTTCTTCCTCCCGCCATTATAAGTCACAGGAGACATATGACCCCAAGCTTGGCTACTCAGAGGATCTATTTGGTTCGTATCGTTTGGTTGGCTTTGGCTTATTACCATGCAGGATCGAAGAGGGACGCTAGGAGGTGTCATGCATTGAAGAACTATTTGAGGACTAATGGCCAGAAGAAAGCCACTTGGAGGAACGCCATTTACTGTCTCCAGAGGTGGAGGCTGATGATGATGAGACACAGTTACCAGCCTACAATGTCAACTGGCAAGGAGGATGAGATGGAAGATGAGGTGGTCGATGATGAGTCCACTGATCCAACCTGGACCGTTGGCATGCATATCCATGACAGCAACACAGAGGAAGAAGGATAAGTAACACCAATACAGGCACCAAGGCGTCGTCGATGGGGTTTGCCCAGAGTGACAACTGGGTCAACTGCTTCCAACACCACCCCTGCTGAGGGCCACGTCAAGACAAGGGGGCATTCAGCTGCTGTGTGGAATTTTTTTTCTGAACGTCCTCAGAGAAAAATATTGTAGACGGTAGCATCTGTCATACCAAGTTGAGCAGAGGCCAAGGCAAAGGCAACCTCAGCACCACCAGTATGCGAAACCATATGGCAGTCAAGCACCCCAGTAGATGGGCAGAACACCAGAGTACCAAATCTGCATCTGCAGTTAAGAAAGCTGACGCTCATACATCCTGCCCACAAGCTGTGGTTGGTCACTCACAACAAACATCAACCACATCCACTTCCTTGTCCCAGCTAAATGTCCAATTGTCCGTGCCTGAGACATTGGATGAAAGCATAACTGCTCAGCCACACACCCACAGGATCAAATACTAAATTCCCATATTACCAAATTGCTAGCTGTGGAGATGTTGCCATTTAGACTTGTGGGAACGCAGTCTGTCCGTGATCTCTAGGATGCGGCTGCTCTATGATATAGTGTTCCCAGCCGCCACTATTTTTCCCTGGGTACTCTCTCTGCATTACAAAAGAATGTGTTAAACATTCAGAGCCGTGCTCTAACCAACGCTATAACTGGGAAGGTCCACCTAACAACAGACACCTGGACAAATTGTTGTGGACTGGGATGATACATTTCTGTCACAGCACACTAGGTGAACGTGGTAGAGGGAGGGAAAAAGGCGCAAAGTGGAACATCACACATCCTCCCCACATCAAGAATAGCGGGTTCAACTTCTGTCAGGGTGTCGCATCTTCATATTCCAGTTCCTTTCTCCCTCCTCTTGCTCCTCATCCTCTGCAGAATTACCCTCCCCATCACTGCCAAGCTGGGACCTCTGCAGCAGCACATCGGCAAACCGGCAACATGCTCTGCTGAAGCTGATTTGTTTAGGTCAGAAACCACACACTGTAGCAGAGCTGTGGCAAGCTTTAAAATAACAGACAAATCATTGGCTCTCTGCGTTGCACCTACTACCTGATCTGGTTGTCTGCGATAATTGGCGTAACCAAGTAATGGCTTTAAAGGTCAGCAAGCTGGTACACGTGTCATGCATGGCTCCCGTGCTGAACCTAGTTCAGAAATTTCTAAAAACGTACCCTGACTTGACGTACCTCCTTGACAAGTTGTGCCGAATTTGTGGCCATCTCCACCATTCCTCTAATGCTCTTATAACACTGCAAAAGTGCTTCAATTTGCTAAATCACTGACTCATTTGCGGCCTGCCCACACGGTGTAGCTCAATGTATCATATGTTGTCAAGGCTTAGTGAGCAGCAGAGGGCAGTAGCTGAATACCAATTTCAACACACCCATAAGATTGAGAGTCAGACACCACACATAAAAAATGTCGAGTGGGTGTGCATCACTGACATATGTGAGGTTCTCGAGAACTTTAAGTACTGCACCAACCTCATGAGTGGTGATCAGGCTATTATCAGCGTAACCATCCCACTGCTGTGTCTCCTGAAATGATCACAGAGTAATCTCAAAGATGAAGCTTTGAGTGGCCAGCATGTTGGCATGGAGACATATTTCTCAATAGGTGATACTACCCATCCCAGCCAATATTCTGAGGTAACATTGGGTGATGAGAAGAAAGATGAGGAGAATGAGGAGGAAGAGGTTTTACTGTGCTACCGAGGGGCCTCCTAATGCTCCAGAGGGGACACCCAACTAAGCTTCATGTCTGTCCAGGCTGGATGAGCTAGAGAGCAGGAAGTGGAGTAGGAGAGGAGGTGGAGGAGGAGAGGAGGAGGTAAGCAGAGAGTCAGCATGAGGTGAGGATAGGTACTGGTCCTACTGTTGGGAACACCAAACATTTGCCTTTTTCCAGCTTGGCCCACATGACACAGTTCATGTGTAACTCTCTGTGGCAAGACCCTGACATGATACACATTTTATCCAACAACCTATTCTTGTTGGCCATATTTCTCGATCCAAGTTACAAAGAGAAATTTCCTGCTCTACTTTTGGAGTCACCCAACAGTTTTAAAATGGAATCCTTCCAGAGAGTTGTTGTAGATCAGTTGCTGAAAACATCACCCTCAGACAATACTGGTGGCAGTGGTATCAGCTCTTTTCTACACCAAGGTATAGTGAGGAGAGACACAAACACCAGATCCAACAGAAGTGGGAGGAAAATGTGCAGTATTTGGGCAATTTTCAATAAACCAGCTAAACTGCTAGGGCTATCTGTGCCTGTAACAATGCCAAGGAGGGAGAAGTTGCAGAACATGGTCAAGGGGTGCTTAAATGACCATATGTGCATCTTTTCTGGTGCTTCAGTTCCCTTTAATTATTGGGTATCCAAGCTGAACACTTGGCCTGACCTTTCCTTATATGCCTTGGAGGTGCTGGCCTGCCCGGCTGCTAGTGTCATGTCAGAGCATGTTTTCAATTCCGCTGGGTCAATTATCACTGAAAGGCGCACAAGTCACTCAACGGAAAATGCAGACAGACTTACTCTGATAATATTCAACAAGGACAGGGTATCTCCACAGTTTGTAATCCCTACAGATGATGAGAAGCCAACCTAAACTCACCCAAAATGCAGATTCTTCATGCTACTGCTGTGAACGTCAACCCATTCACATAAAAATCTCTTTCTTTCCATTGTCAACCATGACTCAGTCCATAGGGCTAATTTTTGCAAACCTTATGCACATTGTGCAGTGGACAAAACCAGGAAAGTATTCCAACTCCAGTCTAGCTACTATTTGTGATTGGAAACCTTTGAGATGATGTCTTCTTGCGTCAACCTTCACTCAGCCCATAAGGCTAATTTTTGCAAACCCTATGCATATTGTACAGTGGACTAACCAGGACAGTATTTCTACTCCAGTCTAGCTACAATTTGAAGTTTGACGCAAGAAGACACCATCCCAAGGGTCTCCAATCACACTCAGCCCATAGGGCTAATTTTTGCAAACCCTATGCAGATTGTGCAGTGGACAAACAAACCAGGACACTATTCCTACTCCAGCCTGATTAGTATGTTTGATTGGAGGCCCTTGGGATGGTGTCTTCTTGTGTCAACCTTCACTCAGCCCATAGGGCTAATTTTTATAAACCCTATGAACATTGTGCAGTGGACAAGTCTGGAATGTACAGTGTCCTACAAAACTAATATTTGTTATTGGAGGCCCTTGTCACAGGTTGTCCCCCCCACACTTTGACTAAGATAAGGGATACATATTCAATGTCAGTCACCCTATCTGGCAGAAAAACATTGCTGGCTTTTGCCTCATTGTGACTGAGATAGGGAATACATATTCAATGGAAATCTACTGGTAGTCACCCTATCTGGCAGAAAAATGTCGTTGAGTTGTGCCACATTGTGACTGAGTTAGGGAATACATATTCAATTTAAATATACATTGACTGTTGATGACCGACTGATGGCCTTCTGAAAACGTGAATTGAGGACCACAACTACTACAGTAGTCCATCGTAGACAAAGTTTGTCAAGGGAAGCCCTTGTCACGGTATCTTCCTGCACCTAAGACACAGCACGCAGCATGCAGTGGACCAAGTAGAACAGTATCAAGAAGTCTTCTCTTCCTGTATATTCTGGGAATTATTGTCAATCATAATCTCTGAGCCATTTGGAGAAGCTTCTCCAACCCAGCCTGCAGGGGGGGCACCATATACACTTTGTCCATTGAATTGCATAAGAGATATATTTGAGTTTGTCATCCAGTTGACTACCATAGCTTTATTTTTCCGGTTCACAGAGTTCAGCCAAACCTGAGGATCGCACACCGCACTCACTGCTACCTTTTACTACTGCATGTCTCTTGACCTTTTTCCAGGTAGTCTCTGCCATTAAATGAGTTAAATGATAGAGTGAGTGACCTACAATATGAAAAAGGAAGGGTACTCTCAAAGGTACACAAGAGGGACCTCCAAAATGTGTAGAGGAGAGCACTTCAAAATGTATGTAACAGAAAGGGGCGTAACTGCAATAGGTGCAGGGATTGCGATTGCACCCGGGCCCTGCAGCCTAGGGGGGCCCCAAAAATCTCTTTGGCCTATAACAAAAGACTAATACTATTAAAGTTTTGCAATAATTGGGGGCCCCGTTGGAGCTTTCGCATCGGGGCCCCTGGCCCTGAAGTTACGCCACTGGTAACAGAGCCACATAAGGACTCTCACTAAATTCAGATTTCCTGCCTACTCTAGGCCCACTGAACATTTGAATTTAGGGCCACAAAATGTCATGGAGGTAGAGAAGGAGGTGGAGGGTTTTGCCTAATGCTAAAATGGGCACATTGTAAACTGCTATGGAATATGCATTCCAATATCTAAGTATCAATGAGGGAGGTCCCTCCAAAACATACGTTAGAGGGCCATCTCTGGGCCCTCAGCAATCTCAGGTTTCCTGCCCACTGCAGGCCTTCTGAATGTTTGAATATAGGACCGCAAATGTCATGGAGGTGGAGGAGGATGAGGAGGAGGGTTTTGTCCAACAGTACAATGGGCACATTTTAATGTGCTATGGAATATGTATTCAGCTATCTGAGTCTCAATGGGGGAGGGACCGTCCAAATGTCGACGTAAGAGCAGATCTTAAAAAAGGTACATTACAGGACCACCTGAGACTTTTGAGGTCAAAGATCAACATACCTACTGGTACGTTGTAGCTGGCCTTGTAAAGAGCTGGGGAATAGCTAACTAAAAATGATGTATGACAGAGGGACCTACAAAATGTATGAGTCAGGGTCCTCCCAATTGTAAAAGGTGAAAAATAGCTACAACAGTACATGTGAAGAAAAAAAGTTTTGTTTCTCTGGTATGTATACTAGTGATTATGCATGAAAAACTGGTTGTGAATAGTGATGAGCAAGTACTAAAATGCTCGGGTGCTCGAAGCTTGGGCCGAGCATCCCAAGATACTCGTGTACTCGGCCTGAGCACCGATTTCAATGTTATCCTATGGGAGACCCGAGTATTTTTCTGACATGACCCCCGGCAGCACGGAAAAAGCCTAAAAATGTCATAAAAGTATCAGAACAGTGCTGAAATGACATGGGAACAGCATGGCGAAGACCCCTGGAAGCATTTCAGACCCCAAGGTCACTGATGTCAACAATGTTGTCAGACCATTACGCCACTTTTACGGACTGTCAAGAAAACGTTACAAAATGAAACCAAAACGGATTTTGATGGAAAAAATATTAAGGGCTCATACCCACTTGTGAGACATAGTTGGTGTATGTTAGTTTTTTGGATTATATCAAGAGTTTTTTTTTAAAAATTGTCTGGCACTCCCATATCCCTGGGAAGAGATGTAAATGAAGGCCTCTTTAAAGAGGACCTGTCACCAAACCAGGCATGGTGATCTAATTACAGCACTGGATACAGCATGTCTCCAGCATGCAGACAAGGGGTCCCCAGCCCTTGAAAAGCCCTGTACCCCGAGATAATACAGTTAGAAAACTTACATGCTACAGCCACTAAGGGGGTGGCTAGGGGTTGCAGTCAAGGGCAGATTCACACCCCCTGCCTGTGTAATCTGCCCACCGCTGCCAATCATTCTCTCTCTGTCTGCAGCATTTAAACAGAGTTTTTTTTCTCTCCCGTGTAGCTCCGCCCCCATGAACCACGGTCGCACTGATCATATGATGGTGGTGGATGAGGAGAAGGAGGAGCAGAACAGCAAGTAACCAACGTCATGAAGTGTGTACCCATGTGTGGGTGTGCGGAGGTGCATGGCAATTTACCGGCACAAATTTTAAATTATACTATCATTTGTGGTGGTGGTGTGTGGTGAAGTCGGGCCCAATACAACCCTTGTTCATCTTGATCAGAGTCAGCCTGTCCGCCTTCATTTACCCTTTTTTGAGGCAGGAGGGGGTTGTAGCTCCAATTTGTATACGCCAAAACAATCAGTATACCCTTATCAGCGTTTGTGACTCACCGGTATACCTGCTGTAATGTAATCTCTAATCTGTCATCTCAGTGTCCAACTAAAAACCATCTTTTGGACACCTTTATTAGCTGTATACAGCCAGCACAACATTGAAAATGTGCAAGGCCGGTGGTACTGGACGTGATGGTGGTGCATACAGAGGCTGAGGCCATGTGCAAGCTGGAATTGCGCCATGACAAACGCCAACATTATCTCGCTCGACCTTTCTTGTCCCAATTTGTAGGGGACCGCAGCAGTACACCACTATTAAACCAAGACCAGTGAAAATAGGTTGTTAGTTGGATAGCGGATAATGCTTCTAGTCAGTTTTGCACCACCACAAGAAGTCTGTCTTCCACACGGTCAAGTGTGAATAGCCGTGAGACTGGACCGCACATTCCACACCCTGATCCTCCTTCATCCCACCATGCCGAGTGCCCGACCTGGACATAACTGATCACACACTTGACACTCTGAAGAGCTGTTCACTATCCATTCATAGATTCTGGCCTTTCGCCAGCTCCAGTTGAAGTGGGTCATGAGAAGATCGTATGTACTGATGCCCAAATATTTGAGCAGCCACGGTCTCACGAAGGCAACGGTGGGATCGTGACTCAACAAGAGGTGGCCGATGATGAGACACAATAGCCAGAAAGTCAGGAGGAGGACCAGGGTGCGGAAGTGGAAGACGACGTGGTGGATGATCCAGTAACTGACCCAACCTGGCAGGAGGACATGCAGAGAGAGGACAGCAGTGCACAGGGGGAGTTCGGCGTATCATCACAACTGGCCGGAAGAAGCAGGGTGGTGTCCGCAGGCAGAAGGCAGGCAACCGTTCCCCAAACAACAACACGAGTGATTTTGCCAGTACAACTGCTAGGTCTTCCCAAGTCTGGCTGTTTTTTAAGGTGTCTGGAGATAATTAGAAAAGGCCATTTGAAACACCTGCCATGGCAGCATCAGCAGGGGAAGCAAAACTAGCCTGACCACTACCAGCATGATCAGGCACATGGCAGCAAAGCACCCGACTTTGTGGGATGTACAACAGAGTACAGGAGCATTGTCTGCGGGTGACACCGCAGCGTCTTCCACTGTTGTGTGTGCAAGCCAATCCCCTGTCCATACTGCTGGTGAAGATGCCTCCTGTCCTTCACCTGTACTTGCACAAGAAGAAGTAGCACCATCATCAGTCACGTCTTTGTCCCAGAGCAGCGTTCAGTTATCCATACCCCAATCTTTGGGACGCAGGCGCAAATACGCTGCCAACGCCACACATGCCACAGTTCTAAATGCACACATTTTGCGACTGCTTGCGCTGTAAATGTTGCCTTTTAGGCTGGTGGAGACGGAAGCATTCCACAACCTGATGGCGGGGGCTGTCCCACGTTACTTGGTCCCTAGCCAACACTAATTTTCCTGGTGTGCCGTCCCCGCATTACATAAGCATGTGTCACAAAACATCATACGTGCCCTTAACAATGCAGTTTCAGGCAAAGTCCACCTACCCACGGACACGTGAACAAGTGCTTGGGGCAGGGCCGGAACATGTCTCTGACGGCACACTGGGTTAATATTCTGGAAGCCGGGACCCAGTCTGAGCTTGGGACGGAACACATCCTTCCGACACGAAGGATTGCAGGCCCTAACTCAGTCAGGGTTTCAACCACAGTGTATAGCTCCTGAACCTCATGATCCTCACCCTCCTCCTCCTTCACTTCACCCTCTACACCAGTTCAAAGCTGGAAGCACTGCAGCAGTGCCTTGGCTAAGCGGCAACAGGCTGTGCTGAAGCAATATGCGTAGGTGACAAACCCCACAATCCTAAGAGTTGTGGAAAGCACTGAAACAGCAGGCAGATCACTGGCTCACACCGCTGAACCTACAGCTAGGCATGGTCGTGTGTGACAATGGCCGGAACCTGCTGGTCCTCTGTGGCGAGGTGAGCTGAGACATGTTCCATGCGTGGCCCATTTTATTATTATTATTATTATTTATTTATATAGTGCCATTAGGTTCCATGGTGTTTTATATTAGGATAACGGAGACAAGAACAAGTACACTAAAATAGGCGATCAGGACGTACAGGTAGAGGAGGGGGCAGGGACCCTGTCCATGAGGGCAGGGAGTTTCAGAGTAAGGCAGATGCCGGGAGAATCCTGGACTCAGTTGTGCGAAGAGGTGATGAGGG
The DNA here is from genome assembly GCA_033576535.1 of Allobates femoralis. Taxonomy (NCBI): domain Eukaryota; kingdom Metazoa; phylum Chordata; class Amphibia; order Anura; family Aromobatidae; genus Allobates; species Allobates femoralis. Next base: position 377,515,036 of record JARQOC010000001.1, read on the forward strand.
GGGAGCAGAGGAGGAGTTCTTGAGAGGAGCGGAGGTTGCGTGAGGGTAAGTATCGGAAGACCAGGTCGGAGATGTATGGTGGGGCCAGGTTGTGTATGGTTTTGTACGCCATGGTTAGTGATTTGAATTGGGATCTCTTGGTGGTGGGAAGCCAGTAAAGGGCTTGGCAGAGGGGGGAGACAGGGAGTCGGAGGACAGTACATTAGTCGGGCAGCGGAATTGAGGATAGACTTGAGAGCTGTGAGGGAGTTAGCCGGGAGGCCATTGAGAAGGAGGTTGCAGTAGTCAAGGCGGGAGATGATAAGAGCATGAATGAGTGTTTTAGCGGTGTCGTGGGTGAGGAAGGACCGGATCCGTGAGATGTTCTTGAGCTGGAGCCGGAGGGATGTGGTGAGGGCCTCGATGTGGGGCTTGAAGGATAGGGAGGAGTCAAGGATTACCCCGAGGCACTTGGCTTGGGGGACTGGGAGAGAGCGCAGCCGTTGACGCAGATGGATAGGTTGGGAAGTGGGGGGGAATTTCTTGGGGGCAAGACTATGAATTCAGTTTTGTCCATGTTGAGTCTAAGGAAGCGAGCAGAGAAGCAGGATGAGATGGCGTAAAGGCATTGTGGGATTTTGGAGAGTAGGGAGGTGATGTCAGGGCCGGACAGGTAGATTTGGGTGTCGTCTGCGTAGTGGTGGTACTGGTCGCCGTGGGACTCAATGAGTTGCCCTAGGCCGAGAGTGTATATGGAGAAAAGTAGGGGTCCCAGGACTGAACCTTGGGGGACTCCGACAGAAAGGGAGTAGGGTGAGGAGGAGGTGTGGGAGTGGAAGACGCTGAAGGTCTGTTCCGCTAGGCTATGAGGAGATCCAAGAGAGGGCACGGTGGGTGATGCCGAGGGATTCCAGGATCTGGAGAAGGAGGGAGTGGTCAACCATGTGGTCAACCTCGTGGTTCAGGTTTCTTAAATACTACGCGGAGCTGTCTGATCTGCTCATAAAAGTACGCCGCATGTGTGCCCAATTTTAGAAAATCACCTACTGCTTCAGCCGCCCTTGCCAGCTTTCAGCAGCGTTTGCACATTCCGTATCACAGACTGGTCTAGGATGTCCCCACTACCCACGCATTGGAATTCCACACTGCACATGTTGGTCAGGATTTGTGAGCAGAAGAGGGCAGTTGTTGAGTACCAGCATCAACTAGGCCATCGGTATATGGTTCAAACTCCACACATAAGACCTCAGGAGTGGACATGACATGGATGTCCGACATATGTTCCGTCCACCAAAACTTTGAGGACTTCACCAAGATGGTGAGGGGCGATGATGCCATAATTAGCTTCACCATCCTGCTTCTCTGTCTTCTAAAATGCTGTCTGCTGGAAAACAATGAGTTGGAGCAATAAACCGTACGGGGTGATTACACACAGCACAGCCTCATCTCATCCCAACGTGCATTGGCGGACTATTACGAGGAGGAGGCGGATAAAGAAATGGAGCTACTTTCATGCAAAATTGACGGTAATACATGCAAAACCATCTTACCTTCGGATGGCCAAAGGACAGGGGAGAGGAGGAGGAGGAGGAGGATGAAGACAGCATGGTCAATCATCCTGTTGTTGAGGACCTGAAGTCTTGCCTGTTAACAGTGTTATGCACATGGCTGACTTTATGTGATGCTGACTGTCTTGTGACCCTCCCGTTATCAACATCTAGGCGGACACTCATTAGTGGTTGGTGACACTTTTAGATCAAGGCTACAAGGAGAACTTTATTTCGCTTATACGGTGGCTCAAGTGGTTAGCACTGCAGCCTTTGCAGCACTTTGTGTCCTTGGTGGGAATTGAACCCAGGACCTTAAGCCAAAGGACAACATCTGCAAGGAGTTTGTATGTTCTCCCCGTGTTTTCGTGGGTTTCCTGCGGTTACTCCGGTTTCCTCCCACATTGTAAAGACATACTGATAGGATGTTTACATTGTGAGCTCCAAAAGAGAAAATCATTACTCATGTATGCAAAGTGCTATGGAATTAATAGCGCTATATAAATTAATAATAATAATAATAATTCCCGAGGCGGAGAGGTCTACAAAAATGCTGCAGTACCAGAAGGCCCTAGTTGCAGAATTAGTCAAAAAATTCACTTCTGAAAACGCTTGCGGCAGAGGTCGCACTTTGGTGGACAACTAAGGTGTCCGGCAGAGAGAGGCACAAATCAAATCCAGCAGAGGTAGGGGAAAACTCTCAAAGATCTGGGACAGTTTTATTAGCCCCTCCCATAGCACAGGCCCTCTGGTGCAGGGTACTGTCACAAGGACTGCAAAGTTTGTAAAGATGCTGAAGTAGTACTTTGCCGATCATACGAAAGTGCTCCTAGATTCTTCTGTGCCTTCTAATTATTGGGTATCCAAACTGGACACGTGGAAGTAATTGTCCCTCTACGCCTTGGAAGTCCTGCCCTGCCGTTAGCGTTTTGTCAGAGCGTGTTTTTATTGCCGCAGGTGGAATCATTACAGATAAACGTGTGGCACCCTGTCACCCTGTTGGGCACCACAGAACCCTTGATACACGAATGGAGCAGTAGCAGCAAGCATCACTCACAAAACACCTTAGTACACCTTTAACACCTGTTTCACCCCAGGCCTCTAGGGGGAGCTCCACTGGTCACTTGAGCCAGTTCCCCCCTATAAATAGGGTCTTGGAAGGAGAAGCACCAGAGTGTGCAGACACTAGAAGAGCTGCAGGACATGTGCAACCACCGGTTGTGGAGCTTTACCAGGCCCAAACCAGCACACCTGCCCAGTGAGCGACCCTTGCAATTGGGGTCATAGGGAAGGAGAAAGCACCTCTCAGGGCAATAGAGTTACCATAACTCTCCCTCATCATCCGGTTACTGGAACCGAGCTGTGAGAGCTACCTAGCCACCACAGAGAACCAGCACTTCTAACAGGGAATTTAGCCCCCTGTTCACCTGCCGCACCCACCAACGAGAGCCCAGGGAGGAGGATAGACGTTGAATCATCCCTTTAACAGTGCCCTCAGTGCAGCTAAAGCAGATGAAGCACATTCCGCTGAACGCATACCCCGGTCCGGGCAGGATTCCAGATCCACGCGACCTCACTAGAGAAGACAGACAAAGGAAGCCTACACTACTGTTTGCTGTGAACCTCCAGGAGGGTTAACCTCATCCTCACCCGGTCCGAGTGTACCTGCTTTCCCCCAGTAAAGGCACCTAAAAGACTTTGGTGTGTCTGCGCTTTAATTCCTGGATCTAACAGCAGTACTACTGAGCTGCTTCACAACATCTTGTGCAGCTATTGTCTCCGGGGACTCCCGCTCGTCCTGTGGGGAGCGTCCCATCTTGCTGCATTCCATCCCCCAGAGGCCCAAGCAGCGCTGGTGGACATCACCAGAAATCTCACAGGTGGCGTCACGACAAGATTACCCCATAAACTGTTCCGCCATCCCTGATTGATCTGGACCACCGGGCCCCACAGCCGCAGGCGCGGTTCCGTGACAAGGAGAAGCAAACGCCTGCGACGTGCAGAACCCGGCTACAGTGAGTCAAACGCACCCGCTTGTCAACTGAAAATGCTGACCAGTTGTTTTTCACATGGATACTAAGATTGAAGATTAAATTACAGCTGCAATACTGGTCAGACACAAACGCTGACACAAGTATACTCAGTGTTTTTGAGGATACAAATTGTAGCTACAACCACCTCCTGCCACACAAAAATGGTAAATGAATGCAGACAAGAGTTGGTTTGTAGCTGGACAGTGAGCTTACTGATTAGAGCATTTTAATCCCGGCAGTTTGAATGGTCAGACACAAACGCTGACCCGTATACCGTGTTTTGGCGTACACTACTTGGGGTTACAGAAAACTGCTGCTGCACAGAAATTTTAAATGAATGCAGACGAGAGTAAGTTTTTAGCACGAGGCTTTTGGTGTACCTTAATGTATGCTGCAACCTACAGGAGCAGCACTTAGATGCAAAATTAGTGCAGACAACAGTATGTTTTTAGCACAAGGCTTCTAGTGTACCCTAATGTACGCTGCAACAGACTGTAGCAGCACTTAAGATGCAAATTTAGTGCAGACAAGAGTATGTTTTTAGCAAGACCCTAAGTTTTGAAATTAAGGCCCTGCAGGTGGACTAGTCAGACACAAACGCTGACTACAATAGCGTGTCTTTTGGCGTATCCTAATTTACGCTGCAACAGACTGTAGCAGCACTGAGATGCAAAATTAGTGCAGAGAAGATTTTTTTTTTAGCACAAGGCTTTTGGTGTACCCTAATTAACGCTGCAACCTACAGTAGCAGCAATTAGATGCAAAATTAGTGCAGAGAAGATTTTCTTTTTTAGCACATGGCTTTTGGTGTACCCTAATTAACGCTGCAACATACAGTAGCAGCAATTAGATGCAAAATTAGTGCAGAGAAGATTTTTTTTTTTAGCACAAGGCTTTTGGTGTACCCTAATTAACGCTGCAACCTACAGTAGCAGCAATGAGATGCAAAATTAGTGCAGAGAAGATTTTTTTTTTTAGCACAAGGCTTTTGGTGTACCCTAATTAACGCTGCAACCTACAGTAGCAGCAATTAGATGCAAAATTAGTGCAGAGATTTTTTTTTAGCACAAGGCTTTTGGTGTACCCTAATTAACGCTGCAACGTACTGTAGCAGCAATTAGATGCAAAATTAGTGCAGAGAAGATTTTTTTTTTTAGCACAAGGCTTTGGGTGTACCCTAATTAACGCTGCAACCTACAGTAGCAGCAATTAGATGCAAATTAGTGCAGAGAAGATTTTTTTTTTAGCACAAGGCTTTGGGTGTACCCTAATTAACGCTGCAACCTACAGTAGCAGCAATTAGATGCAAAATTAGTGCAGAGATTTTTTTTTAGCACAAGGCTTTTGGTGTACCCTAATTAACGCTGCAACGTACTGTAGCAGCAATTAGATGCAAAATTAGTGCAGAGAAGATTTTTTTTTAGCACAAGGCTTTTGGTGTACCCTAATTAACGCTGCAACCTACAGTTGCAGCAATTAGATGCAAAATTAGTGAAGAGATTTTTTTTTTAGCACAAGGCTTTTGGTGTACCCTATTTAACGCTGCAACCTACAGTAGCAGCAATTAGATGCTAAATTAGTGCAGACAAGAGTTGGTTTTAGCACAAGGCTTTTGGTGTACCCTAATTTGAGCTAAAACCTACTCCTGCCTATAGTGAGCTAAATAAATCCCTAAAAGCAAGGTTTTTGAGATGGATGAGCCAGGAAACCAGCCCCAGATGCGATGCAGGCTGGTATACTGGCAAAGCGAAGTTTGGTAGATACCCTGCCTCCCTGTGTGGCACCCCTGTGTCCAGGAGGCCACAAAAGGGAACTGCAGCCAGGCAGGTAGGACACTTGTTGCACAACAACACCCTCACATCCCACACAACCCACGTGCAGTAAATGGTAGCATCCAGCCCTAATATTGGAAGACTCTAGGCAATTGAGGGGTGGTGGATTTGGAGGAGTGGGTTGGGCACACACGTAGTCAGGTGACTTGACAGTAGAAATAGGAAGGAGGAGGAGGAAGGAGTTCAGTAGGCCCAGGGTGCTGAGCAGCAAAGACAGAGACCAGAAGCTGAGGAGCACAGCACAGGCCAAGAGACAGCAGAAGGTTGAGCTGAGCTGAGCAGACAGAAAGACTCACATGTCCTGAGAGTGTACGGTGTAGGACCGCAGAATCTGTACCGAGCCAGGGTGAGCCGAAGGAGAGAGAAAGCATGTCCGAAGCCAATACCACCAGGAGTGTGAGGAGAGAGAGAGGGACAGTGATACCCGGGCCCTAGGAATGCAGCTGAAGCAACCAACTGCAGGTGGAGTAGCCCTCCTATCATACTAAGAGACGCAGAAGGAAAGAGCCTGGTAGAGCCTCACACCTGAGGACTGCTGGAGGCTGGGCTGAGTAGAGTGTCGGCTCTAGAGGGGACCGTAGTTTACCCAGAATCCCCAAACAACACGACGGGGGACCACAGCTTCATGTTAGGGTCCCTACCCCAAAGGACAGGCAGCTCAGTGACAAACAGGAGAACCCACAGGGGCCCGAGTCACCGCCATACTGTCCGGAGTCACACACCAAGTGTACACAGAACGCAAACAGCCCGGAAAGGACACAGAGACTGTGTGAGGGGTCAGAGAGAGAGGCCTGGCTGCAGAGCAAAGGGAACCCGGAGAGGGAGAGTGTGCCCGTGTACTTGTACTGAACTTTGTAAAAACTGTAACTGACTTGTGAACTGTCTGAAGAACTGAGAGTAAACACGGAAAACCCTGAGATTGCCTCCCTTGTGTCTCTGCATGAAAGCGATTCTCTCCATACAGGATTACAGAAAGCCCTCCACCTGCAGAGCCACAGCCTGTCAGCACCAGCACTGAGGAGAGATCCCTGCAGCGTTTGCACAGTAAGTGTACTGAAAATTCCACAATAGACTTAACCCTTACTGCCCGGGGAACACAGTTCTACCCACTGGAACTATACCACCTAAGCTGCTATTCCATCGTCCCCGGAGGTTCTGCAGCAGCGGCGGCCCCATCACTGGCCGCATATAGTGGGTGGCGTCACGACTGACAACCCCTGTAAATATCCCCTTTTATTGCCGAGCCCGGGACACGGACCGGACCAGGACCACCTGTGACCTCCCCAGCAGCAGACCGGTCCGGTACCGAGTACCCCTGTCCCAGTGGGCCCGACACCTGCCTGCCTGTATACTGCTCTAGTAGTCCTCAGAAGGACTGTTGTGGTAAATAGACTGGCAGCCCTGTGCCTACACTAGCTGAAAGGCCACAAATCTGTCCCTCAATCAGCAGCAGCTCTCCTTACACTGACTGTCTAATGGCGCAGAGTGACGAGCACAGCGCGGTCAGGCCTTATAAAGACCTGATCACGCTGTGCGGCCAGCCAATCACTGTAATGCCACAACTAACATGGCTGTGGCATTACAGTGTCTGTCAGCCAATCCCTGCATGCGGGCTGGCTCTGAAAAGAGCGCCAACATGCAGGGAGGTGGACCACGAGCACAGCAAGAGTATCACGAGATTACTCGGTACTCGCCGAGTAGCCCGAGTACCGTGATATTCGTGCGAGTACCGAGTAGTGACAAGCATACTCGCTCATCTCTAGTTGTGAAACATTTTGGCCTGTTAAATGCGATTAAGGGGCCTTTCACACTTGCGTTTTTTTCCTGATCTGGAAGATCAGGAAAAAACCTGATTCTTACAGGATTCATTTTTTTGCCCATTCACTTTAGGCTGGCTTCACACTGCAGTTTTTGCCCTGATCAGGTTCGATCAGGTTTGTATGCCAAAACCAGGAGAGGAACCAGGAGAGGAACTTGCAGAGAAAATGTATAATTGAAAGATTGACACCTGTTCTGAGTTTTGGAGACACTCCTGGTGTTGGCACACAAACCTGATCGAACCTGGTCAGGGAAAAACAGTGTGAAACCAGTCTTAATGATTTCAGGAAAAAACCTGAAGCAACAAGATTCTACCTGAAATCATTAAAGTGAATGGGCATAAAAATGAATAAGGGTAGGGACACCCTTCAGTTCCTGATCAGTTTTCCTGATCAGTGTTCATCAGTTTGTGTGCCAAAACCAGGAGTGACTCCAAAACCCACCACAGGTGTCAATCTTTCAATTATACGTTTTCTCTGCAAGGTTCACTCCTGGTTTTGGCACACAAACTGATGAACCCTGATCAGGAAAACTGATGAGGAAAACTGATCAGGAACTTAAGTGTGTCTGTTCCCTAAGAATCAGGTTTTTTCCTGATCTTCCGGATCAGGAAAAAAACGCAAGTGTGAAAGGCCCCTTATGTTAGGTAGATGTTTTTGTGTTTCTGTAACAGTGACATAATACTGCGACAAAGCTAATGCCACAAACCATAGGTGAGTCAGACATGCATGCAGGCATATTCTCCAGGCTCTTCCCATTATGTTTCATCACTTTTCCACCCATTTCAGCCTTTTATTCAAGCCACTGAACCCTTTTTTAAAGTCCCACAGACAAATACTCGCGTTTCCCATTGACTTACATTGTACTCGCTATTCAGAATGAATATGTGATTATTACAAAGTATTCATAACATTTATAGAGATTACGAATGTAATGGTACTCGCTCATCACTACTTACAATCAGTTCTAATCTCCCTCAATGCTACTTAACTATTGCTTTTTCTTCTTTTTTGTTCTCCCATTTTATGTATTATAATAATTTGTGTAATTGGTTCTAATTCATAGGATGAGGTTGGGTCTTAGCATTATTATTGTCCCTGTGAATATTCCTGGTGCATTACTATTTCTGCACTAACCATTGCTGTCAAATGTATCAACCTTTATCTGAAAGATTGTTTGGGTCTCATCTTATTGGATGGATCCTTCCTCTATCCCTTGGATTGCTGACCCTTAGGGTTAATGTATGATCTATTGGTTGGTTGGTTGGGAGGTTTTGGGAGTATATCTCCTTTTTGTTTAAGGCGGATTGACTTAAACGTACTGCCAAATAAATCACATGAGTTCTTCTGTCTAATATTGAAGTTTTTATTGTTGGATGCATTCATAAAGGTGTCTCTCTGTTAGAACTTAAATCTCTTGGACTGGCAAGGCCCTCATTATGATTGATCTGGACTGATAGTCCATATTTGTTAGGGACGTGTGATGTGGTAAAATCGAGGGGAACTCTACTGGTAGGTTCATGTTATCCAAGGGATGTGTCTTTAGGCTGCACAGCTTAACTTGCTCTGCCTCTATTAAGTCATATGATGATATCTGGTTTTCATGCAATGCGGCGGTAATGGCTCCAAATGCCAAGTGCCATGCACTCCGCTCTGCCCCCACTCTCCTAATCCATCAAGGTAATTATTACACTGTGTGCAGAATTATTAGGCAAGTTGTATTTTAGAGGATTATTTTTATTATTGATCAACAACTATGTTCTCAATCAACCCAAAAGACTCATAATTATCAAAGCTTAATATTTTTGGAAGTTGGAGTTGTAATTCTAAGGGGGAAATGCATCTAGTGTTGAGCGCTTTAGCCGGCTGCCCACAGTGTTTTCTTGGACTGGTCTCTCTGAAATCAGTGATTGCTTAGTGTTGTTGGTCAACTAGGCATTGCTCCCACCTACCAGAATCCTACTCCACACTGATGAGGGGCAACACCCTGAAACAGCTGTCTGTGGATGGAAACCAGGCCTTGGTATTCCCTTGTCATATCTTTCAGCTTGTAAAGAGCTGGATATTGATGTAAAGGGCCACTTAATATGGTGGTTCTGGTGGTTTCCTCAAAGAGCCACCCCATGGCTAGGTCCTTCACTGGAGGGATATATGGCTAGTCCTGTGTTGAGACTCCTAAATGAGGCTCCACAGACTTTATTTGCATATTAAGATATTTCTTGGCCCAGTCTTGATGTTTTATGTTATGTTTCTTGTTCAAAGGTGGTCGTTTTTCAGCCTTCCTTACCTTGGCCATGTCCCTGAGTATAGCACACCTTGTGCTTTTTGATACTCCAGTAACGTTGCAGCTCTGAAATATGGCAAAACTGGGGGCAAATGGCATCTTGGCATCTTCATGCTTGAGTTTCCTCAATTCATGGGCAGTTATTTTGCGCCTTTTTTGCCCAATACGCTTCTTGCGACCCTGTTGGTTATTTACATACATAGTAACATAGTGTTTAAGGTTGAAGGAAGACCTTAGGTCCATCTAGTTCAACCCATAGCCTAACATGTTGATCCAGAGGAAGGCAAAAAATCCCATGTGGCAACACTAAGCTCCACATTGGGGAAAACAATTCCTTCTTGACTCCTCATATGGCAATCAGACTACATCCCTGGATTAACGCCCTATCAAAGAATCTAGTATATATAACCGGTAATATTATATTTTTCAAGAAAGGCATCCAGGCCACTCTTACATTTTATTAGTGAGTCACTCATTACAACATCATGAGGCAGAGAGTTCCATAGTCTCACTGCTCTTACAGTAAAGAATCTATGTCTGTGATTATGATTAAACCTTCTTTCCTCCAGACGTAGAGGATGCCCCCTTGACCCCGTCTCAGGCTCAAGAGAAAAAGATCATTAAAAAGGTCTCTGTACTGTCCCCTCATATATTTATACATTATTATAAGATCACCTCTAAGCCTTCATTTTTCCAAACTAAATAACCCCAAGTTTAATAACCTGTCTTGGTATTGCATACCCCTCAGTCCTCTAATAACCTTGGTCACTCTTCTCTGCACCCTGCTCTAGTTCAGCTATGTCTTCCTTATACACTGGAAACCAGAATTGTACACAGTATTCTAAGTGTGGTTGCACTAGTGACCTGAATAGAGGTAAAATTATGTTCTCCTCATGAGCATCTATGCCTCTTTTAATGCATCCCATTATTTGAATTGCGTATGCAGCAGCTGCCTGACACTGGGCACTAAATGTGAGTTTATCATCTACCCATACACTCAGGTCTTTTTCAGTGGTAGTTTTGCCCAGTGTTTTGCAATTAAGAACATAATTATACATTTTATTTTCTCTGCCCAAGTGCATGACCTTACATTTATCCCCATTAAAACTCATTTGCCATTTATCAGCCCAAGCTTCTATATTACATAAATCATCTGTAATATAAAATTGTCCTCCTCTGTATTGATAACCCTGCAGAGTTTAGTGTCATCTGCAAATACTGAGATTCGACTCTGTATGCACCCTACAAGATCATTAATAAATATGTTAAAAAGAATCGGGCCCAATACTGACCCCGGTGGTACTAGTGATGGGCGAAACCTAAATTACTCAGAATCGCTTGACTCTAGCGAGTCCGAGCCCAGGACTCGCTACTCGTTGCGAGTCTAGCGAGTCCAATGTTAATGAATGGGAAGCGAGTAATAGCGAGTAGTGTGCGATTTACAAATCACAGATGTGTCTCGGAAGCTTCAGCCTGAAGCAATCCTAGTTTTGCCATTGATTTGCATTGGACTCGTTTACTTTGCAAGTAATCGCTGGGAAACTCGCACAGATAACAGTCCGGCTCTCTGCTCTGTGTGCTGGCTGCCGCAGCTCCAGGGTCCTAGAGCCCGCCTGCTGGCTGATGTAGCAGAGCTGAGATTGTTCTCAGTCTGCTCATTCCCTGTGCATAGACATCTATATCTATGCACTGGGATTAGCAGAGGGACATCGCGTTTTGGACTGCGTCGGACGGAAGAGGATTTTTTTAATTAAAGATGGAGTCCCTAATGGCTTTTTTTTTATTTCTAATAAAACTTTTTCTCTGTGTTGTGTTTTTTTTAAAACAATTTAATAGAAATTCATGGCGGTCATGTCTAATATTGGCGTGACCGCCATAAATTTCGGGCTTAGGGCCAGCTGATAATACAAAGCTGGCCCTAACCTTTTATTACCCAGGTGCCACCGCCACCAGGGCCGCTGGAAGAGCGGGGTTCAGTGCCAGAGGGTGGCGCTTCAATGAACCGCCATCTTCTGGGGCGGCTGCAGGCTGCAATTTGCAGCGGGGGGTGCCCAGAAAGCTTGGGCATCCCTGCGCTGCGGATTCCAGCCCCCAGCTGCTTAGCTGTACCTGGCTAGACATAGGAATTGCGCGGAGCCCCACGCATTTTTTTTAAATTATTTCATGAAATTCATGAAATAATAAAAAAAAAAGGGCTCCCCTATATTCTTGTGTCTGGCCAGGTACAAATAGACCTGGGGGTTGGGGGCAGCCCGTCGCTGCCTGCTGGTTCCGGCTGGTTCCAGAAATACGGCGAAGCCCATGTAATTTTTTTTCTGAAAAATCAATAAAACAATCCTAAAAAAGGGACTGCATCTTTATTAACCCCTCGCCCATGGTCCAGGGGTTAATAAAGATGCAGTCCCTTTTATTTACATTGTTTTATGGATTTGTCAGAAAAAAATTTCACGTGGGCTTCGCCGTATTTCTGGAACCAGCCGGATCCAGCAGGCAGCGACGGGCGCCCCCAACCCCCAGGTGACTATTTGTACCTGGCCGGACACAAGAATATAGGGGAGCCCTTTTTTTAATTATTTCATGAATTTCATGAAATAATAAAAAAAAAATGCGTGGGGCTCCGCGCAATTTCTATGTCTAGCCAGGTACAGCTAAGCAGCTGGGGGCTGGAATCCGCAGCGCAGGGATGCCCAAGCTTTCTGGGCACCCCCCGCTGCAAATTGCAGCCCGCAGCCGCCCCAGAAGATGGCGCGTTCATTGAAGCGCCATCCTCTGGCGCTGAACCCCGCTCTTCCAGCGGCCCTGGTGGCGGTGCCTGGCAAAGGGTTAATACCAGCTTTGTTATACAAGCTGGTATTAAGCCCGAGATTCTTAATGTCAGGCCACGTTTGACCCAGCTACTAAGAATCTCCAATAAAGGGTTAAAAAACACAACACAGAGAAAATTTTTATTTGAAATAAAAAAAAAAGCCATTAGGGACTCCATCTTTAATTAAAAAAATCCTCTTCCGTCCGACGTAGTCCAATACGCGATGTCCTCTCTGCTACATCCCCTGTGCATAGATATAGATGTCTATGCACAGGGAATGAGCAGACTGAGAACAATCTCAGCACTGCTACATCATCTCTGTGAGCAGGCGGGCTCTAGGACCCTGGAGCTGCGGCTGCCTGTACAGAGAAGACAGCTGGACTCGGCTGGCAAAGTAACAGCAGTTACTTTGCGAGTTTCCCTGCTATTACTGGCACAGTAGCCGAGTCTAATGCAAGACAATGGCAATCCTAGTTTTGTCAGCGTTTGCCATTGATTTGCATTGGACTCGTGCGAGTAATCACTGGGAAACTCGCAGAGTACCGAGTCCTGCGAGTCCCTTACTACTCGCCGAGTAACGAGTCCTAGCGAATAGATTCGCCCATCCCTATGTGGTACCCCACTGTTATCTGTGACCCATTCTGAGTGTGTTCCATTAATAACCACCCTTTGTTTCCTATCACTGAACCACTTCTTAACCCACTTACAAAATTTTCCCCTATCTCCATTATGTATCAACCTTTTGTGTGGCACCGTATCAAAAGCTTTTGAAAAGTCCATATACACCACGTCCACTGCATTTCTTTGGTCAAGTCCAGAATATCTCTTCAAGAAGCTTATCAGATTAGTTTGACAGGAACTGTCCCTCGTAAACCCATGTTGATATTGGGTCATGAGGTTATTTTTATTCAGATACCTCTGTAAAGCATCCCTTAGAAAACCCTCTAGGATTTTACCCACAGTAGAGGTTAACCTTACTGGCCTATAATTTCCAAGTTAAGTTTTTGTCCCCTTTTTGAATATTGGCACCACATTTGCTATACACCAGTCCTGTGGTACAGACCCTGTTATTATGAAATCTTTAAATATTAAAAATAATGGTTTATCTATGATGGTACTTAATTCCTGCAGTACTCTGGGTGTATCCGGGCCTGGGGATTTGTCAACTTTAGTGATTTTTAGAAGGTGCCGTACTTCCTGTTGGGTTAAGCAGCTTACATTTAATGGAGAGATTTTGCCATGAAACGCTTGATTGTTCGGTGGTCACGCTTAAAAGTTTGGCAATTTCAAGACTGCTGCATCCCTCTGCAAGACATCTCAAAATTTTGGACTTTTCAGAGCCCGTCAATCTCTCTTCTGACAAATTTTGCCTAAGGAAAGGCATTTGCCTAATAATTAAGCATACCTTATATAGGGTATTGATGTCATTATACCACACCCCTCCTCATTACAGAGATGCACATCACCTGATTTACTTAATTGGTAGCTGGCTCTCAACCCAATACAGCTTGGAGTAGAACAACATGTATAAAAAGTATCATGTGATCAAAATGCTCATTTGCCTAATAATTCTGCACACAGTGTAAATGCATGTGTGTCTATAAAATAAGGAAACCCCTGGCAAAACATCACAACCCCTGTGGAAGCTAAAGTGTTTGGTGATACACATACATATGGGCTTTTCTCTTCCTCCCACAGGCAGCCCTTTCTACAGGGTCATGGACTCTTAGTTATCATGTAGCTTCCACTCTCCACTAGCTAGTGGGTCGCTGAGAGAAGCTCACAATAGACAAATATAGTGACAAGCCTACTCAGATGGCCTATTGGATATTGCCTCTGGGTCTTTGTAATATACTGCTCCATGTGTGTATGTGACTTGTTAAAAAATCATCTCTAAGCAACATGGTGTCAGGTTGACTATTTAGGAGTTTAACTATTACTCCTGTGGACACATTTCTTTTGTGAAATACCACAATTGCCTGTGATTCTACTAATATGTCAGTATAGTTTCCATTTTTTACTAGCCAGTGGGTTACACTGAGGTATTTACTTTCAAAATTTACAGGGGATAGGCATTTACGGGTTGTCTATATGACATTACCTCTATGTCTCTGACAATTGTAAATATATTTTTCCATCCTGTAAACATATCTTTAAGTTCAGTGTGTCCCCTTGTTTTGTACCAGATTTATTATCTATATCATTTCTAAGTCACTTTGTGCCTTATGGTACCTTTACACGCCGCGACGGCAGGCTGGATACATCCCGCTACAGGCTACAAATGTAGCTTGTAGCGCCAATGTAGCCCGTCGTAGCGGCGTCTGAAGACGTGACGCTACAGCCGGCAACAGATACATCTGTTTCCTAGCTCTGCTCGAAAACTGATGGCTACAAAGCCGATGGTAGCGAGCTGTATCGGCGTGTAAAGAGGCAACGGAAGGGAACTCTGGACAGCCTGCGATGTAGCTGCAATGTAGCTAAGGCGTGACCCTGGCTCCATGTTACCGCGCCCCATGTGCGATCATTGGTGGAAGCTGCTGCATGACGATTGGTAGTCGCTGCATAGGGAGGCATATTTAAGGAGCTGACGAGTCACACTACACTATCGCTCGAGCGTGCTGTATTACTCAGCCTCCTGCGTTGCCTGCCCAATCAGGATGTTATTGCTTCGTCCTATCAGCGTACGGACGGCTCGTAATCCACAATTGTGGCACGCCTATGTGCTGTCCCTGCTGCACCAGGTCCGCCCATAGTAGCTGGTTATAGCGGTGTGTAAATGAGCTACAGCTGGCTACTTGAGACACCCGGCGATGTAGCTAGCTATAGATGTAGCGTGGCGTAACGCACCTTGTGGCGGCGTGTAAAGAGGGTGCGTTGACCGTTTGTAACCGTTTGAGCGTGCTCGTGCACGTGAAGTAGCGGGATGTATCCAGCCTGCCGTCGCGGCGTGTAAAGGTACCTTCAGTGACTTTTGGATGGTCTATTTCGACCCTTGGAGGCATTCATTCATTGTCAAGTATTGTACTAGCCTGCGTTGTAGCAAAGCACCCAAGTTCACAATCTCAATACTATCAATTTATTTTGTGTAATATGAGGAGCTCTGGGATTACTTGCATAATTGTGAGGGGGAGATGGTGATGTTATTACACACACCATCTTGAATTCCTGTGTAGCTTTCATTTTAGATGTTTTTAATTTGTGCTTGTCTTGTGTGTTTCCTTTCTGTTTTGTATAAATAAAGATTGTTAAAATGTATTCATAAATTATTTTTTGAGTGACGCCAATTTTTTGTATATACTTTTTTACTCTCTAGTTGCTACTGGTTTACAGGTGTATTAATTTGGCTTGATCCTCTCTTACTGACATGAGATGTTCTGTGGTGCTCTCCTATTCAGTTTGATTCTGTGGGAACTATATAGATTGTAAGTATAGTCTCAGAACAGAACTAAGGTTATTCATACTACTATAGGAGACGACAAGTATTACCTAAAAAAATAGTGAATGCAGAGTTAGTCATATGGCGGTGTGCTTGCACCTGCCGCTATTAAATGCTGTGTGGCAATGACGCGCTTACCCGAAAGTGCTCATTGCACATTATTGAGTGAGTGAGTGTCAGGACTCCAGACAGAGTCGGAGATTCCCGACAAGAAGCGAGGCTAAAGGTGACATCAGCTACCCAGAAAGAACTGGAAAAAGTCAAAGTTTGAAATGGAATCTGTGAATTCTTCACATGGGATCAGATGCAGTGGGTAAATAATGTAGTTTCAGTAAAGATTTTTCTCACTTCCACATCCAAGAAGAAAAAACAGGAATAGATTAATATATCTCATATGCAACAACATTAATACATACAAATAATGCATAGTATATACACGGTGGGCTATTTAAATGGATGCACCTAAATAAAATGGGAATGGTTAGTGATATCAACATCCTGTTTGTGGCACATTAGTATATGGGAGGGGGAAAACTTTTCCAAATGGGTGGTGACCAAGGCTGCCATTTTGAAGTTGGCCATTTTGGATCCAACTTTAATTTTTCAAATGGAAATAGGGTCATGTGACACGTCAAACCTATTGGGAATTTCATAAGAATAACAATGGTGTGCTTGGTTTTAACATAACTGAATTCTTTCATGAATTATTTACAAGTTTATAACCACCTATAAAATGTGTTCAAAGTGCTGCCCATTGTGTTGGATTGTCAATGCAACCCTCTTCTCCCACTCTTGACACACTGATAGCAACTCCGCAAAAAAAATGCTAGCACAGGCTTCCAGTATCTGTTGTTCCAGATGCTGCACATCTCGTATCTTCAAAGCATAGACAATTACAAAGATAGTGGGGCCATTCTTCATCAATGGAAACCTCAATGCCACTGGATATCTGAATCATGTAGCAATAGCCACTGCTCTCTAGGCATGCACTGTATGTCACACTTGTCCTTTCTTCTGGTGTTGCAAAAGATGGTCTAAAAAAATGGTCAAATGACTTCCAGAAATGACTGGCAACAGATACAGTATTGCTGGTAATGTTTCTGTGATGACGACTCAACTTTCCCCGGGTTGGAAGCATAGAATTGCGATGTGCTCTATGTCTACCACTGGTGTTTTGTGGAAAAGCGATGGCCATGAATTTTCCAAAAACCTCTGTATCCACCAGGTGGAAAGGCTGGATATTTTACCACCTACCTCACGGACAACAAGCATTTTCCTCTTACCACCAGTCCTATTCCCCTTTCCACCATGAACATGGCTCTTACCACTCATATTTGATGGTAACAGATTTGCAAGTCAGTTGTTGTAGGCCCAAAAAATCTGGGGATGTGAATCCAGCAGACCAGATTTGTCAAGCATTGGTACTAAAAGATTGGGTGCCTGGATGTTGCACAAAATTGTTTTCAGCACAGAATGTGTGCAGATGATCGCACAAACACCACTGTACTACAGGGATTTGTCAAAAACTGGTACTAAGCAAAAAAAAGCTTGGGTACCTGGATGTTGCCAACAGCGTCCAACACGAACGCCACTGTACCACAGAGGATTTGACAAACACTGGTAATATGCCCTAAAAAAGGACTGTTTTAGGAACGAGTCCCTTGTGTACAAAAAGTGCAATTTGCGACTTTTCAGCAAAACGTTTGGGTTTATTTAATTTTCTGTTTATTTAATTCATTACCGCTACCTACTTGCTTTAATGCTTTCTTTTTGTCACTTATTGTGCCCTTTACAGCTCTATTTAACTATAGTGGCTTCCTCCTATTTCTATCATGTTAATTCCCATGAGGTACATATAGTGCATAGGTCCTATTAAGGATGCTAATAAATGTCTCCCATTTGCTTTGTGTACTTTTATTTCTCAGGACATTGTCCCAGTTTATTGCACTAAGATCATCTCTCAACCGTTGGAAATTTGTCTTCCTGAAGTTTAGTGTTCTTGTAGCTTCTCTACTACACATCTTATTAAAGAATACATGAAAATGTATTATTTTGTAATCACTATTACCCAAGTGACCCCCAACCCGTATATTTGATGTGCAGTTTGGCCTGTTGGTTAATATTAGGTCCAGCAGTGCCCTCCTTCTTGGTGGGTCCTGAACCAGCTGTGAAAGGTACTTGTCTCTCATAGTTGTCAAAACCTATTACCTTTGCTAGAACTGCACATTTCTGTTTTCTAATGTGTTTCAGGGTAATTGAAGTCCCCCATAATAATGACTTCTCCCTGAGTCGCTGCTTCATCTATTTGCTTTACACCTTGTATGGTTCTTTTGAAAACAGGGCATTTATCATCTTGTCCTCAGTTTTTGTAGTGCATTTCCCTAGTCTTGCAGCAAGTGCTGTAAGGTTTTGTTTAGCAGTCTCTAGAGCTTCAGATGGAGTCAGGCCTTTGTACTTGTCGAGCTTGTTCTAATTCTTGATCTTTACACACTTCTGTTCTTTTGTTAGTTTCCTGACCTTTCTTCTTGTCACCTTGATTTTTGTATCCAGTATTCTTTTCCAAGGAGGATGCCCTTTTGTTGTTTTTGTTGGTATAGCCAAGCATTCAAAGAATTGCTGAGGCAGTGGTATAGCTCAGTTTATTAGTTTGAGTTGTGGTGGTAGGTATCGATGCAAGTGCTCTATTGGCATCTTCTAGCATACTTTCTGGTGGCATTTCTCTGCTGAACTTTGGCAGTTGGTCTCTGGAGTTCACGGTATTTAGTTTATCCATAATATTCTGTTTCAGATCAGCTATCATACCCTCTAGTTGCAGGATTGTATCAGGATTTTCAGGGGGTTGGTCATGTTTTTCCAGGTCTTCCCTTGGTGTCGATGTACAGTGCAGTTGATCTATCTCAAATTGTGATAATAGCTTTCTGTTTATGACATTGAATTTTTGGGTGACAAGTTTTTTCTCAGTCAGTGGACAAGGAGGTCCTGTGCCCATCCATAATTTCCTCATATGCTTCATGTATCTTTTCTTATTTGGTGTGCTGTTGTAGTAGCATGTCATCAGATACAGGCTATACTTCCTTGTCCATGAATGGTTTGTTCTAGCAGACCAATAATCATCAGGATGTCATGGTTCCTCAACATATGATGCGGACATTGTTTATCTAGGCGATGTCCGAGCTGCCATGACTCCTTGTTCATGGCACTCTCATGTTTATTTAGGTAGGCATTAGACTGTTTGGAGTCTTGCCCAAGGACACCCATTGCTATATATATATATATATATATATATATATATCTATTATATAATTGTGAATGGGTTTTTTGCCCCTTCTGAGTCCACTCGCACTGCGAGTCAGCGTGGTCATGTGGATACGCCCGAAGCATTGGCCGCGCAGCGGCCATTGCGAGCAGTTCTAAGGCGACTCGCTATGCCCGCGCAGCGGGCACGGCGAGTCGCCTTAGCAGCGCGAAGCGGCCATTGCGAGTCAGAGACTCGCTCTTCTAGAATCCCGATGCATGTGCATCGGGCACCCAGCTAGTATATATATATATATATATATATATACACACACATCATATACATATGTGTTATCTTAACCACTACGCTATAACAGCCACTGGAAGATAGATATTATAGTCTCAGGAACATAAATATTTACCGTATATATGTACTATACATATATATATATATATATATACACTCTATATATATATATATATATATATAGTGTATATATATATGTATATATATATATATATGTAGTGTATATATATATATATATATATATATATATGTATATACATATATATATATATATATATATATATATATATATAGACTCCTATCTCTACTATTTTCTGTTAACATCCTATGTTACATCTGGGATCAATTTCTGTGATGCTATGTATCTGTACACAACATATTTTATATTCACAGCACCAAAAGGAAAATGTCTTGGAACTAAACACTTTATTGAATTGAGACCAACAAGCACAGCATGTGAGAGCACTGCCAAAACATGAGCAGTCACTGAAATATGATACAGAACTCTTTCATGGTGAGGGAATAATTGTAATGAAAAAGGCATACAGTCAGGCAAACTTTGTTAAAAAATATTCTGAAACCTATACACATAATAAAATGAACAGGTTGTATCCCATTGCATCAATTACAAGGTAAGTAATACCGGCAAAGATTTTTTCACATTGCTTACAGTAAGATTATAGCGTTGCTCAGAACAGATTTTTTTTCAAGTGAATTTGCCTTTGAATAATTTCCCTCCCCCAATCATTCAGCACACATGCCTAGACCTGCTGACTACAAGAATAAAGATTGCAAGTGTCATACCTTGTCAGCATTACATGGTCTTTGAAATTGATTTTTCCAGAGGGCATGGAAAGAAAACTTTGAAATGCATTGGACTTACATTAGCAGAAAAAGCAGTAACCAGCATTTAACAAAAATGGGACAGGAACATTTATACAATACACTGTGCTAAATAAATTCAGTGGCAGATCTTTATATTTTTAACTTAACACCATAGTATATGTCATTTCATTATAACAGAATATGTTTACTATATAATGTATGTGTAAAGTAAATTTTTATCTTCATAAATATATTTAGAAAAAATAAAAAGTTTGCATTATTTAGAAACTCATCATTTGATCATTGCATTGTAAGGTTTTACAAATAGGGATGAGCGAGTCCTAAATTACTCGGAATCGCTAGACCCGCACGAGTCCGAGCCCAGGACTCGCTACTCGTTGCGAGTCCAATGTTAATGAATAGGGAACCGAGTAATAACGAATAATGCTATTTCCAAATCGCTGATGTGTCTCTGAAAGTGTGCGAGTCCAAACTCGCAGGTTTTTCTCTTATTTGGAGCCGAGCTGCAAGCAGGACACCGTACAGCAACGCACTGGCACAGGAAAAAATTGTTTAGTACGCAGAACCAGGCACTGTTAGGCTGCGGTGCTGGCTGCGTGCAAGTTTACAAGTACCGTGCGAGCTGCAGGCAGGACACCGTACAGCAACGCACTGGCACAGGAAAAAATTGTTTAGTACGCAGAACCAGGCACTGTTAGGCTGCGGTGCTGGCTGCGTGCAAGTTTACAAGTACCGTGCGAGCTGCAGGCAGGACACCGTACAGCAACGCACTGGCACAGGAAAAAATTGTTTAGTACGCAGAACCAGGCACTGTTAGGCTGCGGTGCTGGCTGCGTGCAAGTTTACAAGTACCGTGCGAGCTGCAGGCAGGACACCGTACAGCAACGCACTGGCACAGGAAATTTTTTGTGGAAAAATGGCACCAAAATTATTTGGTAGACTAGTGCCAAAAATAAGAAAAAGCTTAGGATTACAGCTCTGCGGAAAGCTGGGTGAACTAAGCTCTGAGGATGGTGCTGGATTCACTGTAAGGCTGCTCCTATCTCCCCTTCCTTACAGTCCTGTACAGCAATCCTCCGTCCTGGTAGTTCTGAAAAGAACTTTTGGGTTATGTGTGAGGAATCTTGACTCCTACACTCCGTCCTGTTAGTTCTGAAAAGAACTTTTGGGTTATATGTGACTCCTACACTGCCTAACTGTCCCTAGATCTGCTCCAAGTCTCCCTGCACTAGGTCAGCTCTTCTCAGGAATGTGCCCAAAATGGCGGGGGCAAGCCTTATATACTGCCTTGCCTGTCATAGATGACATAGGCATCACGATGGACAGCAGCCAATCATAGTCCTGACACAACCAAAGCTGCTATGGCATTACTGACTATGATTGGCTAAGATGCTTGTCCTTCTTCACAAGTTTTCTGACCTAACACGCAATGCTGACTAGTAACATAAAAGATTCTGGATTCGCGAGTCCCGAATAGAGAATACAGGACTCGGAATCGCAGACTCGCTAGGATTCGGACTCGTAGACTCGCTCAGACTCGCTGCTGTTTGGGGAGATTCAAGCTATATAGCGATGTGATAGAGCGAGTCTAGCGAGTCTAGCGAGTGAGATAAAGTAAACTCTGACAAAACTAAGATTGCCATTGACTTGCATTGGACTCGTTACTGAGCGAGTATTCGCTAATAGACTCGCCGATTACCGAGTCCAGCGAGTCCCTTAAGAATCGCCGAGTAACGAGTCCTAGCGAGTAGACTCGCTCATCCCTATTTACAAATTAAAAAATTATTTTATTCCATATTTATTTGAGTAGAATCAAAAGTCTACAAGTCTGGAGTATAAGGTACAAGTCCAGAGAAAGATCTTGTTCAGATGTCCATTGTGTTGAATATGAGTGCTATCAATGTTTTTCATAGAGAGCTCACGTACCTTTAAGGCTGTGTGCCCACTGTTCGTCTCTTCTGCGTTTTTGGTGCTGCGTTTCTGCAGCAAAAACTCATTGTCCACAGCTTTATCATTAAAGTCAATATGATTTTAAACAAGCTGTGCCCATATGTGCATTTTTAAGTGGTGCGTTTTTGCTGCAGAAAATGCATGCTCTCAAAAATGCCTTTGTCAATTATCTTGTGCATTTTCCAATTGACAGCCATTCTAATCTCATTGAAAAAACAGCACTAAAAATGTAGCACAAAAAGCAGTACAAATGCACCAGAAATGTAAAGTATAAACAAAGAGACAACAGTTTTTTTTCTTGCTTTACAAAAAAGTGACATGTTTTATTGCAAAGTGCACCCCATATTAAAAAACAGGTGCAAATGGCTGAACAGATACAGTGCTTACTAATAGCATAGCAAAGTATCACAAAGAGCACCAGATAATATTCCACATATTCCCAGCAAGGATATCGCCCCTCAAATGTAACAGCATATACATGTCAAATTTACAATCAAACACAATCAGTATACAAGAGAGATAGCAACAAAGTGACCACAATCAAGGGCAATGTATATTATTTAATGGTCAGAGTTTAGCATAAGCTAGGACCAGGGTACGGTAACCCTCCGGTGAGGACCCCTACATACGTTTTGCGTGTTTACAAGCTTTATCAAGGGGATACAGTAAGCACTGTATCTGTTCAGCTATTTTGCACCTGTTTTTAATATGGGGTGCACTCAGACCTGTCACTTTTTTTTGTAAAGGAAGAAGAAAACTCTGTTGTCTCCTTGTGTATACAATTGTTTGAAGTTTTGCTGTGGGCTAAATTGGAGAGGTAATTTCCCTCAGCCCAGAATATTAATTGTAGACCATATGGAAATATATTTATCAGAAATGTAATGTGTTTTTAAAAAGACTGATGCGTTTGCGCAGCTTAAAATGCAGCAAAAATGCAGCACAAAAATGAAACTGCACAAACGTTCAGTGGGCACATAAACACATAGCCTAATAGTGAATTCACTCGCATGTCCTATTTTGACCCAAGTGTCAAATTCCAACCGGCAATGCAAGTCATGGGTCTTTGACAAAAAAATAGGAGAGCCATCAGATTGTAGTCTGAATTTCATAGCTTGATAGATATGAGTGCATTGAGAAGCTTTCTTTTCAAATAGGAAGAAAAATCTAAAGAAACTTAATCAAAACATGGACAAACTCTGATGTATCAATAACCAAAGTAACAGATGAAACTCAGTATATCATCATGTAAATACATCAAATATCATTTAAAGGGGTTGTCCAAAGGCCAAAAAAAGTTTCATCCAAATCCCCATCTGTTTAAGGCCATAATCTAAGGTATTTTCTAATATGATTTCCCTGAAAATTCCCTACTACTCCACAACTACACTATCTAAAAGCTACAGTACTTTTTCCCTACTTCCTGTGTGATAATACTTCATTTGATTATCCCACTATGCACTGGGATTCTAAAACAAAGCATCATCAGAGCAGGGGGCAGAGGCTGGAGTCACTGTCACATCCCTTGCCTCCTCCCTTAAACAAAGCATCTTAAGTTACGCTCATTTCAGGGACTGCTCTTTCCTTCCCTGCTCGCTTTGCCATGTGCAATTTGCACAGTCAGCATACACTGTGTTGCTGGTGTAGACTAGCAGTAATGAGCTAGCAACACGGAGGCTAAGTTCACATCTAATGTTGTTTGCATTTCAAACGCATCTGTTAAATAGATGTGGAAAACGCATGTTTTTTGCATGCATTTTTGCGGTTTTCTGTTAGTAATAACACATGCATTAATGCGATAGTTGCGTTTTATGTGAAATGACTTGCGTTTTTGGTCTGTGGTTTTTTTTTTTCAATTTTTAATGGTCAACTAAGTGGGGTGGAGACCTATAAATCAAGGTGATTGTGATGACCTGTGCTTTTGCCATTTTGTGCACCTTCTCTTTGCTGGCTGCATCATGTGTCCTGCCATTATTCTTGCCATCAGACTCCATTTGCATCGTCGTTCCCAGACAGAAAATAGACAGTCGTGATGTTGGGTGCATGAGGTCCATTTGTTGAGGCCACAATATGGTGCATTCCATCGGCTGTACTGGAAATTGCGTAATTTTAAATTCTACCATTATTAACGTATGTCTGTGAACACATTTGATGTGCTGCTGGTCATGATTGAAGAGGACATTTGACGCCAAAACATCAGATTCCATGACAGTATTTCTCCCCAGGAAAGGTTACTTGTGACTCTGAGGTAGGTTTATTTGTTTTTTGTTATAACCCTTTTTCATCTTTCCAGCCAATATCATTTTATCATTGTTAAGTTACCCATACTTGACCTGCTTATGCTGTCTACAGGACCCAAATCTATACTTTTTCATGGGCATAATGCAATGTGTACATATTTTTAATATTTTTTTTTGCCTAAATCAACACATTTCAGGCAATGGGAGAGAGTTATTCCTCGCTGCACTACCAATATCGCCTGGGGATCTCAACAATCTGTGTTATTGTTAAGGAAACATGCCAAGTGTTGTGGGACACATTACATGCCATTGTGATGCCTGAACCCACAACAGAACAATGGCTGGCTATAGCCGATAATTTTTGGCAAACAACTAACTTTCCCAATTGCACTGGGGCCTTAGACGGAAAACATATCTGTATTCAAAAGCCCACACATAGTGGCACTTTATATTTTAATTCTAAGAAATACTATTCAGTTGTCCTTATTGCAATAATGGCCTGTCAGTACAGATTCATTGCAGTCAATATTGGGTCCTATAGCTATGTTTATTATGCCCAGGCATTTTGTAATACTAACATCTGTGACTTGTGCGTAACCAATTCAATGTGCCACCTCCTCAACCGTTACCTGGCACAGATGGCCATTGTGTTTCTTTTATGTTGATAGCCAATGCAACCTTCCAGCTGAGCCACAGTGTGCTGAAGCTGTATTCCACTCGTGGGCTTAACACCGAGCACCGCATCTTTAATGCACAGTTAGGTCGAATGTACTTTTAGGCTAATTGTTGCAAAATGGCAGGTACTTATGACGTGCCTGCAACAGAAGCCCAAAAATGTGAACTGTGTTGTAATGGCATGCGTTTGTCTACATAAATTTGTTGCCCAACATGAAACCCACCCAGTCGATTCCGATGCATACGTGTCAGACCTTCATAGTGTCCAGCATCCATCTGTACGTGCAAGTAATGATGTAATGGAAATTTGGAATCATTTTGCAAGTTATTTCCAGAGGAATGCTGGGCAAATGCAGTTGCAAAATCCTCATTTGTAATGTGTTATTTGTTCACACTTCTTCATAATTGTGTACTCAAACTGATTTATTTTGTGTACCTGTGTGTCAATCATTGTGTACGTTAACAATGCTATGACATCATGAGGTTATGGAATGTTTGTTTGGAATTGTTATTTTGTGATTTTGCTAGCAGTGATCAGATTAAAGTTGAACACGTGTGGGTTACACACGTGGCACCCAAGACATGTTTGTTGGTGTTATTTGGTGCAGCCGACGCGCTCATTGTGTCATTACTGTTTAACTTACTGTAGTTCTACCTCTGAAATATCAGGTAATCACACTACATTATCTCATAACTACATTGACAATGTTTTCGTGTGTTAGCAAAAAAGGCTGGACAATCTAATGTTAAATGTCAAACACATCCCTGACACTATTCAATATGACTCATGGAAAGCATGTGTGGTTGCATTTGCAACATGGGGTCAACAGTCTACATATATTGTGGTTTTCACTCCAATCATATATGTTAATCTTGTTTACTCTTTAAAATCACAAAAAATGCCTCAGTTACACTTTATATGATTTTTTATTAACAAGTGATTTTTAAGTAACAAACACAGTAAACATTCTTTTTGGGTGTGACTTTCACCCATAACAAAAAAGATGTCCAGAACATTAGGTTCATGGGTTGAACATAAAAAATGGGTGAAGTAACTTCAGCTCAAACTACAGAATAGGTATGTCGGTAATAGTGATGGGCGAGTCCTAAATTACTCGGAATCGCTGGACTCTAGCGAGTCCGAGCCCGGACTCGCTACTCGTTGCAAGTCTAGCGAGTCCAATGTTAATGAATGGAGAAGCGAGTAATAGCGAGTAATGTGCAATTTAAAAATCGCAGATGTGTCTCGGAAAGCGCTCGCATTGCCGTGTTGGAAACCCCACTCGCAACTGTATTTTGCTGCTGTGTCCGAGGCCAAACTCGCATGTGTTTTTCTTATTTGGCGCCGATAAGGCGAGGCAAGCGATTTTCTCCAGCAAACCCCATGCTTTTAGCAAACAGGAAATAAGCCGATTCGAGCTGCCTGGCTGGACGCGCAGAAAGACACAGAGCAAGCATGGCCCCTGTCAACACCCTGCAGTTGATTGCTCTGGTTGAGGCTCAGCCCCTGCTTTGGCTGCCCACTGACCCTGCCTATGGGGATAATGGCCAGCGGACTACAGCCTGAAGGGAGGTCGCTCAGGTCGTCTTCCCTGCATTCCATCGCAGTGGCCATGATGCACAGAGCAATATGGGTGAGTTAAATGTGTTCACACGTTATATTGCATTTACCGTATATAGTCGTGTATAAGCCGACCCGTGTATAAGCCGACCCCCCCTACTTTAGCCCCAAAAAACTGGGAAACCATATTGACGGCCATCCTGGTATACAGCGGATATCACTGGTAGACAGCCCCCCAGCAGAGTATACAGCTCCACCTGCAGAGTATACAGGCCCCCCCAGTGGGTATACATGCCCCCAATATTAGGGTATACAGCCCCCATGGGTATACAGGCCCCCCAGCAGTGGGTATAAAGGGCCCCCAGCAGTGGGTATACAGGGCCCCCAGCAGTGGGTATACATGGCCCCCAGCAGTGGGTATACAGGGCCCCCAGTGGGTATACAGGGCCCCCATAGTAGGGTATACAGGGCCCTCAATATGTTATCATGCGCCGTCGCATGGTTGCCTATATTTGGATGGGGTCACAATAGTACACTTAGTTTAAGGGCTGGTCCTCCTGGCTCTGAAGGCCAGGGGGTTGGGTGTAAATAAATAGCACTAATGAGCGGAGTCTGGTGCCCGCACTATTACATTCTCTTTGCGTTGACATGGGCCCTGCCCCATTTGTGATTGTGGCCACGTGACCTCTATGTCCATAATGCTGTTGATGATGTTCCACACTCTCGTGTCACTGTGCCTTGTATACACATTACACACACAACATGAATAAAATGTTATTGTTGATTTGTACAGATTTTTTACACCTGTGATGAACATGGGGGAGTGTATATAAGTATACTTCCGTATCATCAAAAATGAGCCATGATTAAGACCTGAGTGCGTCGAAACGCGTTGGCCTGTTTGTACACTTGTACTGCCTATTATTTGGATGTTATTTATCATTTAATAAAAGAAGAAAAATACTGGAACCGTCCTGCTGGAATTTCTTCTTCTAATGGTGGGGGAGTAATGTTTATAAGATGGAACAATTCAACCTTTCTGTATTTCGATGGTTTAGATATCTGGATGATATTCTAATCATGTGGATGGGTCAACAAGAAAGTTGTATGGATTTTATCAACGAACTTAATGACAACTCACTTAATATCATCTTGACCCCACAGACCCCATCCTTACAGGTGGATTTCTTGGACTTGAGACTTATAGTGTCTGGTAACAAGATCAAGTCCAATCTGTACAGAAAAACTACGTCAACAAACAGCCTCCTCCATTATGAGAGTTTTCATCCACCTCACCAGAAAAATGGTATCCCAAAGAGCCAATTCTTACGCTTATGCCAGAACTGTACAGAATTTGATGACTTGAAGATGCAAGCGAAAGACTTAACATGGTGGTTCAAGGAACGTGGTTACCCTAAAAAGGTAACAGCCAAAGCCTTTCAGCACTCCCTTAAAAGTGATAGAAAAGAAATCCTCACTCAGAAATATGCAAATGAGAGGAGCACTGTCCCAAATTGGGTATAATTATACAATTTAATAATCAATGGGAGGACCTGAGGGGGGTACTGAGAAAAAACTGGGGTATCCTCCAAAGTGAACCACTTATTTCGGGCCTAATTCCGGAACAACCAAAATTGGTTGCCCGGCGGGCTAGAAATATGAAGGACATCTTGACATTCAATCATTTTTATTGCTCATCTATTAGGCTAGGTAGGGGTTTGAAAATTGAAGGTACCTTTGCAAAGTATGCCAATTGATGATGGCTAGTGACACTTTGTGTTTTGATCTGTTCCCAACAGTAACAAAACCAAAATATTTTTTCAATTGCAAAACTCGCAATTTGACATATGGTCTATTCTGTGGATGCCCCAAAACTTACGTGGGCCAGATGAGCCAAGAACTCAGGTGGAGAATGCAACAACACCTTTCCAATATTGCTATGGCCAAGGCGGACTTGGAAAAAGGAAAAAAACATCTCCTCAGTGGCAACACATTTCCTTGAAAAACATAACTGCAATTCCTGGAGAGTGAAGATTATGGAATTGGAACAAATACGCAGTAACATAAGGGGCGGTAATCTGACCAAAGGACTGCTCAAAAAGGAATCAGCTTGGTTCTACAAACTGGACTGCCAATCCCACAGGGGAATAAATGAAGAACTTCTTTTTACAGGTTTTTACAAATAAGAGTTCTCCTATTTTGTCCGCTTTGCCATTTGAAGAATCCAATCTAATATTCGGCTATTTGAGGTGTTTGAAAAATAATTTTCTTTGGAGTGGTTTCCAACCAAGAAAAAGTTCCTCTGAAAATGTTCCCCAAAGTTTTGTGTAAAATGGTTTATCCCTTAGGCGGCCGTCACACGCACAGATATCTTGCCCGATATCGCTTAAGCGATCTCCTTTTTGATCGCTTAAGCGATATCGGGCTTAAAATCGATGCATGTAATCAAGCGATTCACGATGTGAAATCGCTTGATCGTGACATCGCTGATCTGAGGTCCGGTTCTCAGATCTAGCAATGATCGATTTCACGATCTCCTTCATCGTGGTGTATAACACCACGATGAACGATCTCCCAGCGGCAGAGCCTATGCTGGGAGATGGTAACTATGGTACACGTCGGGTAACTAAGCGACGCGCGGCACCTAGTTACCCGATGTGTACCATAGTTACCAGCGAGATCGCTGCTCCACATCGCTGGTGAGTCTGTCTGTGTGACATCTCACCAGCGATGTGAGCGATATTGTAAGCGATTGCGCGTGCACGTGATCGCTTACAATATCGCATGAGATATCTGTGCGTGTGACGGCCCGCCTTAGTCTCATAAGGTGGTTTATGTTAGGGATACAAAAAAAGGTGGGGGAGGGGGTTAATGTCTGCTAACTCCCCAGTGGGAATACTTATTTTCTGGCTACTACCTTTCAGTCAGTGTATATGGGTCATTCCATGTCAAGTGAACCAATGATTATTACCTCTATATTTTTAATTCTTTTGAGATTTTGTTATTTAATAATAGCATGTCAGACAATGCAAAATGTGAAGAGAAAAATTTTTTAAAACATTTTTTTTTAAAATGATTTTCAAATTTCGGAAAAAGTGCGAATTTCGCTGTTGCCTGCCTTTACGTTTCTCCTCATAACTAAGGCTAGGAATAAGATAGAGAGACAAAATAAACACCATTCTACTCAGAACTATACAGGCTTTCATCAGATGTGTCACAAGAGGATCTTTGTTAATATTTTACCCATGTGATCGCAAGCGCAAAACTTTAAAACGCATTTCCGAAAAATCGGCGTGCTTTAAATATTTCAAAAACTGCCCATGTGTCTGCTTTGCTCTTAGCCACATCTGTACCAAATTTCAAGTTGGGATCGCGATGGGATTATATTTTAAAATATTTTACTATTAATAGCGTCAATGGGTCATTCCATATCAAGTGCGTCGCCTGCAATATCTCCGACCGGGTGTGACAGTACCCTTAGACAATGGCTATATAGTGAACACAATACAGTCATAATAACCGTTTTTTTGGATGTTTATTAAAAAGATATATCTTGGATAATAAAATTATGTGTAAAAATATATAGCACAACTGTATAAAAATTAAAAATGTCATAATTTTTTAAAAAACACCGTAGTTCAGGTGCCATTTAGTTACATTACGCTTGTGATATTATGTCTGGTCTTTTATATGGGATCCCAATTTTTGGATGACTTGTATCCCTTTTAACTCTATGTGATCCTAAGGAAGATATAATGTGTTAGTAACTTTGTGTAGTATTGTAGGTGACCTTTGTGATTGCCTTAACAAGCATTACCTTACCAATTGATTGTCTTTGTATTTTGATGCGTTCTTTATTATATTACGTATATCTCAAAAGGGCATCTCAAAAAGTCACTTCATGGTAAAATTTATGTGTGTTTCTATATACAGAATTTTAATGTAAATATTGTTTTTTCCTCTTTTGCAGAATGGCAGAAGACGTTTTAAGAATCACGACTCATCCATCCATTTAAGTAATATTGTTTTTATTATTCTTGTAATTAATGTTTGTGGGCATAACTACTGGATATGCACCAATGGGATTAAAATAATGCAATATAATAAAGTATTGGTGACGAGGACGCCATATGGATGGGTGCGTGGGGAATCCCAATAATTGATCTCTAATCACCCTTTGGGGGTAGGATCGCCATCTATAGTCTGTTTGACAAGAAAAGATGGACCAGAAGCCTTAGTCACCAAATGCCCTTTTGAGATTTAAGTAAAAGAAAAAGTAATGTTTATTGTAAGAAAATCTTTGAGAAGGGCAATAACAAGTGAACGTCCAGCAACTAAGATGGTGGACGGATATTCAAGGAGGAACTGCGCATGCCCGTAATATTGAGGGCAAGTGTGGGTTGATGTGGCAGAGATGCGACGCTGTAAACCCAGTCACATGAGCGCAGAGCTGTTACTCTATTGGTGACGGGTGATGCAATGCAGATGCGACGTAGGAATCCCGGTCATATAGACACTTAACGAATAATCATTGATGCTCCAGGACGCATGCTCACAGCAACCTAGAAAAAGCTAGGTCTTACCGGTGTGATATAATGAAATGAGATGGGTGAGTCATTATAAGCATATTGAAAATTCTAAAAAAAATTGTATAATTAATTGAAAAAAAAGTTCATACATTTAGTATAAGCACCTGCAATGTTTAACTTAATTTTGTGCACAGCACTGTAAGCACTTTATTAATAATGATATATAATGTTTGTATGATCACTACGTACATGAAGGAAGAAACTGTATGGAACGTTTTTATATAATGTCACTTGATGAAAGGTCTTTTGTATCTTAATTATGTAATGGATTGTAAATGGAATGTACCATATATACTCGTGTATAAGCCGAGTTTTTCAGCCCAAAAATTGGGCTGAAAAGTCCCCCCCTCGGCTTATACACGAGTCACTCGTGACCGGGCGCTGGAGATGACGTCATTTCCTGCGCGCGGTCACAGAAGCCAGCACAAGAAGGAAGAAGAAGCTGGGACCGGTGGAGCTGCGGCGGAGAGGTGATGTATTAAAGTTTGTTATTTTAACAGGTGCCGCAGCCTGGCGGGGGACATACTAAGAAGGGGGGACATACTAAGGAGGGGGGAGGCTGTGTGTTACTGGTGGGGTCAGTATACCACCATTGGGGGGCCTGTATACTACCACTGGGGCTGTATATACCTCTGGGGGGCCTGTATACTACCACTGGGGCTGTATATACCTCTGGGGCTGCTGTATACTACCTCTGGGGCTGTATATACCTCTGGGGCTGCTGGATACTACCACTGCGGCTGTATATACCTCTGGAGCTGCTGTATACTACCTCTGGGGCTGCTGTATACTACCTCTGGGGATGCTGTATACTACCACTGGGGCTGCTGTATATACCTCTGGGGCTGTTGTATACTAACTACTGGAGCTGCTGCTGTATATACCACTGGGGCTGCTGCTGTATACTACCACTGGGGCTGCTGTATATACCTCTGGGGCTGCTGTATACTACCTCTGGGGCTGCTGTATACTACCTCTGGGGATGCTGTATACTACCTCTGGGGATGCTGTATACTACCACTGTGGCTGCTGTATGTACCTCTGGGGCTGCTGTATACTAACTACTGGAGCTGCTGCTGTATATACCACTGGGGCTGCTGCTGTATACTACCACTGGGGCTGCTGTATATACCTCTGGGGCTGCTGTATACCACACTGCTGGGGGCTGTATACCTGTGCTGGGGTCCACCCTCGGCTTATACACGAGTCAATAGGTTTTCCCAGGTTTTGGGGGCAAAAGTAGGGGGGTCGGCTTATACACGGGTCGGCTTATACACGAGTATATATGGTACTTTCCATCCATTTATGTACAGTTAGGGCCAGAAATATTTGGACAGTGACACAAGTTTTGTTATTTTAGCTGTTTACAAAAACATGTTCAGAAATACAATTATATATATAATATGGGCTGAAAGTGCACACTCCCAGCTGCAATATGAGAGTTTCCACATCCAAATCGGAGAAAGGGTTTAGGAATTATAGCTCTGTAATGCATAGCCTCCTCTTTTTCAAGGGACCAAAAGTAATTGGACAATGGACTCTAAGGGCTGCAATTAACTCTGAAGGCGTCTCCCTCATTAACCTGTAATCAATGAAGTAGTTAAAAGGTCAGGGGTGGATTCCAGGTGTGTGGTTTTGCATTTGGAAGCTGTTGCTGTGACCAGACAACATGCAGTCAAAGGAAATAGGGAGGGGGACAAGAGGCGCAATAGTGCCCTATCACTGATGACACTTGTGTAAGGTGGTGGTGCTGTAAAGCTGCTCACCTGGTCCAGTTGTGATCCCCACAACTGGTTTGAAGGCGTTTTGGAATCAGTGTTCCAGCTGCTGCAGGACCTCCACCGACCACTGGATAGTGGTTTAAATCCAAGACAATGATGGGAGTGCTGGTGTGTCACGGTCCGCGCTGCTGTGGCATGAATAAACTCACCAAAGAGACAGCAGTTATTCCATCCTTTTATTTCCTCCTCTCTCCTACGCGTTTCAGCGCCACACCCGGCGCCTTCCTCAGGGACATCCCTGAGGAAGGCGCCGGGTGTGGCGCTGAAACGCGTAGGAGAGAGGAGGAAATAAAAGGATGGAATAACTGCTGTCTCTTTGGTGAGTTTATTCATGCCACAGCAGCGCGGACCGTGACACACCAGCACTCCCATCATTGTCTAACATGCAGTCAAAGGAACTCTCAATTGAGGTGAAGCAGAACATCCTGAGGTTTTGGGGGCAAAAGTAGGGGGGACGGCTTATACACGGGTCGGCTTATACACGAGTATATACGGTAATTATGAACACACTATTTATACCTCTCACTATTGGTATTTGCAAGCACTGCTTGAGAAAGTCGGACACCTACTGCCGAAACGTTGTGGTCGGTTGGGCCAATAAAAAAGAAAAGTATGGACTAAAATTGCTGACTGCTCTCCGTTTTTTGGATTTTATTAAACCAGAGAGTTATATCACACAAAATCATTAATAAATAACATGTCTCACATGTCTACCTTACATTAGCAGAATTTTTTTAAACAAATTTTTTTGTGAGGCAGTTAGAAGGATCCAAAGTTTACCAGCAATTTCTCATTTTTCCAACAAAATTTACAAAGCCACATTTTTTTAGGAACTACATCACATATGAAGTGGCTTTGGCCCATATGATAGAAAATACTCAAAAGGAACTCCATTCTAAAATCTGCACCCCTTAGGCTGGGGTTACACATGAGCCCTTGGTCCGTTTTTGGCTTCATTTTTGTTAATTTTTTTTTCTAAGTCCAAAAACTGACAGAAAACGGATTGGATGTAATAAACACCCTGTCCGTTTTTTTCTGGACCTCAAAACATTGCTCTGTCCGTTTTTGAGCCAAAAACGCTGCTAGCAACGTTTTTGGCATCAGTTAAAAAACGCATGCGTTTTTTTAACATGGGGCCCTATGGGAAACGCATGCGTTAACGCATGGCATATATAGGCACTTGCAGTAATGCATGCGTTAACGCACATGCATTTTTAAGGAAAAATAATGAAAAAATGAAAGTCCAAAAACGTTCAGGGGTGTAGGAGGCTCAAAAAGCACCCTATAAAAAACGGATTGGTGATGAAAATCACTTCCAAAAAACGGACTTCTATGTGTAACCCCAGCCTTAGACTGTTCAAAACTACATCCAGGAAGTTTATTTACCCTTCAGGTGCTTCACAGGAAATCAAGCAATGTGGAAAGAAAGAACTAAAATTTTACTTTTTCCTTTAGCTTCAAATATTTACTTTTCACAAGGATAACAGGTAAAATTGCACTATAGAATTTGTTGTGCAATATGTAGCAGAAAACCACTGTTTGGGAGCACAGTGGGGTTCTGAAAGAAAGAGTGCCATTTGACTTCTTGAATGGAAACTTAGCTGACACCATGCAACATTTGGAGAGCCCCTGATGTACCTAAACAGTAGAGCTCGCTCAAATATGACCCCATTTTGGAAACCATACCCCCAAAGGAACTTATCCAAATATGTCGTGAGCACTTTGATCCCCCAGGTGCTTCACAGAATTTTAGATCCTTGAATCGCAAAAATAAAAAAATCCACATTTTATTCACAAAAACGTTCTTTGAGCTCATTTTGTTATATTTTAAGAAGGATAACAGTAGAATATGTAACTATAACTTGTTGCCCAATTTCTACTGATTATGCCCCTGATATACCTAAGGATTAAATCTCCCCATAAGTGACCCAATTCTAGAGAAAATAGCCAACTTATCAAGGTGTATGGTTAACACTTTGAAACCCCAGATGGTTCATAATTTGGCCATAAAAATAATAAAAATTCTCCAAAAAAATGTTCTTTGAACTTAAATTGTTTTTGTTTTCACAAGGTTAACAAGAGAAATGGATCCCATATATTGTTTTGCAATTTCTCCTCAGTACACTGATACCCACATGTAGTGGGAAAACTACTGTTTGACACATGGCAGGGCTCGGAAGAGGAACATCATTCAAACTCAAAAATTGACTGGAATTCTAAGCGGACACCATGTTACATTTGGAAACCTCATGATGTGCCTAAAACAGTGGACTTCCCGAACAAGGGACCATATTGGAAGCTAGACCAAAAGGAACTGGATGTGTGGTAAGTACCTTTAATATCCAGGTGCTTTCCAGAAATTTAGAAGGTTGAGCTGTGAAAATAAAAATAAAGAATCACATTTTCTCCACAAAAATGAACTTTGAGCTCAATTTTTTATTTTCAAAAGGGAAATTTGAAAAAATGGATCCCAAAATTTGATGTGCAATTTTTTCTGAGTATGGCAATACCACATATGTGGTGGAAAACTAGTGTTTCGGCTCACAGCAGAGCACTCAAATCATTAGCCGTCACCATGTATCATTTGGAGATCCCCTAATGTGCCTAAACAGTAAATCTCCCCAACAAGTGACCCTATTTTGGAAACTAGATCCCTCAAGGAACTGATCTTAGTGTGTGGTGAGCACCATGAACCCCCAGATGCTTTACAGAATTTTCAAATGCTGAGCCATGAAAAAATATCTAATTTTTCCCATAAAAATATTGTTTTAGCCCCAAATATGTAAAAAGGGCACCTAACATTTGTTGAAGGTAACTTGGCACTCCATGTCCTTTTTACGACCAGTGCAGAAAGCCAAAGGTACGAAGAAAACCAGATGAGGGGGTCAGTGGCAGATATCCTGACCCACCCTCAATACAAACCAGATCACAGGTACTGACTCTTGATTAGTCAGAAGGTTGTCCTGGACCTAGGCTGCAAGAAGAAATATTTATATCTTACAGAAAAGGTTATCATTTTTTCCCTCTTATAAATTTGATGTTTCAATTAGAAATGGACATTCAGAAATTTTATAGAAATATTAGATTAAAAGCCTTTTTTGAAGTTAAATAAGTACCTGTCTTCAGACCCATAGTTACTTTTCCTCATGAAATTATATTACAAAATTTGGGTTTACATGTTAATAGTGACTTCATGGCAACTAAAAATAATACTTCAGTCATCACATTTATTAATTTTTTGAACAAAGAAATTGTAAAATTTCGATCTATGGTCTAAGGTAATGTTCTACATTATCCTTCTAATATTTCTAACATGGAAAGAAAGACTTTATCATCCCTTATGAATAAAATAAACTAAGTAAAAGTCCATGCAGCACACAGCTATCACCAATGATGCACAGTGCTAACAAGCCATATTTGTTTGAGGAAAAAATTCAAAACTTACGTTTTTCAAAAAACTCAATAATCTTTCTTTTAATCTGGAGTTCTTGGTACATACATTGGCCAATGCCTGCCTGCTCATCAACTACGACAAAGTGACTCCAGGTCTGATGAGCCCTATCTGACATCCAAGCCCTCCTTGTCCACCCCCCACCTCGCGGTGGGCGGGCACCATCTAAACCCTCCATCACCTGTAGGTTTAATGAGGGTGCACATTGCAGCAATGGAGTCTGCAGCTCCATATAATATATAATACAGAAAAGCTGCACAGCACTCAGCAGACCAGTGTGAACTGGTGCAAGCATGGGGCACAGAGATTAAACAAACTAAGTAAAAGTCCATGCAGCACACAGCTATCACCAATGATGCACAGTGCTAACAAGCCATATTTGTTTGAGGAAAAAATTCAAAACTTACGTTTTTCAAAAAACTCAATAATCTTTCTTTTAATCTGGAGTTCTTGGTACATACATTGGCCAATGCCTGCTTGCACATCAACTACGACAAAGTGACTCCAGGTCTGATGAGCCCTATCTGACATCCAAGCCCTCCTTGTCCACCCCCCACCTCGCGGTGGGCGGGCACCATCTAAACCCTCCATCACCTGTAGGTTTAATGAGGGTGCACATTGCAGCAATGGAGTCTGCAGCTCCATATAATATATAATACAGAAAAGCTGCACAGCACTCAGCAGACCAGTGTGAACTGGTGCAAGCATGGGGCACAGAGATTAAACAAACTAAGTAAAAGTCCATGCAGCACACAGCTATCACCAATGATGCACAGTGCTAACAAGCCTGGAGCTGCAGACTCCATTGCTGCAATGTGCACCCTCATTAAACCTACAGGTGATGGAGGGTTTAGATGGTGCCCGCCCACCGCGAGGTGGGGGGTGGACAAGGAGGGCTTGGATGTCAGATAGGGCTCATCAGACCTGGAGTCACTTTGTCGTAGTTGATGAGCAAGCAGGCATTGGCTAATGTATGTACCAAGAACTTCAGATTAAAAGAAAGATTATTGAGTTTTTTGAAAAACGTAAGTTTTGAATTTTTTCCTCAAACAAATATGGCTTGTTAGCACTGTGCATCATTGGTGATAGCTGTGTGCTGCATGGACTTTTACTTAGTTTGTTTAATCTCTGTGCCCCATGCTTGCACCAGTTCACACTGGTCTGCTGAGTGCTGTGCAGCTTTTCTGTATTATATATTATATGGAGCTGCAGACTCCATTGCTGCAATGTGCACCCTCATTAAACCTACAGGTGATGGAGGGTTTAGATGGTGCCCGCCCACCGCGAGGTGGGGGGTGGACAAGGAGGGCTTGGATGTCAGATAGGGCTCATCAGACCTGGAGTCACTTTGTCGTAGTTGATGAGCAAGCAGGCATTGGCCAATGTATGTACCAAGAACTCCAGATTAAAAGAAAGATTATTGAGTTTTTTGAAAAACGTAAGTTTTGAATTTTTTCCTCAAACAAATATGGCTTGTTAGCACTGTGCATCATTGGTGATAGCTGTGTGCTGCATGGACTTTTACTTAGTTTGTTTAATCTCTGTGCCCCATGCTTGCACCAGTTCACACTGGTCTGCTGAGTGCTGTGCAGCTTTTCTGTATTATATATTATATGGAGCTGCAGACTCCATTGCTGCAATGTGCACCCTCATTAAACCTACAGGTGATGGAGGGTTTAGATGGTGCCCGCCCACCGCGAGGTGGGGGGTGGACAAGGAGGGCTTGGATGTCAGATAGGGCTCATCAGACCTGGAGTCACTTTGTCGTAGTTGATGAGCAAGCAGGCATTGGCCAATGTATGTACCAAGAACTCCAGATTAAAAGAAAGATTATTGAGTTTTTTGAAAAACGTAAGTTTTGAATTTTTTCCTCAAACAAATATGGCTTGTTAGCACTGTGCATCATTGGTGATAGCTGTGTGCTGCATGGACTTTTACTTAGTTTGTTTAATCTCTGTGCCCCATGCTTGCACCAGTTCACACTGGTCTGCTGAGTGCTGTGCAGCTTTTCTGTATTATATATTATATGGAGCTGCAGACTCCATTGCTGCAATGTGCACCCTCATTAAACCTACAGGTGATGGAGGGTTTAGATGGTGCCCGCCCACCGCGAGGTGGGGGGTGGACAAGGAGGGCTTGGATGTCAGATAGGGCTCATCAGACCTGGAGTCACTTTGTCGTAGTTGATGAGCAAGCAGGCATTGGCCAATGTATGTACCAAGAACTCCAGATTAAAAGAAAGATTATTGAGTTTTTTGAAAAACGTAAGTTTTGAATTTTTTCCTCAAACAAATATGGCTTGTTAGCACTGTGCATCATTGGTGATAGCTGTGTGCTGCATGGACTTTTACTTAGTTTGTTTAATCTCTGTGCCCCATGCTTGCACCAGTTCACACTGGTCTGCTGAGTGCTGTGCAGCTTTTCTGTATTATATATTACTAGCTGTGAGCCCGATGCAAATGCATCGGGTGTCTAGAATATTTTTTTTTTTTTTTTTAAATTTTCAAATAATAATCCAATTATTCCAATGACATCTTTACACCAACTACATATATTTGTATGGTTGATATAATTTAAGGAAAATTGAACTATTATGTTGTAAGGGTCTTAGAACACAAAGTAGCAATACTTCTTAATATGTCAATTGTTTGAATTGATGAATTAACAGTACTAATATATGTATCAGCTAGTTTGTGTCAGCCCACCAATCGCGTCAAGATGCCCTTACGCCTGGTGGGACCTACTCTAACTAAATCCGAATTGATATAATTTAGATATTTGTATTATCTTGATTTTTCTTAGATTTTTTGAGGATTGTGATGTAAATAATAAAATTTTCTAAATTGATACAGAAGGAGTTACCAACTACAGACTTGCAGCAATATCCATACAATAACAAAAAAACTTGTAGTTAACCTACGGTAAATGGAGTTAACATAGCTTCAACAGGTGCATAAGATGCATCCACTAACTAACCACAGATGACTGCAGTTGATGTGGATGACACTGCTGCAACTATGTTGTCTGCACAAACCGCAAGTTAAGTACAAATTACATATATGCAATTATGAAAATTACAGCAAGTATGTTCTTGGTGAGTCCTTCATGATCAATTATTATCATTTAGTATATTCCTCAACAAAGTTAAAAAATCTAAGAAAATTGTCGTGGTAGAATCTAATTAATAATTTATGTTTGTCCCTATCTATCTAAACATGTGGAACACACCTTGCTAATGAGATGTGTGTGAACAGCCGTCCCACCCGTCTCTTAGCTGTTCACAAAAACCTCTCCCTTTAAAGAATAAAAATCAAATCTCTCAGCACGTAGAGTACTGGAGCTTTAAATAGTGGTTTCTATCACCCTGTGATAAAATCAGAATGATACACATCTCCAATGAAATATGAAATGTGTTTTTCCACAAACATTGTATAAACTATGCACATAAAAAACTGTAATTGAAAAGACTAAACTAATTTTTTTTTTTTTTTTTTTTTTTTTTTTTAAATAGAAAAGGTAAAAATATAAAATATGCCAAAGTTCATCCCAAAATATTCCGATAGACAATATTTTTGGTGAAGACTTTCTCACAGTTAGGCACCAATTTGCCTTGAATGCATGAATCCACCACTTTCACCTTCACATTGCATCGTCTCTTCACACGTGAGAAAGCCACATATAATTGTCCATGACCAAAAACAGGTTCTGGCAAATAAATCCCCACTTTCTCCAAAGTTTGTCCTTGGGATTTATTTATGGTCATGGCAAAGGCAGGCTTCACGGGAAATTGCCGACGTCTTAGTTTGAAAGGCAATCCAGTCTCTGATGGACAGAGATCAATTCTTGGAATGAAGACTACATTTCCTTCATCCGAGCCAGAAATTACTTTTGCTTGTATCAAGTTGTCAAACAAAGCAATAATAATCATCCGAGTCCCGTTGCAAAGTCCTTTTCTGCTGTTAAAATTACGCAAAAGCATTATAATTGTACCAACTTTTAATTTGAGGAGATGAGAAGGCATTCCTGTTGGTGTTAGAGAATTTAGAAATTCCACGGGATATTGTTCGGGATTTTCTGTCTCATCTGGATCAATAGAATCGTGGCTCAAATATTCCATGTATTCTCCAGGAATACAATCCATCACTTTTGAATTGATCAAATCCACAGCGTCATTTTTGGGACAAAGAATGGCATGTGATGCAGCATTCTGAATACTTTCGTCATTATTCACATCAATGACAATGTTTTCACCAAATATGTCCAAGATTAAAGAGCCAGTGCAGATCATGTCTTGCGGGATCTCAATGACATCATCACCAAGGTTGTAATCATTGGACAATTCTCCATTTCCCAATTGAATTAACCAATTGCTATAATCAGTATCAATGGAGCGCATGTTGTTAAAGAGCGGCAATTGATTGAAAAGCTGCCATTGTCGTGAATATTTAATACAGCTCTCTACGATGTCTGTCCTTGTTCCATGAGAGATGATAGGAAGACACTGCCGAAAGTCTCCTCCCAGAACAATGACTTTTCCTCCAAAGGGTAATTTATTTTTCTTGGAGACATCAGTTGTCATGACATCCCGTAATAATTGATCAATTACATGCAAAGCGTATTTTGACAACATAGTAGACTCATCGATGATGAAGAGTTTGGTAGTCTTCAAATGTTGGGCCGCATCAGTATCATTTTTGATTCTTGAAACAGATGTCTCATTAATTGGTATTGGTATGCCATACAGTGAATGGATAGTTCTTCCTCCTTGCAATAGATTAGCAGCAATCCCTGTACTGGCTGCAGGTGAGACAACTTCTCCTTCTCCTCTCAGTTCATGAATCAATAGATGATACAGATATGTTTTCCCACTTCCACCGGGACCGTCAAGGAAAAAGCACTTTGGCTTATCACTTGTATCCTCTAAAGCTTTATGGATTGCAGTATAGGCCAAACGTTGTTGATCATTTAAGGTGGCTTTCATTTCATGTGCTCTTACTAACTCTTCTTCTTTGTTGTATTGAGGACGAATGTGTGGTTTTCTTTTTGGGCGTGGCAGATTAAAATCAATGAAATGTTTAGCATGAAATTTTAAAACATGTTCAACATCAGTCATGGCGTATCCTTCACAATGTTCACAATCATCAGTGTCAGGGTGGTAGGCATGGCAGTAATCTTGAACGAAGTGTTGTTTAAATTCTTGCCACAACTCCAGGGGATGATTAGGAGGACCAAAGACACATATATACGCAAACATTTCACGGAGCTGTGCAGGCATATTGAGAACACAGGCATCCAATAAAGTTTTTCTCCAAACACTGTCATCGAAGAGCAATCCAAGGGCTAATGCCGCCTCTTTAAACGTTGGGTATGTGACTTCCTTAACAGTCTTAAGGTTATCAAAACTTGTAGCTCCTTTAACATGGAGTAACAACAGCCTTAAAAAATAACGTTCTTGTTCTTGAATACTAACAGTGTAGAGTCTACCAATGACTGAAGCACCTCCTCTCCTTCTAACTTCCCATGCACCTTCTTTCCAAACATAATGCTCCGGAATTTGACGATATAAGTACTCCCGAGCTTTGGGATCATTCTCATTGAGGGTAAAGTAGGCCATGAGTGTTGATTGTCTGTCCATTGAATAACTGATGTTGTCCGCAGAATCACCCTCGTGAAAAAAAAGTGATTGTGAATCAGGCAGATGTACTGCAAGACGACTAATGCTGTGAGATTGTCTATGCATTTGAAAAGCAAAGATTCGCCAAGCTGCCTCTGGTGCACTGACATATCTGGAATCCATGAATTTATGAGTTTCATCGTGTCTGATGTTGGTTTCACAAATTTCCACATTGGCTTTGTCATGACCTTTGTACACATATTTGAAGAGGTATTTTACGCTCTGAATGGAAGCACATACTTCCACATTGATATGGCACTTATATTTTAATAGAAGGAAAGGGTTATATGGAACCACCCAAGAATTATCAATCATCTTGGAATGGTGTGAAAAAGAAGGTCCTTCGTTTCTTTGATAACTTGGATATGCATCCTCAGGTATAACAGTTTTTGTTTGAAACTGTTTTGGAAAATTTTTTTTACACTTTCCATTCTCCATACATGGAGAATTGGGATTGTGTTGTCCACAGGGGCCATGGATCATGTGTTGCATGACAATTTGATGGAGCAGAGGGTAATGTGATGGATCAGGAATTTCAGCCCAAACAGTATTGTCCACTTCCACCTCAGTTCTTAGTTTTGAGTTGGCATCCAGAATAATTAGAATGTGAGCATGTGGTAGGCCTCGCTTTTGAAATTCTATCACATGAACCATAGCACAAACCTTGCCAAATAATCCAGAATTAATATCTTTCAAAAGGGCTTCAAGTTTAATCCTGAATACACGTGCCACTAAATCCGGGCGATGTTCAGCACGCTGCCATGGCTGTAAATTGGTTACAATTTCACTCCATTTTGGATTGCAGGTCATCGTTATAAAAAGATCTGGTCTTCCAAATTTAGTTACAATCGCCATGGCATCTTGATACCTCTGCTGCATGTTTCGGGGACTTCCCTCAAAGGAAGATGGTAAAATTACGGTTTTGCCAATGGGGATTCCTTTTTCTACGGATTTTCTCAGCAAATGTTCTTGAAGGAGACAATAATCTTCCACCTTCAAATCTTTCTGGTGTTGTCGTATAAAATTTAAACGATTGGCCTCGATCTTAACATAGGCATCCACCAAGTACTGCTGTGTCAGTTTTCCTCCATTAAGGACAGGATTGAATTCTGCCCGTACTGACAGCAAATAACAGTAATACTGCAGCTGTGTCACCCTGCGAGGATTTTGGCCTTGGTGCATGAGTGATTCATGCCACCCTTGCTCTCCATGAGGGAAAAACAATGGATACAGTAATGCATCCAAATTACTGTGTAAAATACTTATTTGCTGTGTTTTGGGGGCCAACGGATTATTTGTGTCTGGTTTTAGATGTATTAAAATGTCTCTATTAAATGGTGGCTCTCCATCAGCATTTTCAAAGATGACTGCAACTTCATGGACAGTAGGGTTGTTATACCGTCTTGGGTCTTGCTCTCTGTCTTGTTTAATTGCCATGATGATATTAGGCATTTTTGTGCCATGTTCAAATGCTTTCTGTTCTTCCTCTTCCTCCACTTGCCGTAACATTTTGTAGGCTGAAACAAAGGGATTAATACCTTCCAATTGCTCAGCAATAATTCTCATCAAGGCTGGATTACACTTGAGATTTTCTGGAGACTGTAGGCGTTGTTCAGTAGCAGTAGCACTATCCAAAATATAGAGCTGTGCATATGCTGGAACTTGACCTTCAGCGGGGTGGAGAGTTCCAGTTCTATGATAAATTTGGCCGTGAATCCGGAAACAATAAGGACCGTGTCCAGGTGGTTGCGAAACACTTGCACCCATCGAAGCAAATGCAAAGGAACTATTAATGCTCCTGATATTCTCCATGAGATTTTTACTATATGGGCTGTCTCCTTTTAGTAAAGTAGTGAAGAGCTCAGGGTA
Source organism: Allobates femoralis (assembly GCA_033576535.1). Lineage (NCBI taxonomy): Eukaryota > Metazoa > Chordata > Amphibia > Anura > Aromobatidae > Allobates > Allobates femoralis. Next base: position 377,558,944 of record JARQOC010000001.1, read on the forward strand.
CTGAGGTAATGGTACCTTAACTTTACCCTTGTGACAACAAAGGGAGAACTGTCCATCAGATGGCCTTTCAGCCTCAAAATGTTGTGCTTCACAATGTTCACATAACACATTCATGGGCCCACAGGTATGTTCTAAAATACTGCTATCATCATCAGTAAAGCCAATAGGGATTAATGACGTTGGTGAAGTGAGCAACCGATGACGTTTTTTGTAGATGCCTACAAAAATAAGGCGTAGCTGTGTAGAAGTTTCAACACATTCAAGAAAAGAAATAGTGACTGAAGACTTATTCCTGAGGTTTTTTTTTTGGCGTAATTGACGCTGTGAGGCAGCCAAATGGGCCAAACGGCGTTGTTTTGAGGTAGGTGACATAATTTGTAAACGCTTGACTTTAGCCAATTTGTGTCTTGTGATGGCAGAAGCAGTCTTGTCTGTTCTTGTTTTAGAAGAACCTTTGCACTTCACTTTACCCGTGCCAGATGTTGTAGGCAGTTGAGTTTCCAAAAGTGTTGGAGACACAGATATAGACGCCATATCAGAGGTAGATGGTTTTCCTTGCACCTTCACCTTTTTTTTTTTGCGGCCAGATGTTGTAGGCAGTTGAGTTTCCAAAGGTGTTGGAGACACAGATATAGACGCCATATCAGAGGTAGATGCTTCTCCTTGCACCTTCACCTGTTGTTTTTTGCGTCTTTTTCGTTCCACCTCAGCTTTTTTGGCCAACCGACTGCTTCTTTTTTCAGCAGACTCCTTTGCAATTCTTTTATTCATATCCTCCTTGAGCTTAACCAAACGGAGACATCTTTTTTCCGGATCTTCCTGCTCACGCTTCTTGCGCTGGCGTGCAGCATTCTTAGCTCTAACAGAGCTTTTTGATTTGTCAGAGCTCATATTGAGCACACTACAGCAAAATGTATGCAATAATAGCTACAGTATATTATTTAAGGAAGCAATCAATATACATTCTGCATAGCAATATAGTCAAAGTAGTAATATTTATATTGATAATTGTTATTATATCCAATATATTTTTATATATAAATTATATCATAAAAATATATCCAAAAAAATAACATCAGCATTTTTCGTAATTCGCAGGAGATGCAGTAAAAGAACCACATCTGCCGCGTTAGCCGCATTACCGTTACACTTATGGTGCGCTTGCGTTTTTTGCCATGCAAAGTATAGACTTACTTGCAGCAGGTGCAGCAATTGCAATTTTGCACTTGCAGCAGGTGCGGCTGTGAAAAAAAACTCAGCTGACCGGGTTTTTTTTTTTGCGGCCACACCTACCATAAGTTCAAAACTGCATTTGGCGCAACTGCACCTATACTTTGCATGGCACAAACCGCCACCGCGCCGCAAGTTCCGCAAGTTCCACAAATTACTGCAAATTAAAAGGAAAAATACATTTGAATGGCGCATTTATGCCACACGTGAGCCATTATGCGGAACGTGCAGAAGCGATTATTTTTCCCACAAATTCCTGATAAAAAGGTATTGTGAAAGGTCTCAAAGGCAAGAATAAAATTATAATCAAAATAAGTCACCAAAGAAGTTAATGAAGTAAGGAACATTATTTACATATAGATGACTAA